>JARQOC010000003.1:163720128-164035096 GCA_033576535.1 Allobates femoralis
TTGCATACAAGTGGACTTCCTTTCACTAAGCATGGTTCTTATAACGGTAATTGCTTGCACCAGAATATTTGGGTGGTTTTATAGCAAAATGGGTGACAATTTAAATTTATTTTATCCCATAAGGTAAAGTTTTGCCTATATTTTTCTCACTTCAATTGACCAAGTTAAACTATTTAGTGCTGATACATCACACAAAAAATGGATTTAAACACAGGTCGTAAAGTAACAAAATGATTAAAAAGCCAAGGGGGTGAATACTTCTGCAAGGCTCTGTGTAGTCCAAAATTTTGACAAGACTTACTTCCATAGATTTTTTTTTTTTAAGCATAACATGAAAGTAAGGTTAATAAAGTAACTTTCATTAAAAAGGCTTCAGTTTCAATCAAATTCAATCAAATTATCTCATGCAAAAATGAATCCACCCCGCATGATAAAACAACCACACCTTTTGTAAGACCTCTAAGATCTTTGTCTTCAAAGTATGGAGTGAACACATTGGTGACATGCTGTAAAGGTACAGAGCGATGGTAGTTCATTGTCTTTCAATATAGAACAGCACATCTGTGAATTCATTTCATTAATGGTATCACGAATTTACAGATATACTGCTCTATATTGAAATAGAAGATACTATCATCACTTAGTTCCATTAGTAGATGTGCACTTTTCCAAAATGGCAATGAATCGAAAACACACATCTGTTACATTTCTGAAGAACAGGGTGAAAAAAATTCAGTAACCAAATATGTCTCCTTACCTAAACGCAACCAAACCAAAATACCTTTTGGGGATTTTTGAGAACACACATTCAACATCACTCTTCACTCAGAATCCAGACTTTAAAAGAGGTTGTTCTTGAAGCATAGAAAGAGATAGATGCTACAATATGTAGCTTATTCATTCTATGCTTAGAAAATATGGTGCTGTCCTTAAAAATCACAGAGGTCAAACAAAATACCATATGTAGTAGATTTTATTGTACATTCTGCTCAATATTGCGTCTGAGGTCACAGCTGGGATGTCATGGGAACTGAGCTGTGACCTCAGATAAACTCTCTGACATCACCGCTCTCACAACTCTGGCTGTCAGAGCCCTCTGTGTGAGAGCGCTGCTCATTGTGAATGCTCACTTTAAAATCACACCTCACCATGATGTAGCCGAGCCTAGGAGCATCATCCAGGGATCTCGTGTTGTAGATTTACTATAGGAGGTGGGTTTACTTGGGGTTAAAAAAATGGTTAAAAGAGCGTGTATGTGTGTTTTATTTCAAACTAGCTGTAGAGCCTGGTGTTGCCTGGGCGTAATGCCCATGTATGGTTGTAATGCTTATATATGGTAATATGGCCCATATATGGCAATATCGCCCATATACAGTACTGACCAAAAGTTTGGACATCTTCTCATTCAAAGAGTTTTCTGTATTTTCATGACTATGAAAATAGTAGATTCACACTGAAGGCATCAAAACTATGAATTAACACATGTGGAAATATATACTTAACAAAAAAGTGTGAATCAACTGAAAATATGTCTTATATTCTAGGTTCTTCAAAGTAGCCACCTTTTGCTTTGCTTACTGCTTTGCACACTCTTGGCATTCTCTTGATGAGCTTCAAGAGGTAGTCACCGGAAATGGTTTTCACTTCACAGGTGTGCCCTGTCAGGTTTAATAAGTGCAAAATATAAAAGGGAGGGGACAAGAGGCGCAATAGTGCCCTATCACTAGTGACACTAGTATGTAAACGGTGGTGCTGTGTGGCCGCTCACCTGATCCAGTTGTGGTCCCCACAACTGGTTTAACTGCGTTTAGGAATCAATGTTCCAAGCTGCTGCAGGACCTCCACCTACCACTGGATCGTGGTATGTTCCAAGAGAGATGATGGGAGTGATGGTGTGTCACGGTCCGCGCTGCTTCTGGATTAAAACTCACCAAAGAGCCCAGCAAACTTTTATCCTCTTTATTCCTTATTCCAACGCGTTTCAACGCCACAACCCGGCGTCTTCCTCAGGGATATCCCTGAGGAAGACGCCGGGTTGTGGCGTTGAAACGCGTTGGAATAAGGAATAAAGAGGATAAAAGTTTGCTGGGCTCTTTGGTGAGTTTTAATCCAGAAGCAGCGCGGACCGTGACACACCATCACTCCCATCATCTCTCTAGGTTTAATAAGTGGGATTTCTTGCCTTATAAATGGGGTTGGGAACATCAGTTGTATTGTGCAGAAGTCTGGTATATACACAGCTGATAGTCCAACTGAATAGACTGTTGGAATTTGTATTATGTGAGGTGTGTGGGTTCTTTGCTGGTGACACTGTTGAGGATTTATTCAAAATTGAAGGCATACTGAACCAGCATGGCTACCACAGCATCTTGCAGCGGCATGCTATTCCATCCGGATTGCGTTTAGTTGGACCATCATTTATTTTTCAACAGGACAATTACCCCCAAACACACCTCCAGGCTGTGTAAGGGCTATTTGATGAAGAAGGAGAGTGATGGGGTGCTACGCTCGACCTGAACCCAATCAAGATGGTGTGGGGTGAGCTGGACCGCAGAGTGAAGGCAAAAGGGCCAAGAAGTGCTAAGCATCTCTGGGAACTCCTTCAAGACTGTTGGAAGACCATTTTCAGTGACTACTTCTTGAAGCTCATCAGGAGAATGCCAAGAGTGTGCAAAGTAGTAACCAAAGCAAAAGGTGGCTACTTTGAGGAACCTAGAATATAAGACATATTTTCAGTTGTTTCACACTTTTTTGTTAAGTATATAGTTCCACATGTGTTAATCCATAGATTTAGTGCCTTAAGTGTGAATCTACAATTTTCATAGTCAGGAAAATAATGAAAACTCTTTGAATGAGAAGGTGTGTCCAAACTTTTGGTCTGTACTGTATGGTAATGTGCTTGTCTGTGTATCATAGCTCTGCCCCTCCCAGTAGCCCTGCCCATTAATATCTCCACTCCTATACATAGCCCCACACCTCCTAGTAGCCCCTCCTCTTTCATAGTGCCACCCATGCATAGACCTACACTTTAATAGCTCCACCCTTAGGCAGAGCTATGTGGAGTGGGCAGGAATATGTGGAGATGTAGGCTGTGCAGTGCCCATGACTATGTAATGGCTATGTGGAGTGGGAGGGCCACATGCACACACACATACATACATAAACTCAGTTTTATATATTAGGTAAATATTTTTTTACTGTGTCTGTTTTTTTAACTATTCACTTACTAGAATGGTAGTGTGGAGGCTTCATAGAGGCCTGAACATCACTAATCTAGGTTTTGATGACAGCTGTCAATACTCAACTGTCATTAACCCTTTATATTACCGCTATTGACACTGCGCCAGACAAATCAGGATGAGATGGGTATGCGCCAGTATATGGTGATTTTGGATTTTGGATGCACCAAATTGTGTTGTGGCTGTGGCTGTTATTTTCAGCCTGGTTAGGCCTGATAACTATGTGCCTCCCCAGGATGAGAATACCAACCCCCAGCCATGTGCCTTATCTTGGCTAAGCATCAAAAAATTGGTGGTAAACCACACTTTTTTATATAAATATTTACATTATTTTAACCCCTTCATGACCCAGCCTATTTTGTCCCTAAAGACCTTGGCATTTTTGTCAATTCTGACCAGTGTCCCTTTATGAGGTAATAACTCTGGAACTCTGGATTCTGAGATTGTTTTTTCATGACATATTGGGCTTCATGTTAGTAGTAAATTTAGGTCGATAATTTTTGCGTTTATTTGTGAAAAAATAAAAAAATTGGCAAACATTTTGAAAATTTTGCAATTTTCAAATTTTGAATTTTTATTCTGCTAAACCATAGACTTATGTGACACAAAATAGTTAATAAATAACATTTCCCACATGTCTACTTTACATCAGCACAAATTTGGAAAAAAAAATTTTGGGGGTGGGAAGTTATAAGGGTTCATCAGCAATTTCTCATTTTTCCAGCAAAATTTACAAAACCATTTTTTTAGTGACCACATCACATTTGAAGTCCCTTTGAGGGGTGTACATGACAGGAAACACCCAAAAGTGACACCATTCCAAAAATGCACCCCTCAAGCTACTCAAAACTACATTCAAGAAGATTATTAACCCTCCAGGTGCTTCACAGGAACTAAAGCAACATGGAAGGAAAAAATTGACATTTTAATTTTTCTAACAAAAATGTTCTTTTAGCCTAACTTTTTTAATTTTCTCATGGGCAAAAGGATAAAATGCATCCTAAAATTTGTTGGCCAATTTTTCCTGAGTACACCGATACCTCATATGTGGTCATAAACCACTGTTTGGGCGCATGGCAGGGCTCAGAAGGGAAGGAGCGCACTTTGACTTTTGGAGCTAATTTTCCATTCTGACAACTGCCATGCGCAGTGAGGGATCGGTGTACTCAGGAGAAATTGCCCAACAAATTTTAGGATGCATTTTATCCTTTTGCCCATGTGAAAATGAAAAAAGTTAGGCTAAAAGAAATTATTTGTGAAAAAAAAGTACTTTTTCATTATTACGGATCAATTTGTGAAACATCTGGGGGTTCAAAGTGCTCACCACCCATCTAGATAAGTTCCCTGGGGAGTCTAATTTCCCAACTGGGGTCACTTGTGTTTGGGAGCTGCAATGTGTAGGCACACAGGGGCTCTGCAAATGTGACATGGTGTCCGCTAACAGTTTGGAAAATTAGCTCAAATTGTTTGCGGACACCATGTCGCGTTTGGAGAGCCCCTGTGTGCCTAAACATTGGAGCTTCCCCACAAGTGACCCCATTTTGGAAACTAGACCCCCCTGGGAACTTATACTTTTCCATTATTACGGATCAGTTTGTGAAACATCTGGGGGTTCAAAGTGCTCACCACCCATCTAGATAAGTTCCCTGGGGGGTCTAGTTTCCAAAATAGGGTCACTTGTGGGGAAGCTCCAATGTTTAGGCATACAGGGGCTCTCCAAACGCGATATGGTGTCCCCTAACAATTTGAGCTAATTTTCCATTCAAATTGTTAGCGGACACCATGTCGCGTTTGGAGAGCCCCTGTGTGCATAAAGAGGCCCAAGCATTCTGCGCCCCCCATGCTGCGAATTGTCAGCCCGCAGCCACCCCAGAAAATGGCGCATTCATTAAGCACCATTTTCTGGCGCTGTACCCAGGCTCTTCCAGTTGCCCTGGTGCCGGTGGCAAACTGGGTAATAAAGGGGTTAATGCCAGCTTTTTTATTGGCAGCTGGCACTAAGCCCGAGATTCATAATGTCGGGCCAATGTTAGACCCGGCCATTAGGAATCTCTGGTAAATAGTAAAAAAAAAATACATCAGAGAAAAATCTTTTTATTTGAGAAAAAAAAACACAAACAAAATTCGGACTCCATCTTTATTATATAGATCCGACGTAGTCCACAACGAAGGTCCCACGATGCTCAATCGCCTCTGACGTAGTCCAAAACGATTATCCCACGACGTTCGATCGCCTCTGCTACATCTAGAGGCTGCAGCAAGGGATCAAGTGTCCTCTTTATACAGTCTCTGGGGTTACACTGATGGTGCACTGTATGGCAATGATCTATCATACAGTGCACCATGACTGACCACAGTAACTGCAACAAGTGGACACTTGATCCCTTATTGTAGTCTCTGGGGTCAGAGTCATGATGCATGGTACGGCAGATGATTGTCATACAGTGCACCATGACTGACCCCAGTGACTACAATAAGGGATCAAGTGTCCTCTTGTTGCTGTCACTGGGGTCATCATGGTGCACTGTATGGCAATGATCTCCCGTACCGTGCACCATGACCCAGACCCCAGAGACTACAATAAGGGATCAAGTGTCCACTTGTTGCAGTCACTGGGGTCAGTCATGGTGCACTGTGTGGCAATGATCTGCTGTACTCTGCACCATGACTCTGACCCCAGAGACTACAAGTGGACACTTGATCCTGTGTTGTAGTCTCTGGGGTCAGAGTCACGGTGCACTGTATGGCAATAATCTGCCATACCGTGCATCTTGACTGTAACTCCAGAGACTACAAGGGATAAAGTGTCCACTTGTAGTCTCTGGGGGCAGAGTCATGGTGCATGGTATGGCAGATCATTGCCATACAGTGCACCATGACTGACCCCAGTGATTGCAACAAGTGGATACTTGATCCTGTGTTGTAGTCTCTGGGGTCAGAGTCATGGTGCACTGTATGGCAAAGATCTGCTGTACCGTGCAGCATGACTCTGACCCCATCCATCCATCATCCATCCATCAATCATCCATCCATCCTTCAATCCATCCATCCATCCATCAATCATCCATCCATAAATCATCCATCCATCATCCATCCATCAATCATCCATCCATCAATCATCCATTCATCCATCAATCATCTATCCATCCATCCATCATCAATCATCCATCCATCCATCAATCATCCATCCATCATCCATCAATCATCCATCAATCATCCATCCACCCATCATCCATCACCCATCCATCAATCATCCATCCATCCATCCATCAATCATCCATCCATTAATCATCCATCAATCATCCATTAGCCAACCATACTCACCTCAGACAGATCTCCTGCAGCAGCCCGGTGTCTGGCAGCTCCTCCAGTAACAGATCGGCCTGCACACAGGAGGAGCTGCACACAGGAGGGATCCTGGCGGCTGAGGAGGAAGTGGGCGCATAGCCAACTGATTGACAACCGGCTCCCTGCTACCTGATAAGGGGAGCCTGCTCTCAATCAGCATGACGTCGGCTATGCGCCCATCTACGGAGTGAAGAAGACGCCCCTCTGTAGATATGACATCAGTGGAAAAATGTCAGACCGCTCTGTGTTGGTGGTGAAGGGTGCCTACTACCTGCCTGTTAGTGCTTAGGCACAATTTTTTTCTATAGATCCCGGATAACCCCCTTAACCACTGCATATGCTAAGAGTACTAAAATTATTAATAGGAAGCTGGGAAAAGGTGTATGACAGTCCACGCCACCGGGTACCAAGGAATCACCTGGGATGCAGGAAGTTATTTCAAGCTTAATCTTTATTCTCCAACATGTTTCAGCGCTCCACCTGGCGCCTTCCTCAGGCGCCAGGTGGAGCGCTGAAACATGTTGGAGAGTAAAGATTAAGCTTGAAATAACTTCCTGCATCCAGGTGATTCCTTGGTACCCGGTGGCGTGGACTGTCATACACCTTTTCCCAGCTTCCTGAGAGTCTTCCCACGTGCGAGTGGTTGGTGGAGGTCCTGCAGCAGCCGGTATTGATTGTATGCCTTCAAGCCAGTTGTGGGTCATCACAACTGGAATAGGTGAGTGGTTTTGACTTTACACCTCTCATCTTTTAGTGTCTGAGTGATAGGGCACTATTGCGCCTCTTGTTCCCTTTTTATATTAAAATTATTAATAGACACTTCTAGTTCATGTGGATCTATTACGAATAAAGCAAAACGCCAATGCTAAATGAAAATAAAAGTGCTGCTATAATTGTAATAGATCTAGTGTTTTTAGCACTTGATGCATTACAAAAGGATAACAACCAGACATGTGAACAGAAAGAGCCATATATGCAGATTGGCTATGGAACATTGCTACATTTAAAGGGAACCAACCACCTAAAAATCCCTATCTAACCTATAAATATCTGTCCCTGGAGCCTAAAATTACTATTCTAACCATCCCTGACTGACTTAATCTACCTAACTAGATGCACAATAAATCACTTTTTATACTTACCAAATTCTTGTCGGATAGGCATTCCTCCAGTGTCTTTGTCAGATAGGCGGGTCTCCTCGCTGCGCTCGCACCTGCCTCGCTGCTGTCCATCTTCTTTCCAGGATTCAAATTACCCGCCCATCGCGTCCTCGCAATGAGCGGGTCACGTGCTGCAGGCCTTGAGACACTTCCACCCGCCGCGTTGCTGGGTCTATGACGCGCCCAGGCCAGCTTCAGCATGCCATCTGCGCATGCTCAGAAGCCGGCCTGGGTGTACCAGTGACACGGTGGGCGGAAGTGACGCGAGGCCTGCAGCACGTGACCCGCTCATTGCGAGGATGCGATGGGTGGGTAATTTGAATCCTGGAAAGAAGATGGACAGCAGCGAGGCAGGTGCGAGCACGGCGAGGAGACCCGCCTATCTGACAAAGACACTGGAGGATCGCCCATCAGTCAAGGATTTGGTAAGTATAAAAAGTGATTTATTGTGCATCTAGTTAGGTAGATTTAGTCAGTCAGTCAGGGATGGTTAGAATAGTAATTTTAGGCTCCAGGGACAGATATTTATAGGTTAGATAGGGATTTTTAGGTGGTTGGTTCCCTTTAAGTCATAATGTCATTTTGTAGAAAAGTAAAAAGTGTTAAAACTTTATAACACTTTTTTCCCTTTTGCTGCGCAGACTTCACTTCACCGTAACTCATTTTTAATGGTTTATAAAGATCTTTAATATTTTCTAGTTACTTCCTTTGAATACTTAAATTGAAGTCATTTGACCTGAAAGGTTAGCTTTGTTTTGCTTACAGCTGTAACAAGGTCAGCCAATTACACATATTTCATTTTTGAATGTCAAAAGTCTTTTCTCATCGTCAGGGACTTTGGACTATGTTTTAGCAAGACTGAAAGTGACTTTAAGCCTGAAGATATGAGGCAGTAGAAATAAATTAACTTATATCAGTTGCATCTGTGCTCCTCAGTGCTTTGAAAATTGCATAGTCTTGATAATGGCTGTGTTTTATTACGAGTTGTAACACGTTTTGAGTGTAGAGATCTATCATGTTTTCTTGTGACAGGACCCGGTATTGTGCAGTGTTTGAAGGTGGCATCTATAGTAAATGTAATATTTTATCCAGAATCTGTTATTTACAACTTATTTCGACTATTACGTTCATGAATTGACAATGTGTATTTGTGCAGTAGGTAATTTTATAATTAGACAGCTGTAACATTCTGTGAATAAGAACAATAAGTTCTACAGTTCCCATTTTATGAGGTCGGAAGAGAGTATCCACTTGAGCTACACTTGATAATGTGTTACCTAAAACTTTTGGAACATTTCAATTTTGTACAATATATAGCCCTATAAATAATGCCTTCTTGTTGACTAAAGTTTAAAAGTAGCTATAAATGTTCTGAGATTTATTATATCTATGGCTTATCACCATGGTAATAGAATGTACCAGAAACTTGGAGAAGACATATTCATAAAACTCACTTATTCTAGTACAAAAATGTATTTATTCTAATGCTGTACACACCTGATTAGGTGCGTCTCATAATGTTGTGTACAAAGTACAAATATTTGCACATAGTATTGTGGAGCACATTCTTCCATGTGCCATTTCTTAGCTTATGTGAATTCAAAGAAACAAAAAAATAATAGCACAGTCTTCGTATATTGTTGAGATCCATCCTAGAGCAGTAGCCCAAAAAGTACTCTGGATGCCCAAAAAGAAGCAAAATTGGAGGTAAAGTTCTAAATTAAAAAAGGAAAAGTGAAGTTTCCATTAGGGTGGAGGTGAGGCGGTCGACAGGGTAGGGGGTACTTGGATACCGGGACTGATGACTACTTGAATGGGAGTTCACAGCTGGTCAGTTCCATGCCCTGGACCCTCAGTGGTGGGGATGGTGGGGGAATGATGATGGTGGTGGTGGGAGAAAAGAATGTCGTCGTGACGCCACCTGTGGTTCCTGGTAACGGTGGATACCAGCACTGCGGCCGGCCGCTGAGGTGATGGTGGTGCAGCTCAGTGTAGTACAGCTCCCCACAGGTGGAGCTTTACCACAGGGCAGCGGGGTGGATGAGGGGAGTCGTACTAGAGGCTTGCAGGGAATGCTGTGGGCAGCGGCGGGGAAGCAGACTCACACACACAATAGTCTTTTTTTGGTACCTTTTTACTGATGTCCGGTAACATGTACAGTCCAAGAGGGTAACCAGGTTCTCGGTGCAATTTGGGATTTTCACCTTGAGAGTTGTGAGGCCTCCTCTGCTACTGTGTACAGTGGTTTGGGGTAAGTCCTGCATATAGCTGAACTCGCTGCTTTCTTCCCTCTCAAGGCTTTACTCTTTAACTGACGATGAGGGCCATCTGTGATGTCCCTGCACTCCTCTTGGGCCCGGGTCCTGTGCTTGGTCAGGTTTGAGTGTCTCTATTAAGTTAGTACCTCAGGGGAATAGATCCTCCTGGTTTCTCCGGGTTTTTCCTGCTTCAGTGTTTCTCCTGCAGGGTCGGACTCCGGTGTCCAGGTGAGCTAAAGGATCCTAAATACGGTCCCTTGTCCTTTTTTCTTACTCCTCCACTGGCCTCCGTCCCTCTCTCTAGGGTGCTCCACAGGGGATTAGTGTCCCTTGGTTCTGGGCCTTGCTTTGCCACGCAACCAGGGTCTTTCCAGCACCTTTTCTAGGCTGCTACACTGGACTAAACTGTTCTCTTCACTGCTCAGGGCAGACTAACTGACTTCCCCTCAGGCCTGGATACTTATAAGGGGAACTTGCTTAAGGCAGCAAGTAGAGCTCCCCATACAGGTCTGGGGTGGAAGATGTTGTGTGCTGTGTGTACCAAAGTGTAAATCCCTCTTTGCACTGGATGGTCCTGTGACAATCCCCAACAGGGGTGCCACAGAGGCACACTGTCATACATCAAAAACGGAGCGTTTTTGATGCATGACAGTCATGCAAGTGCTGGGCGTTTTTTGCATAAGTGTGGTGCGAGTGTGGTGCATGTGGGTTTGTGTGCATGGCTGTATGTATGACAGTGTGGTGCGAGTGAGATGCAAGAATCTGCGTGTGGCGCGAGTCCGTGTGCTGCTGTCCGCAGTCCTGAAGTTTGCTCGGCAGGATTTGTCAGCATGCTGAGAAATCCCGGCGAGCAAACTTCAGCACCGAGGACAGCACTGACTGTCAGCTCACCGCTGATTTCAGCCCCACCAACAGCATTTACTGGCAAATTCAAACACCGCTGCTATCAAAGCAGAGGTGTTTTAAATTGCCAGGTTGCCAGAACAGTAACCAATCAGCATTCACCACTGTGACAGCAATGGTGAAAGCCGATTGGGTAAATCGGCAGGTAAATGGTGTCCATGGTGCTGAAGATAAAACTTCAGCACCATGGAAAGAATGGACTTTCAAACACCAGTGGTGTTTGAATCTTCTGGTAAATGCTGTCCATGGTGCTGAATTTTTATCTTCAGCACTATGGACACCATTTACCGGCTGATTTAACCAATCAGCTTTCACCGCTGCTGTCACAGCGGTGAAAGCTAATTGGTTAATGTGCTGGCAACCCGGAAATTTCAACCACCGCTCCTTTGGTAGCAGCAGTGTTTGCTGACATAGTCGCACGCATGTGCTATCTTACAGTCGCACAGTGTGCTATATGGGTGTGAGATTTTCTCGCACCCATATACTTACAATGGGCACTCGTGCAAGGAAATCGCGTTCAATTGCAGCATGCTGCGATTAAACTCGCCATGTGAGTTCAGTGCATGGTAAATGCAAATGTGGTGCCCCTGCGACCAGGGTGGCCACAGGTAGGATCTGCAGCCAGGCAGGTGGAGGCAGGTTTTGCACAAACCATCTTCATAACATACACCCACCGACACAAGACCCAATCCGGAGCCCGGGACTCTAGGCGGGCAAAGGGTGGTAGGGCCAGTCATAAGTGGGTGGGACGTAGTCAAGGTGACGAACCGGGTACAAAAGGGGAGAAACAGAAGTAGTAGTCAGTAGGCCAAAGTGAGCTGAACAGCAAAGACCAAGGGTAGGTGAGAGGGTGACGAGTAGCAAAGGTCAAAGAGAGAGAAACTTCCTTGAAGGTTTCGGACTCCCTGGAGGCACATAATCCTGTGAGGCACAGTCCCCTGGAGTGAAAGCCCGCTCCACAGCCTGTAACCCAAGGGAAGGTGAGAGACCGGACCAGTGCAGCTGGGTGTGAGGAAACCGGCAGCGGTGGCAGAGAATGACCAGAGGGAAGGATCCCCTGATGTACACAGTAGTTACACAGGTAGGAAAGAGCCCGGTGATCCCCTGCAACATAGGGACACCCAAGGCTAGGCTGGGACCAGAGAGTCGGCTCTGAGGTGATCGAAGCTATATGCCAGATCACAGACACACCGACGGGGAGTTCAGATTCCAGGTCTGATCTTGTACACGTGCAGAAGGTACAGCAACACATAGGACCCAGGCTTGCTACCCACAAACTGGAGGAAGCCAAACAAGGGACCGAGTTGCCACCATACTGCACACACAGGGAGAAGTTAGAGGAAAGCCTGCAAGGAACACGAGAGAGAGAGAAGGGTCTCAGGAGGGAAACCTGGCTACAGAGGGTTAAGTGACTGTCCGAAGTTGTGTAAAGCAACTGTGCTGTGTACTGTACTGAAGAACTTGCAAGTAAAACCGGTGAACCCTGCTAAAGTATCTCGTGTGTGATTTCCTACACGTTGAACTGTTCTATATATTTTACACCCTGTCAGGAGCAGCCTGACCCACGGCGGGCTCATCCATCTTGCTGCAGCTCCATCCATCCTCCTGGCAGAAGTAAACAGCAGCGGTGGTCCCCTCACTGACCACAACCCATTAGTGGCGTCACAACAATCCCTGTAAATAACCCCTTTTACTTGTGTACTTGGAACACGGTCCGGACCAAGACCGCCGTGATAACCCCCATGATACCCAAACTGAACACCCGAGCTTCTTAACCATAGGCGGAACACTACTCAGACAACACAGGGTGAGGGAGCCACAATATTAAGGCTTTATTTGGATCCCCAAACAGTTAACAGCATATAACACATAACCAGCAAAACATAACATGTAACAGGCAACAGAGTCTTACCCTTCCGCTGGCTCACCAGAGTTTAGAATGTTCATGTCCCAACCTGAGTTGCTTCCTTATGCCATCTTTGCTATCATAGCCGAATCCAAACATTTGATGCTGAAGTCCTTTTAGTATTATAGTTTTTTGCATAAGGGAGCAGAAGTAAACAGCAGCGGTGGTCCCTCACTGACCAAAACCCATTAGTGGGTCAAAACAATCCTGTAAATAACCCCTTTTACTTGTGTACTTGAACACGGTCCGACCAAGACCGCCGTGATAACCCATGATACCCAAACTGAACACCCGAGCTTCTTAACATAGGCGGACACTACTCAGACAACAAGGGTGAGGGACCACAATATTAAGGCTTTATTTGGATCCCCAAACAGTTAACAGCATATAACAATAACCAGCAAACATAAATGAACAGGCAACAGAGTCTTACCCTTCCGCTGGCTCGCCAGAGTTTAGAATTTTCATGTCCCAACCTGAGTTGCTTCTTATGCAATCTTTGCTATCATAGCCGAATCCAAACATTTGATGCTGAGTCTTTTAGTATTATAGTTTTTTGCATAAGGGACGAGGCATCAGCACTACAAGCTTAAACAGCACAGCCGGGTACACAGTGTTCCAGGGATCAGTGTTGCTCAGTCAGCAAGGAGCATGATTTAGATGAGATAAAAGATGGCACTCACCGGATCTCTTCGACGTGCTTTTTATTCACAGAATGTGAGGGTACATAGTGCAGTCTGGACCCGCAGAAGTGCTATACGTGGTGCGAAACAGAGCCGTTGTCCACCCTGCCGACCCCTCCTTGCACTATGTACCCTCACATTCTGTGAATCATAAGCATGTCGAAGAGATTCGGTGAGTGCCGTCTTTTATCTCATCTAAATCTTGTAGTATTATAATCCAGGTTCTGATCCTTTGGTCGGCAATGATTTACCTAGGCCTGGGGTTATGGCTTTTCAATCAGGTCCATAGATCCTAAATTAGCTGCATGTAACAAGTCCCGTGCATCTCTAGTCGGGGCTGAAGTCCCTAGACTGAGGTCACTAAACAAAATCACCCTGGTTAATGAACAGGTCTGCTTATATCCCCTTGATCACTCATTGCAGGATATTGGGGACGTCACGATTGGTGGAATAAGACTGTGCTCTCATTGGCTAGATTTCAAGCTGCCTGCACAATGTTCAATGATGTTCAAAGTTTAAATGATGTGGGCAGAGAGAGGCCAAATAAGGTGACATTTAGTTACCATCCTGACCACAAAGAATAGTGGCTGAAGTAGTTTACATAGAATCATTAATACACATAGTAATACAAAGGACTTTAAGTAGGATTAAGTTCTCTGGCCTTCTATTACAAAGAGGTTAGATAATTCCATTACACACATTAAACACTACCTGGTATCTACAAGACTTGTAGGAACAATGAGTGGCTGTCACAAGGTAATAAACAAAATACAAGGAATTGTCTGGTTACATAAGAAAACATCATATGTTATACATTAAAGGAGTCCATTTCGTCACACCTTTCCCTTATGAACTTTGCACTGTACCTCAAAAGCAATGTTCAATCACATATGAGATATTATTGTTCTCAAGAGAAATTGCACAATTCATTACAGCGCATTTTCTCCTGTTACCCTTGTTAAAATACAAAATGTGGGGTTTAACAGCATTTTTGTGGGAAAAATTAGATTTTTTTTTCTTTTCACAATTCAACGTTGTAAAATTCTGGAAAGCATCTGAGGTTCAAGCTGCTCTCCACACATATAGATAGATTCCTTGGGTGGTCTAGTTTGCAAAATGGGATCACTTGTGGGGTTATTTCCACTATTTAGGCACACAGGGGCTTTTTAAATGTAAAATAGTGTCGGCTAAAGATTGTAGACAATCTAGCATTTGAAAAGTCAAATGGCACTCTTTCTCTTCCAACTCCTGTCATGGCCAATAGTTTTCCACCACGATATGGGGTATCCGCATACTCAAAAGAAGTTTCACAACAAATGTTATGGTGCAATTTTTTCTGTTACCCTTGTGAAACTAAATAAATTGGAGCTAAAGCAACATTTTTTGAGGAAAAATGTGATTTTTTCATTTCACTGCTCAACTTTAGAAAATTCAGTAAAGCACTTGAAGGTTCAAGGTGCTCACCACATATCTAGATAAGTTCCATGAGGAATATATATATATTTTTCAAAACGGGTTCCATTCTGGAGAGTTTCCACTAAGGAACAAGTCAAGCCAAATTTGAATTTGAAAAGTTAAATGGCGCGCCTTCTCCTCTGAGCCCTGCTGTGTGCCCAAACAATAGTTTTTTCAACACATGTGAGGTATCAGTGTACTCATGGGAAATTATAAAAATTTTGAAGTTCATTTACTAATGTTATCCTTGTGAAAATGCAAAATTTGACGCTAAAGTAACATTTCTGATAAAAAAAAAAGTCAAATTTTCTTTTTTTTTCTTCCCTGTTGCTTAAGTTACTCGGAAGCACCTGCAAGATTAATACATTTCTTAAATGTGGATTTCAGCACTTTGATGGTGCACTTTTTAGAATGGTGTAGAAACGTATTTTCTATCACATAGACATCTCAAAGTCCCTTCAAATGTGACGTGGTCCCTAAAAAAATTGGTTTGGTAAATTTTGTTGGAAAAGTAAGAATTTGCTGGTAAACGTCTAACCCTGCTAATTTCCTAACAAAACAATTATGTTTAAAAGTGGTGCTGACGTAAAGGAGACATGTGGAAAATGTTATTTATTCAATTATTTTGTGTAGATAACTCTCTGGTTGAGGGAGTAAAAATGAAAAGTTTGAAAATTGTGAAAGTTTCAACTTTTTTGAGAAATTTCAGACATTTTCACAAATAAATATAAAAAATATCATCCTAAATTTACCACTAACATGATCTACAGTATGTCAGGAAAAAATCCCTTGGATCTGTTGAAGCGTTTCAGAGTTATGACATCATGCAATAACACCAGTCGGAATTGAAAGCAAATTGACGGGTCATAAAGATGAAAACCAGGCTTGGGGGCAAAGTGGTTATAATCAATAATTTTAAGACCACCCCTTTAACAATTTCACATATTTCTCACCAGTAGTTGGTGAAATAGAATGATTTTCCTTTGGAAGAAAAAGCACTCAGCACGTTTCTTGGCATTTATTGTATATATTAGTATGCACCAAAAGGGCAGAAGAAATACTAAGAGCCAATAAATATATTACCTTCACATTTATAATCATGGATGGATAAGGTGTCCAATAATCACTAATAAACTGGTCGCAGGTGTCATTGTACTTTCCATAAAGCAGAACTAGGATAAACAACTGCTATATTTTCACGGTGAAGTGGAACATTAGTTCAGTTGGGATATAGGAAAGGCTTGTTGAAACAGCC
The DNA here is from genome assembly GCA_033576535.1 of Allobates femoralis. Taxonomy (NCBI): domain Eukaryota; kingdom Metazoa; phylum Chordata; class Amphibia; order Anura; family Aromobatidae; genus Allobates; species Allobates femoralis. The sequence goes on from JARQOC010000003.1 coordinate 163,736,336, forward strand.
CAAGAGTGCTCTTATGTGTCATCAGCAATCTCAACTAGTCATTAGTGCATTATCCCGAGGATCTACATCATTAGTTTAAATTAGCTGATCCTAATTAGCCAGCTGGTACCTTCCTTGACAAACAAGACAAGGAATACAATGCAGAAATATAGGAAATGTGACACTAGCCCATTAGTATCCCTATATTTCAGCTCTATTTCTGTAATGTGATAATATACATTGTTAATTTATGTTTTTTATACTGAAGTTTCAGAAAATAGTGATAGTATATGTCAACAAAATCTGAAAATATGCAATTAATAATTCTCAGTGCCTTACTTCCATATTACATTGATGACAGTGAAAAAGATATGCAATAATGGTAATCTGGGTTTCATGTTGGAATTCAGTACAAATTGTGTAAGACCTAGCGTTTTAATGGGTTATCTTGCCAGGGACTGGATTTTAAGTGTTTTTTTCTGACACACCATCACTTTTACCTAGTGATAGTTTCTGGTATTGGAGTTTTTGCCCATCCACTGAATCAGACTAAGTTGCTCTATTGGATGCCCTATTATTGCTTTATAAAATAGTCATGTTTATGTCATCAGTCATGTCAAGAAATTATAAACTAAGTTGCTTCATGCATTTAATTTGTTAAAACTTTGTCTGTTTCCAAATATTTAAATGTACATGGCATAACAATATACAAAGAAACACAATTGAGAAACTGTTATTAAATAACATTTATAGGGGCTAGGCGTCATTCCACAGAGCGTTTGTGCTCCATTTTTGTTGATCCATTTTTGGTGCATTTTCTGGACCAAAAACGGATACTCTTTTTTTTTACAAAAAAGTCTCACAAATGCATCATCTGGTAGACAGATATACAGACAGAAGCACGCACATGCTTTCTTACCTTCCCCGGCGATCCCACGGTCAGCCCTGGTGACGTCTTCCTTATGGGCATCAGCAGGACTTGTGGGAACAGTACTGAAAGAACCTGGCACCATGTGACTCTCAGACTGAGTCACATGGGCTTATTCTGTCAGTACCATACCCGAGGTCTTGTCGATTCCCTTAAGGAAGACATCTCCAGGGCTGACCGTGGGATCACCAGGGAGGCTAAGCAATGGAGCAATGGTGTTGTGGAAAACACAGCAGAAAAACAAAGTATCAATTGAAAAGTCATTACTTTCTAGATGCGCTTTCTGCATCATTAATGCAGCAGTCAAAAATGCTGACATCTGCACAACAAACTCATAATCGTGTTCACTTTGCTGGCAGATGATTTGACTGATCCATTTGTGGTGCAGTTTTGTTTTGTTTTTTAAATGCAGCACCAAAAACAGATTAAAAATGTCCAATGTGAACATAGCCTTAAAATCAACAGACTGAAAGGGACTTTCCCCTACTAATGTGATCCCCTTTCTTTTGTCCTAACTATCCTAATTAATACTTTCCCAATATACGTTTGCTATTTACTCTGCTCCTTTAAGGGCCGCTTTACACACACCAACTTCTGTGACCAACTTCTGAACAGATCTCTGGTTGCAGTGAAATCATGGACACATTGTTACATTTGTACACAGCCACAAAATGGAACAATGTGTCCATGATTTCACTGTAACCAGAGATCTGTTCAGAAGTTGGTCACAGAAGTTGGTGTGTGTAAAGCGGCCCTAAGAGAAGATGCTCATAAATAACTTTATTGTTGTCATAGCTTTGATCTTTCGACTATAGACCGGAAATTGGGCCATTAGAGCAGAGCTTGGCACTGGCGGGGTTGGAGTGGAGAGTAAAGTCTGCTCTGGGAATGTGTGCACAGACTGTTGTCACTCACAGAGAGCAGCCTTGCCCCCACCTGTGACGTGCCCTACCCAGTTGATCTATCCGGTCTGCAGCCCAGAGTCATAAAAGCTACAACAAAAAACAGAAATTTATGAGCCTCTTAGAGATAAGATTACAGGAGCAGGGTACATAGTAGAAGTATATTTGGAAAGTGTTATTAATAGTTAGGACAAACGAAAGGGGATTACAGTAGTGAATAATGTCTTGAATTAGTGTATTAGGATACATAATGGAATAGTTACCTGGAAATTATGATACTAAAATATTTAGCAAAAACTGCATTATATTAAGATAAACAGTAGTAAGGTGAAAGTAAAAATTTACCCAAAGCATGTTATTAATAATCTGACAATAATAAAAATTGCAAAGAGTGGCAATGTTCGGCCAAGCTTTATAAAAGGGTAATAAAATAGTCGTATACAAAGATGTACACTGGAATGCACAATTTAAGATTGCCTGTAAAAAAGACATGAACTGTAAGGAAGGGGTAAAATCACAAGTGGTCAACGGCAATCAACACTTTGAAGAACAATTTTCCAGATGTACAGTAGCAAAATTGTCTTCCTGATTAGATGAAAGGTTTAGATTCTAGGTGTGAAAACTTTGAAGTGTCCTTCACAAGCTGTACATGACTTTCCTGAATACATTCTAAGAAACAAAATTCTTTAAACAAAAATAACCTGAGTTTATTCTGAGCCCAACTCTTCCCAATTGTGGTGTTTGTTTAGGGATTAAAAAGACTACAACTCAGAAACAAACATAGATGTTAGTATCTAAAATCAGTTTTCTGTGTATATTTAGCTAATATTTTAAAGCAACACTAATTGAAATTAACATAACTTATAGATATATATTATATATGTATTATTATATATATTTATTTATTATATTTTTCTTAAATATTTCTAGGCAGTAAATACAGATCCTATTCCTGTGACATTACATTATGATAAATCACATGACCAAGTCTGGGTTCTCAGCTGGGGTACTATCGAGAAGTCATCTCCAACATTGCAGGTACGGACTCTACTATATAATTGACCTCATATAATTACTTGATATCTGTAGGATATTTTAACATTATTATCCATGGAATATTTTTCTACATTATGTACATGCTAATTTAGCATCTAAGATGGCCAGCATTAATCTGAGAAATTATTTGAAGCATTGTTCTTCATTGCATTTTCTACCTGCCGACCTGTTATACTTGAATTATCCTTCACCCATGCTTGTCCAAGTGGCAAATTTGTGGCCTTTGTACTTCATAATGGAGATTTTTTGTCACATCATGGACTAGGGAGCATCTGGATGCAGTGCGTGACAATGACACACAGACCAACAGTGCCTGGCACACTACACAAAATGACTGACAGGTGAAACACCGGGGGAGGGGGTTGAAGAAATACAACTGAGGGCCCTGTTCATAGGAAACAAGGGAAAGGGGACCTCCTGCACTCACCTATGGCTGTGCCTGTGTGCTCACAAATTATCCCTATGGGGTCTTTCACTCAGTCGCTGAGCAGGTACCTATCTCTCTCTGGTCCTGATGATAACCCTCAATAGGGAGATGGCCAGTTGGAGCACTAGTTCCAACTGCCACACGAGGAAGGAAAGACAGACAGGGAAATGACAAAACAACTTCATGCCTGCTGCTACACTCCTGTGCAGCAGACGGCTTCGCAACGGTCAGCTTCTCCAGTGCTCCAACTTCACCTCAGGTAGCTAGGCCAGGAATGGAGTTCAATCTCCAGCAAGGACTGCTGATCATGTGAACATATAAAGGAGATGGGAGTGCTCACAAAGTAGCCACACCTGAAAAGATAACTAAGAATAGAGAGAGCGATGTTCGACTCGAATTGTTCGCCAATCTCAAATTCGAGTTGTTTTTGGTGGTGTTCGAGTAATTCGCCGAATTCGAACAATTTATTTCAAATTCGGCAGTTCTAGAAGCTCTTCGATTTTGGTTTGAAAATGCGGCAGATGCAGTTAAAAACCACATCTGCCACATTTTCAGCCAAAACTAACAGCTATTAAGTAAAATAAAGTGTTACAAAAAAGTATGCTCACCAGTCCGGCGGTCCACCGATGGCTCCGGCAAGGTCCTGTTGCTGATAGGACCTGTGGTGATGTCAGTTATCACGGGAACTCCGGTCACATGACGGGAGTTCCTGCGATAACTGACGTCACCACAGGTCCTATCATCAAGAGGACCTTGCCGGAAAGGTTACAATAGACATTTTTATATTTTGGTTTCTTTCTTTTATCTAAAGAAAGTGTCCAAAACATAAAGATGTGTATTTTAACCTTTGTGGCAAGGTCCTCTTTGCTGATAGGACCTGTGGTGATGTCAGTTATTCGCGGGAGTCTACTCCCTGAGTTCAAACCGGATTCTCCCGGATTGCCCCGGTCCAGTGCAATCCGGCACCATAGAGCCCCGATGGGGCGTGGATTGCACCGGACCAGTACAATCCAGGAGAATCCGGTTTGAACTCTGGCGCAATCTGGGAGAATCCGGTTTGATCCGTTTTCTCTCTCTGACGCCATCCCGCGGGATTTTCAACTGAACAGCTGACTCAGGTCAGCTGTTCATTTGAAATAGCGATGCTGGCCTGGCAGGGTTCATGTAAGTTCATGCTTGCCTGCATAACTGACATAAACTTTCACATGCCAGCTCTACTACATCTCTGGTGGAGGTTCTCTACCAGAGATGTAGCAGAGCTAAAGAAGAACCCTGGATTGGACTATGTCGGACGGAAGAGGATTTTTTGTAAATAAAGATGGAGTCCCTAAGTGTGTTTTTGTTTCTTTTTTCAAATAAAAATAATTTTTCTAGGTGTTGTGTTTTTATTTAAACAATTTAATAGAAATTCATGGGGGGCATGTCTAATATCGGCATGACCCCATGAATTTCGAGCTTAGGGCCAGCTGATAAATACAAAGCATGGCCCTAACCCCTTTATTACCCAGTGAGCCACCGCACCAGGGCCCTGGAAGAGTTGGGTTCAGCGCTAGAACATGGAGCTTCAATGAACGCTCCATTTTCTGAGGTGGCTGCGGGCTGCCATTTACAGCGGGGGGTGCCCAGAAGGCTTGGGCCTCCCTGTGCTGTGAATTCCAGCCCCCAGCTGCCTAGCTGTACCTGGCTGGACATAGAAATCACGCGGAGCCCCACGCATTTTTTTTATTATTTAATGAAATACCATGAAATAATAAAAAATAAGGGGTTCCCGATATTTCTGTGTCCAGGCAGGTACAAATAGCCGGGGGTTAAGGGCAGCCCGTTGCCGCCTGCTGTATCCGGTGGCATACAAAAAGACGGTGAAGCCCACGTCAAAGTTTTCTGAAAAATCCATTAAATAATCCTATAAAAAGGGACTGCATCTTTATTAACCCATCGACCATGGTCAAGGGGTTAATAAAGATGCAGTCACTTTTCATTCATATTGTTTTTTGGATTTTTCAGAAAAAAATTGACGTGGGCTTCGCCGTATTTTTGTATCCAGCCAGATACAGCAGGCAGCGACGGGCTGCCACCAACCCCCAGGTGCCTATTTGTACCTGACTGGACACAACAATAAAGGGGAGCCCCTTTTTTTTTATTATTTCATGAAATAATAAAAAGAAAGTGCGTGGGGCTATGCGCGATTTGTAAGTCCAGCCAGGTACAGCTAGGCAGCTGGGGGCTGGAATCCACAGCGCAGGGAGGCCCAAGCCTTCTGGGAACCCCCCGCTGCAAATGGCAGCCTGCAGCCACCCCAGAGAATGGCGCGTTCATTGAAGCGCCATGTTTCCTCCAACTTCGGGACCCTGTGTGCTCACCTGGTAATAAAGGGGTTAGGTCCAGCTTTTTGTTATCAGCTGGCCCTAAGCCCGAAATTCATGGAGTCATGCCAATATTAGACATGCCCCCCATGAATTTCTAGTAAATTGTTTAAAAAAAACACATCACCAGGAAAAATTATTTTTATTTGAAAAAAAAAGCAAAAACACACTTAGGGACTCCATCTTTATTTTAAAAAAATCCTCTTCCGTCCGACATAGTCCTATCCAGGGTTATTATTTAGCTCTGCTACATCTCTGGTAGAGAACCTCCACCAGAGATGTAGCGAGAGCTGTCCACCCTGGCATGTGAAAGTTCATGTCAGTTCATGCAGGCAAGCATGAACTTACATGTACCCTGCCAGGCCAGCATCGCTATTCAATGACAGCTGAGTCACGTTCATTGAAATCCGAGGAGGCGTCGAAAACCGATACGGCTCTCCGATCGCCTGGTCAACGATTCCTAATGTACCGGCCGGTGCAATCCGCCCTTCTGGGGCTTATGGTGCCGGATGCACTGGACCGGGGCAATCCAGGAGAATCCGGTTTGAACTCCGGGGCAATCCGGGAGAATCCGGTTTGATGCGGTTTTCTCTCTCTGACGCCTTCCCACCAGGATTTTCAAATGAACAGCTGACTGAGGTCAGCTGTTCATTTGAAATAGCAATGCTGCCTAACGGCCGCCTAACGGCCTGATGGCACGCTTGCGGCAAGCCCCATTCTTTGTCTATTGGGCTTGTGGCAGGTGCGGCAAGTGGGTATAGCCGCGGTTCCGGCACTTGCGGCAGTCAGCAGCGTTTTTTTTTTGCGGCCGCAACTGCCGGAACTGTGGTTATACCGCACTTGCCGCACCTGCCGCAAGGACCCATAGACAATTCATGGGGCATGCCGCAAGTGTGCCGCAACGGCAGATTCGTTTTTTTGTCTGAATCCGACGGATCCGGACAAAAACGCAAGTGTGAATGGGGTCCAAGAAGAACAATTATGCATTGTCCAGCAGCTGGCAATACTTATTAAATGGCAGTTTAAATCAATTTGCCAGAGCTTACAACAAATGATTAGTGTGCATGCTGAGTATAAGACCCCAATAGATCTAATTTTGATGACCTATCATTTAAATAGGTCATTAATATCTTCTGACCAGTCAATCCCTTTAAAGATTTAAGAAGACATAGTTTAAAAAAAAAATAATACTGTAAGAGCGATTAGCATAAAATCACTAATAAGGCATTTTAACACTGAAAGCTTAATGTAGTCCACAACGTGATGACTAAACTGCTCTCTTTATAAATCCCAGGGCACATGACTACATTTGGGATACATAGCACATGAATACTAATAAGGTGGTAATGCATTTCAAAAGGTCTATGCTTATTGGTGTGTAAAAATATGGCAGTTTTCAGAGATTTGTTTTTTTCTTATGTGAAGGCTGCATAAAAATTGTTGTATGCTCCATTAGATGCTTATATAAAAAGGAAATATTTCCTAAAAGTACTGTTTTCAGCATTTCTAGAGGGAATCTTGGTATTACATACAGCACACCACACAAAGCTTTGCACACTGCAATAATACTATTTTATGGAACAAAATAAATATCTACATTTCCCTGTACGGCTGTTTCTGATGCTAAAATATCATACAAAAAATAATAGATAATAGGAAATCTATTACCTAAAAAACCGAGCTCTCCCCTACGTTCCAAGATAGAGGATGACTTGCTGATTTCTGAGGGTCTGACTGGGGGATGCCCAGCAATCAGCAGTCAGACCCTAGTGATCAGTAATTAGGGAATAACTTTTTTTAGGGTATTATGTAGAGTACAAACATGCAAGAATAAATTAGGTTTACACAAATGCTAAGAGAAATTATAATTGTTTGCTTAGGCTGGTTTCACATAACGTTTTTGTGCCTGTCCGTGGGATCCGACTTTGAAGGAGGATCCCACGGACAGGCATGGATCCACACGGATCCCTGCAATTGGATGGCAAATAGCCATCCGATCCGATTCTATGCAGGATCTGTGTGGATCCTGCGGTCCCCTGTCTTTCCCTGCTGCTGCTCCTCCATCTTCTTCCCTCTCCTATTCTATATGCTGTGCCCCCGCTATTCTTTGCTGTGCCCCCGCTTCTCTATCCTCCTCTATCCCTATCCTGTCCCTCTTCTCTTCCCCTTGTGTAAAAAAAAACAAAAAACCTCCTCCCGGAGGATACATCACCTGTCACCGGCTCCAACGCTGCAGCACCATCAGGACTGCAGGACCTGTGATGATGTCACAGATCCGGTCACATGACTCGTCAGCTGACCGGATCTGTGACATCATCACAGGCTCTTCTGCCCTGATGGTGCTGCAGCGTGGGAGCCGGTGACAGGCGATGTATCCTCCGGGAGGAGTTTTTTTTATTTTTTTACACACAGGGAGAGGACAGGGGACAGGATAGGGATAGATGAGGATAGAAAGCGGGGGCACAAAATAGAGGAGCGAGGGCACAGAATAGCATAGGAGAGGGAAGAAGATGGAGAAGCAGAAGCAGGGAAAGACAGGGGATACGGAGCCGACATCGGATCCGAGGTGAACTCGAATCCTAAGTCCATAGGCTCCCATGCTGTGGGCCCTCGGAACAGCCTCGGATCAGCAGTGATCCGATGCTGTCCGATGTGAGTCACGGACACAAAATCGTAGCAGGCTACGATTTTGTGCCTGTATTTAAATCGGATGGGATCGGATGGTGCCAAAATTTGATGCCAATAGTGGCACACCCGATCCCATCCAATTCCCATAGGGGGACATGGGGTCTGATTTCGGATCCGATTGTATCCATTTTGAAACGGATACAATCGGATGACCGAAAATCGTTATGTGAAAGCAGCCTTACAAATGTAGGACTTTTTGATATAACACACAGCACAGAACTGTAATTTGAGCACAGCATGAGACAATTTACCTGGTAAATTAGATGTCATGTTGTAAGGTTACACATGAGGGAAGGACTGTCTCCCAAGCATCCCTGGTGGCTAGAGATAGGCAAGAACCCAAAAAGACACTGATAGACACTAGATTTAAAGGAAATTTGTCACATATAAAAACACAATATGCAGATATGGGGTGAATCTGCATGTTGATAGTGTGTGAAACCTGCCCACAGCCTGCACATTACTCTACACTGCTGGAAGGAAAATAATTTTAATCGTCCCAGAAGCACTTTGGTTTCATTCATGGGTGTGGCACTGGTGCAAATTCAGTTACTGCTCTGGAGAGCGGTGGCTGTAACTGCATCTTCTGCACTGACTGACAGTGGATTCTAATGCAGAGAGAGGTTCAGTCACTGTGGTAAAGAAACAGAAAGCACGTCTGTGAAAGGACCTCCTAGGGTAATTATTAAAAAATGGGAAGCTTATGAGCCACTCACCTGTGGGGGTTGTGTGCCCTCGCACAACCCTGGGTATAGCCTCCTTAGGGTGCCGATGCCCTCTAGAAAGCGTTGCTTTGGGCAGTGGTGCCTCCATACGGGTTTTCTGCGGCTCCTCGGTAATACTTGTCCGGACATCCGTGTCACATGACCGTGCGCCGGAAACACGTCACCACAGGTCCTACAATCATGTTGGTAGTTGCCATGGATACCGCACGTCCTTGCTGCTTTATTAGAGTATCAATTCAGCCAGAGCAGCTTCTGCCAATCTCCCCTCAGGGTAAAGCAGGATCTTGGAGGAGTATATAGGATTAAGCATTGTTAGTTAATGTGTGCAATTGTCCAATTGTAAACAGCCACCCCCTATATAAGTCATTTTCCCAGTATCCCCTTGTATTACCTTTTTTTTTTTAAACCATTAGATGTTTATTATTTTAAAAGGTTACATAACAAATTATAACGTACATGGATCGCCTCAACCTAAGGCGAAATCAAACATTGCAACATTAAACTGGGGAAAGACAGAGGAAAGGGGGGGAGGGAAGTAAGAAGGGAGCCAGATGCCATACTTGTATTAGGGAATGACAAGCCATATACATTAGACTGTCTGGGAACAACTATGTCACTGCACAAGATAACCTGGGATATCAGAGGCGAATGTGGAAGAGGTCCAGGGGTCCCACCATGTAAGGACTTTATTCTTTCTAGATAAGGAGGTAGCAGTGAGGCTCTCATAGCAAAAATGAAGGTTCAATTTATTGATCAATTCTGCCCTAGAAGGAGCAGTAGGAACCCTCCAGTGGGCCGCTATGCAGATTCTGGCAGCAATTAGTATATTCGAGATAATAGGTAAGATAGGAGAGGGCAGGTCCACCAGAGAAATGCCTAGTAGAGCCAATGGGCTTGTTAGAGTAAAAGGTATATGAGTAACCTCAGTTATAATTGCTTCAACTTGATGCCAAAAAGCATTAATACTAGGGCACTCCCACCAAATATGTGCTAGGGTTCCAGTGGAGCCGCAACCCTTCCAGCAGGATGAGGAGGTCGCCAGACCCCACCTGGCCAGTTTCACTGGTGTCATATACCATTGTAGAAGTATTTTCCTAGCCTGCTCCATGTGGCCCAGACATGAGGAGAATCTCAACGGATGGGATAGAGCAAAGGCCCAATCGTCTCCCGAGGCCTCAAAGGAAAGAACAGCCTCCCAAGAGTCCATACATGGGAGCTTAGACTGTACCCCATGGAGCACCAAGGAATTATATAGGACCGACACCCCATGTGAGATAAAAGTGTTGGGTTTAAAATATCTTTGGCCCGGGGAATCTACTATAGCCGGGGGATCTGTAAATATATGCATGTTACGTAGGAGACTATGAAATTGAATATATGTAAAATAAGCTGAATTTGGAAGGGAATAACGGGTCTGTAGAGTTGAAAAAGGGAGGAACCCAGCTGGAGCAAAAAGATCCACAATATGTCTTATACCCGCCTGCCTCCAAGGAAGGACAGACACCCCATCAATAACTTCTTTCAAGGCGTCCAATGAGATGTAGCGCAGTATATGTGGGAAAACCCCCGGGCAAATAGACGCCCAGAGTCCAATAGCAGCGGACATAGTGAGCAGCATTCCTTTGGATGAATCAACACGTATGAGGGAGGCCTCCAATAAACGTCGGAGGGATCCACCTGGGGCAAAGTGGGATTCAATCCGTAACCACGGGATACTAGATACCCCCTCCCACCATAATTTAAGGGGCTCGAGCATAGCTGCTCTATAGTAAGCTACCAGCATAGGGACACCCAAACCTCCCCTTGAGTAAGGAAGTGTCATCCACTTCCTTTTGATTCTATGTGGCTTGTTATTCCAAATAAAGGCGTCTATGATGGATTGAAATATAGATAGACGTCTCGAGGGGATGTGAAGGGGTAAGCATCGGAATAGGTAAATTAGTTCCGGTAGTAACATCATCTTAACCACCTGTATGCGTGCCATCCAGGAGAGAGCTGCCTCAGAAAATTTCCCAGTGTCCGCCCGAAGATCCGCAGCAAGCGCCTCACAATTTGCCCGAACCAAGTCAGCCAGGCGCGTCAGTTTAATCCCTAAATAAGAGAACCCTACGGGAGACCAAATATACTGATAGGTGGATTGAATGTTAAGTTGAAGAGAGAGGGGAAGAAACAGAGGGAAAAGGGTTGATTTAGTTATATTAAGTTTATAGTATGAAACCGCAGAAAAGTCTCGTAGGAGGTCCGAGATCGCACTCAGAGAGTGTTGAGGGTCAGAGCAGGTGAAGACCACGTCATCTGCGTACAGGCTAATCTTGTATTCAGATGGACCGACCCGAATTCCCCTAATATCTGGGGACTGACGAGCAATGGCAGCAAGAGGCTCCATGATCAATGCGAAAATTAATGGCGAGAGGGGGCAACCTTGTCGCGTACCGTTAGAAATGAAGAAGGTTCGGGACTGGAATCCGGAGGCCCGAACAGAGGCCTTCGGATTAGAATACAAGGCCATAATTGCGCGAGCAACAGTCCCCTTAAAACCAAATTTACTTAAGGTCTTCTCCAAGTACCCCCAGTGCACCCGATCAAACGCCTTTTCGGCATCAAGAGAAAGGAATGCACTGGGGAGGTGCCCCCTCTCCACCACCTCCAGCAGATCTATTAAACGTCTTGTGCCATCCCTCGTCTGCCTACCCAGGACGAAGCCGACCTGATCGGGGTGTATGAGGGAGGGCAAAACCAATAGAAGACGATTGGCCCATAACTTAGCATAGATTTTCACATCCACATTAAGAAGTGCAATTGGACGAAAGTTCGAGGGGGTGGTCGGAGGTTTGCCGGGCTTGGGGAGGGTAGCTATTGAAGCCTCCAGACCCTCCGGCTTGATACAGCCAGAGTGAGCCCAGTGAGTAAAGAGGCGTAAAAGGTATGGGCCAAGGGTAGGAAAAAACTGGGCATAATAGGGGAAGGAAAACCCATCCGGACCAGGAGCAGAGGATTTTTTAGAGTCTTTTATAATTTGGGCAAGTTCAGAAAGCTGTATTGGGGAATTTAAGGAGGAGAGTTGTTCAGGGGTAATGTTAGGAAGAGCTGCCCTCTCCAGAAAGGCAGAAATATCGTCTACGGAAGGCTGGGGCACCGAAGGATCTTCCCGTAAATTATAAAGATCAGAATAATATGCAGCAAATTCATTGGCAATTTGGATGGGATTATAGGTCCTTGATGAGTCTGATTTAGCGAGGTAGGGAATTCTGGTCTGTGCTTCCCTTCTCTTGACGCGCCTGGCCAACAGGGCTCCCGCTCTGTCCCCCATAGCGTAGTAATTAGCCCTGGATTTCCGAAGAGCATTGGCTGTGGAGCGGAGCAACAACTGTCGAACCCTCAGGCGGGCCCTAGCAAGGTCCGAGAGCAAGGCAGCAGAGGGGGTTTGCTTATGCTGAGATTCCAAACGTGCTACCTCAGATAAGGCATCCTGTAGGGTCTTAGTGTATTTACGTTTCTGGATGGCAGCAATTTTAAGTAGATGACCACGTATGACTGCTTTATGTGCGAACCACAGCACATCTGGCTGGGTTTCTGGTAGATCATTGTTACAGAAATACTCTTTAAGATGGGAGTCTAAAAGGGAAACATTAGACTGGTCAGTCAGTAAGTGGGTGTTTAGCCGCCACCGTGAAGGGGGGGAAATAGCCAATGGGTCCTCAATGGACACCGTTACTGGAGCATGGTCTGACCAGGAAATGTTACCTATTGACGCCGCAGTACAGTGAGGCAGAGCCACATCATCAACCAGGATATAATCAATCCTGCTGTACGATGCGTGTCTAGCTGACATATATGTGTAGTCCCTCTCACCGCAGTGCAGATATCGCCATACATCATGCAGACCATGGAGACGGACAAGGGGACCAGCTTCACCTCTGGAGCTTGAGGGAACCGAACAGTCCAACTCCCTTGAAATAGGTAAATTAAAGTCACCTGCTATAACCTTGTGTCCGTGATGAACATCCCCAAGGATCTGCAGGATGGTTTTTAAAAATTTTTGTTGGCCAGTGTTGGGTCCATATACCGAAGCTATTGTAAAGGGGGCATTGTTGATAGTACATAAAATTATCAAATATCTGCCAAAAGGGTCCGAGATTGTTTGAGCCAGCTGAAAAACCACATCTCTGCTAATGAATATCGCTACTCCAGCTTTTTTTGTGTCTCCTCCTGCAAAAAAGCGGTGGGGGTACATGTCAGATTTCATTCTGAAGTTGTCCTGCTCCACCAAATGGGTTTCCTGTAGACAGATAATCTGATGGCGCAATCTACAGAGTTGGCGCCAGATCATCGCTCTCTTACATGGAGAGTTTAACCCATTAACATTTTGGGAAAATACTGTGACACTCATGGTGGCTCATATACAGAAATATATAACATCAATATGGAATAATCATTCATATACATCTTTGAGTTAAGGCAAGTGACAATCTGAAGTGACTGAAGGGGAAATAAAGGGAAAGGCAGGGAGGGAACAGACAGACAAGACCAACAAACAAGAAACATAAAAACAGTGTCCATTCAGACAAAATCTGAATGTAAGTGACAGAAAAATGTCACCAGGGGGCCAAACTGACGAGTTAGCAAAAACGTGGAATTATATCCACAAAAATAGGAAAAATAACAAAAAGAAAAAAGGAAAACGTCCTAATCCAAAGGAAGAAAGGGTCCGACCAGGACCGGTTGTGGAAGAGTTCCTCAAGCGACCTCCCATTCAGGATCAACATGGTGACTTGCAGCAGAGTTACCATTCGTCTCATTCCGTCTAGAGTCTCCCGAAGCAGGGGATCCCGGGGTGATGAAGCCCCACCGAACTAGATTTTTGGCAGCTTGATGTGGGGTAAGGCAGGTTGTGAAAGTGCCGTCTTTCTTTATCAGAAGCCTCGTAGGGTAATATCCCCATCGGTATGGGATCTCTTTATCCCTCAGTATGGCAGTCTGCTGGGCAAAGGCACGACGCAACGCCAGTGTGCCTGGGGAGAGGTCCGGAAAAACCCTAACAGAAGCAAATCTCTCCGGCAATTCAGGACCACTTCGAAGAGCACCTAGAAATTCCTCTTTCACCTCAAAAAAATGGACACGGGCAAGAACATCCCTGGGTATAGAGGCTGCCAGGTTGGGAGGCTTACGTAGGCGGTGTATTCTGTCTATTATCAACAGTTTTTTGTCTGTATGGGGGAGGACAGCCTTTAGGAATTCCTGCAGGAAGGCTCTGAGGTCTGAGGCCGAGACTGATTCATCCACCCCCCTCAGCTTGACATTATTCCTCCTGGATCTGTCTTCCAGATCCAGGGTTTTTGACTGTGTCTGTAGGGCACGCTTATCCAGGGCCTCATGGGCGTCCCAGAGGTTGTTATGAGAAGCCACCAGTTCTGCCATCTTTTTTTCAAGGTGGTCTGTGCGCCCCCCCAGATCTTCCACCTCCATCCTCAGAGAAGCTACCATGCTGCGCATATCTTCCTGTAATGAGGAGCGCAGTTCCCCAGTAATGATTTGAGTAGGGAGGTAGTGAGAGGAGGCTCTGCAGCTGCATCATCAGCGCCACTTGTCTCCACCGCAGGGAGAGTTCTCCGGGCAGCGCGCGCAGCTCTGGGGGACTGAGGCGCCATCTTAGTGTCCTGTGCTAGGTGAGAGGGGGGGGCACAAAAAAGTCCGGAATCCTCCGGGCCGGATCGCGGGAGGCCGGTTTGCTCTTCCCCATGTGCTCACCTCTGTGTAAGGTACCGGAGGAAGCGAACTCAGTCTGCAGGGGGGCCGCAGGAGTCTTGTTAGAAGCCGCTTTTTTGTGATCCCGGTCGGAGCCCAAGCTCTAAGCGTCCTGCACCATGCGAGGTTAGGACACGCCCCCTCCCCCTTGTATTACCTGAGGAAGACAGTAGAGTACTGTTGAAACATGTCATGGCAGCACAAGGGGCCAATAAAGGTCTGTTTTAATCTATATCCTTGTTTCAATTTCATCCTAGCGCTCCACAAGCCAATGATTATTGTTTCCTTTGCAGTCACTGTGGTAGGCGTGACTACACCCACACTGGAGCTGCCTCTGTGATTGAAACCCCAATACTGCCGTGAAGATTAAAGCTTTTTTCCTCCCAGCAGTGGGGTTCAATGTACAGGCTCTGCACAGGTTTCGAATGCTATCAACTTGCAGATTAACCCCATATCTGCAGTTTAATAGCATTTTTTCATGTGACAGGTTACCTTTTACCACTCCACGACTAGAGATTACCAAACCTTTAGATGTTCGTACAGTTCAATGAACGATATATGTTTGCTGGACAGCTCAACAAACCTCCCAACCCCATTAAAATCAATGGGAGGCAAAATCAAGACCTAGAAAACACCTTAAAAGGGTTGCAAAAGCTGGCAAAACAGGTAAAATTAGGGACAGACACCAGGAAAAGTGCCATCTATTGCCCGGAGTTAAAATTTTCATCATTGTACACTATGGATGCCTGGGACAAGGCCTGGCACAGTATTTCAAGCTTCAAGTGTAGGCATGATGCTCAGAGAGCTCAGCTAAATTCAGGAAGCATACAAGATGGAGACCCCAAGAAGAGTCTCCACACTTCAAAAAATTAGGGCCAGACACCACCAAAGTGGCATCAATTGATCCAGACTAAAGTTTGTAGAGTGGCACCGCCGACATTCATGATACAGGGCCTGGAGTAGCATTTCAAGGTTAAACATTCATGAGTAACAGGATGATGAGTGATAAGTATAGGCATCATACACACAGAACTCTGCTAAATTCAGGAAACAGACAAGATGGAGACCTCAAAACAGAGTCTCCACATTTAGAAAAAATAGGGCCAGACACCACTAAAGTGGCATTAATTGGCCCAGAATAAAAATGATTTAATGACGCAGCCTGCATGCATGATACAGGGTCTGGCCTAGTATTTAAAGGTTAAACATTCATTAGTAACATGGCGAATGAGTGATATGTGTAGGCATCACACTCATAGAGCCATGCTAAATTCAGGAAGCAGACAAGAAGGAGATCCCCAAAAAGAGTCTCCATATTTTAGAAAATTAGGGCCAGATACCACCAAAGTGGCATCAGTCGACCTAGAATAAAAATTGTAGAATGGTGAAATGAATGCAGGTCACTACTAAATACAACATCACCTACTCTGCCCACTCTGCCATTAGGGTGGAAATGTTCTTGGAGATCCATGATGTGTTCATCTTGATGAAAGTTAGGTGATTTACACCTCCAGGGACAGCCCAATGCGCTTATTCATCAGGACACCACCGGCAGCTCTGAAGACACGTCCTGAGAGAATACTGGTGGCCAGGCTAGACAAAACCTCCAAGGCGTAACATGACTAGCTCAGGCCGCGCCTCAATTTTTGAAGCCCAAAATTAAAAATGGTCCAAATTTCCCCCTAATGGCATGGATATTGATCTCTAGATACTCTTGCAACATCCTCTCCAGTCATTCACTATGTGTCAGACTTGTACTCAGTTCTGCCTTTGGATGGGATGGTTAATGAATTTGTAAAATGACTCACAGAAATTGCTTCTGACAGGTAAACAGCTGCTGCTAATGTTTCTATGCTAAAGACTCGATGCCCCCTGGGTTGGAAATGTAGATCTGCCATGTGTACTGTGTCCTTCAATGATGTGTTGGAGAAAAGCAGGCCTAAGATTGTCTACCAGCATTTTTTTGATACTTCTGCATGCGGGTGTCCATGTCCAAGGCAGGAAGCATCTGGCTAAATTTACTCTTATTACACGGATTGAAGAGTGTGGCTACCTGGTAGTCATCTCTACTTCAAACGATACAGGCATCATGTTGCAGATAGTGCAGCAAAAAGGGGTTTATGTGTCTGATGTATCCATGAGGCCGAAATCCTTGTTTTGTTTGAGGCGGCAAAAAAAATCAAGATTCTTTCCTAGTTTCTCTCCCGCCAACCTAGGACAACAGAATGGGAATCATTTCTTCCTCATCTCCTGACTGTTGTGTCCATCAACTTTTCCTCCTTTTCCTCTTCCATATGTTGCTTGGCTCCTGCACCTTCATTACCACTTTGGTACCATGAGTCCCCCTCAGTTGTTCTACTCCACCCTGCCATGCCACCTGGCTGTGTGATGAGACTCTGAACTTTTGAAATCTCGATATCCTTTCTGCATCCTTCTTGTTTGTTCCATCTCCTCTTTCTGTGGTACCACCTCCACCTCATCCCACACACTTTTCAAAGTTTGGTTCAGCATGTAGATGGCCAGAATAGTGATGCTGATGATGGCATCATCAGTGCTAACCATCTTTGTAGCCATTTTAAAACTGTAAAGAAGAGTGTAGATGTCATGCGTCATGTGGTGCTGTTTGAAATAGCGCGAGATTTCAAACTCCGGCATTTACATGCCGGCATTTAACCTGTTCTCAGGGGTCCATTACCCATAGAATTGTATTGGCAGCGTTAAGGCAGTGTTACCATTACGGTTACACAGTGTTAATGCTGCCAGATCTTTTTAATGGAACCTCCCTGAACGCATTACTAACGTTAGTGTGACCCTAGCCTATGCAATATCTACCACATATCTTATCAATATATCAATATATCAATATCTAGCAATGTCCTCCCTTTCCTTTCTACATCTTTCACCATTGCATTTACATTTACTGGTAAAGCAGACACTCATAACTGCTGCAACCATTTTATTCATAATTCAGGGAAATAAATAAGGATTTTTATTAGATTATAGCTTAAAAATATAAAGTAAAGAAAAGTTATCATTACAAATTATCTACTTAAAAGTCTTTTCTGTCTAACTTCAATTTTTGCCACATTTCAACAGAAAGATCAATAATGTGCTTACAATAACATAATGCTAGTTCACTAGTGTTCCAGTAATAAAAATCTAATAAAAATGCAACATAAAGAAGGAGCATATTGTGAGTCACATAATAGATACTGTACAGATTTAGCAAAGGCTAATACGCCCATGGGAAACATTAACTGGGCATACTTAATGCATCAGCATGTGCAGAGTGTATTTACTATGCATTAAACATTAGCTAAACAAAGGGCTGACGCTTCTGTATTTTATTTTGTAACAAGATAAAAGCTGCTGGTGTGTCCGCACAATCAATTTGCAATTGTTAGAAAGAAATTATGGCAATAAAAGTTGAGATTTTTTATATTAAAAGCATAAAATCTATCAAAAACCTACAACATTGTGAAGATGGAGAATTAAATGAAGAATGTTGGATCACTCCATGGACAAAAGTATCGGGACAATTATCTTGGCTAGGGTCACATCTGCGGCAGGGCTATGCAGATCCTGTTCTGAGCATTAAAAATGCTCAAAACCGGATCAGGAAACGCAGCACATAGGAGCCCATCATAACAACCGGATTGCATTACTGCTGGGATGCACAAAGTATACGGTAACCGCATTGCTCCAGATTACACATCCGGAGCAATCCGGTTACCGGATTGCGGTTTCCACCACACATTTTTGCATAAAAATGTGTGTGAAGCCAATTGCGTTCACCGCATCCGGATCTGGATGCGGTGAACGTAATTTGCTGGCCAAATGTGACCCCAGCCTTAATTGTTAAATTCAGGTTTCACATTCAGTCCTATTACGACTAGAGATGAGTGAATGGATTCAATGCAAATCAAATTTATGTTGGATTTTATCAAGTTTGACGGTCCAGGCAAAATCAAACAATTTGTCATTTTATTTACAACAAAAGGCCTAAAGAAATAAAAATGCCTGATTCCATTGTACACATTGCAAAAATAGTATAAGCCACTGAAGTGATCTCAGTCATAACCGCACAGGGGTTATTAATGACATACAAAAAACCTTGCATTTATGTCAGTAGTCTTGTTAAGTAATAATAAATCAATTCGACCAAAAATTAAAGGCCAAATTATCATAGTGATAGTGATAGTTTCTCCAAGATGTCAATATATTCCTATATAAAGAGAACACTATTACAAAGTATAATGAAATGTATCAAATTTTATTTTGGTGATTTTAGAAACATAAAATATACTGTGTAACAAAAACTCCAAAGGCAGTTTATAGTACAGGAAAGGAAAAAAGGTCCTGTTGCGTCTGGTTAGTAGATGTATCAAGTATTCGGTAAGTGAATTTCTCAAAGATATACAGCATCACCAAATTTTCAAACATATGGAATTATAGAAATTGAAAAATAATTGTACTAATGATATCTTACATCTTTGTTGAAGAACAATTTTTAAAAATACAAATATTTAAGCTTCAATTCCCCAAGATAATATCTAAGAGCTTTCAAATGGTTAACACAATCTCCCATAAATCCCTACAATTAGACTAATGCTAAGGCTAGTGTCAAAGGGATAATTCCCAAGAGACAAAAATACAAACTAGAAAAGGGGGGCCAAGATTTTAACTCCATTCCACAAAAAGAGTAAGTTAGGCTAGCTTCACACCATGGTTTTTGGCTGTCAGGGTGGATCCTGTTTTTTGCAGGATCGCCTGGACACAACCTGACAGGACAGGATGTGATGAAAGTGTTGTCAAATATGGTCCCAGATCCTGTTTTTAACAGGATTTGTTTGCTGCTGAAGTTACAGCCTGTGCTTGAAATCCTGCTGTCCATGATGCTGAAGACTGCCTGTCTCTGCAATACTGCTGTCCATGGTGCGCAGCATGATTTCTGAGCATATTCTGTGCTTAAAATCAGATCTGGAAAACGATCCGATTTTTTCCATAGACACCCATGTTATGTGCGCCGGATCGCCTCAGATCCATTTATGTCTGGTTTTGTCTGATTTTTTTCACTGGACCCCATAATGCTGTTTTCTCTATTTTTAGACAGGTAGAAAACAGGACTGTAATTAATCCTGTGCTGAATACACAAAACCAGATGGCCATAAATGACCAATCCAGCACCATAAGAATACATGGGAGGTAAAACAGGATCCTGTTCTGTCCTGTTCAAATCAGACAGAATACAGTGCCTACAAGTAGTCTTCAACCCCCTGCAGATTTAGCTGGTTGACACATGCGGAATTAACTTGGCATTGTGGCATTTGGACTGTAGATCAGCCTGGAAGTGGGAAATGCACTGCAGCCAAAAAGATTTTTCAAATTTTTTTTTTTTTCAAGCGTTAAAAGTTAATTCAGAGGGTCATTTATTATTCAACCCCTCAAACCACCAGCATTCTGTTTGGTCCCCCTAAAGTGTTAAGAAGTAGTTCAGGCACAAAGAACAATGAGCTTCACATGTGTGGATTAATTATCTCTTTTGCCAGCCTTTTCTGACTATTTAAGACCTCCCCAAACTTGTGAACAGCACTCATACATGGTCAACATGGGAAAGACAAAGGAGCATTCCAAGGCCATCAGAGACAAGATCGTGGAGGGTCACAAGGCTGGCAAGGGGTACAAAACCCTTTCCAAGGAGTTGGGCCTACCTGTCTCCACTGTTGGGACAATCATCTGGAAGTGGAAGGCTTATGGAACTACTGTTAGCCTTCCACGTCCTGGACGGCCTTTGAAAGTTTCCTCCCGTGCCGAGGCCAGGCTTGTCCGAAGAGTCAAGGCTAACCTAAGGACAACAAGGAAGGAGCTCCGGGAAGATCTCATGGCAGTGGGGACATTGGTTTCAGTCAATACCATAAGTAACGTACTCCACCGCAATGGTCTCCATTCCAGACGAGCCCGTAAGGTTCCTTTACTTTGAAAGCGTCATGTCAAGGCTCGTCTACAGTTTGCTCATGATCACTTGGAGGACTCTGAGACAGACTGGTTCAAGGTTCTATGGTCTGATGAGACCAAGATCGAGATCTTTGGTGCCAACCACACACGTGACGTTTGGAGACTGGATGGCACTGCATACGACCCCAGGAATACCATCCCTACAGTCAAGCATGGTGGTGGCAGCATCATGCTGTGGGGCTGTTTCTCAGCCAAGGGGCCTGGCCATCTGGTCCGCATCCATGGGAAGATGGATAGCACGGCCTACCTGGAGATTTTGGCCAAGTACCTCCACTCCTCCATCAAGGATCTTAAGATGGGTCGTAATTTCATCTTCCAACAAGACAACGACCCAAAGCACACAGCCAAGAAAACCAAGGCCTGGTTCAAGAGGGAAAAAATCAAGGTGATGGAGTGGCCTAGTCAGTCTCCTGACCTTAACCCAATTGAAAACTTGTGGAAGGAGCTCAAGATTAAAGTCCACATGAGACACCCAAAGAACCTAGATAACTTGGAGAAGATCTGCATGGAAGAGTGGGCCAAGATAACTCCAGAGACCTGTGCCGGCCTGATCAGGTCTTATATAAAACGATTATTAGCTGTAATTGCAAACAAGGGTTATTCCACAAAATATTAAACCTAGGAGTTGAATAAAAATTGACCCACACTTTTATGTTTAAAATGTATTAAAATTCAACTGAGCAACATAACTTTTTGGTTTGTAAGATTTATGCTTCTGTTAATAAATCCTACTCTCGTTTGCAGTTTGAAGGCTCTAACTTATTTAAATCTTATCAAACCACCTAAATCTGCAGGGGGTTGAAGACTACTTGTAGGCACTGTATCTCACATCTCAGCTCTTCTGCATTGGAGGCCATGCTGAAGAGTAAGCATCTTTTTATCATGGCCTCTGAGCACAGAATGACTTCACTGAGAGCGGCGGCCTTGTATGTGGTGAGTCAATGAGTTCAACTGAGCACACAGTTAAGGTACAATGGTAACCGCTATCCGCTGACCATGGTTAGCGGTTAACATGGTATCTGAGCTGTGTCAATGTGTGTTATTTCATAAAGTCTATTTTTACCTACATTTTCAAAAGAAAGGGTTGTTTTAAAACAAAAAAAATGAATTTAACCATGGTACTATAATAGGATGCCACCTTTGTAGCAAGTCAGTTCATTAAATGTTTTCCTTCCTAATTACTCAACAATCCACTTAAGTAGTATTTTTGTAAAGTAAAAGAATTTAGAAAGCACATAAAGGCTAGGGTCACACTTGCGTTTTTTTTTTTTCATACCTGATCCGGTTTTGAGCTTAGGAGCCCATTCTAAAAACCGGATTGCTTGTAAAGGTCTGCAGCCTGCGTGAAAAATCATGCAGGTTGCAGTTTTTGCAGCGGTTCTGTGACCCGCAATGCGGTAACCGGATTGCTCAGGATATGTAATCCTGAGCAATGCGGTAACCGTATATACTTTGCTTATCCCGGCTGCTGTTAAAAAATAATAAATCTTATTAATAATTGTGGCCATAATGTCTCTAGGAGGTGCTCACCCCCCCAGAGACATTCCACCCACTCCACTGCACATATAATGAGCTAATTGCTGATGTACAGTAAGCTGACTCCTGTCGGCTCTGTACATTTTTATGAATGAAGCTGCCTGCTCCCCTGTGAGCGGTGCGCATACTATACATAATGTACGTATAGTATGTGTGCTGTCCAGGGTCCTGTAGCCATTTACAGTAGATCTATGGGCTGCACAGCGCCATAAATCTACTGTAAAAGCCTTCAGAACCTCGGACAGTACACATACTATACATACATTACGTATAGTATTCGCACTGCTCACAGGGGAGCAGGCAGCTTCATTCATAAAAATGTGCAGAGCAAACAGGAGTCGGCTTACTGTACATCAGCAATTAACTCATTATATGCACATCTGAGTGGGTGGTATGTCTCTGGGGGGGTGGGCACCCCTAGAGACATTATGGCCACATTTATTAATAAGATTAAATATTTTTTAACAGTGATAAACGGTTGCTCATTCCTGCGACAGCAGGGATGAGCAAACTGTACGGTAACCGGATTGCTCCGGATTACACATCCGGAGCAATCCGGTTACCGCATTGCGGTTCCCTCCACATATTTTTGTTAAAAAATGTGTGGGACCGCAATTGCGTCCAGATCCTGATGCGATGAACGCAATTCAAGTTTAAAGTGTGACTCTAGCCAAAGACAACCATAAAGTAGTGTTGCCATGCTCTGATGTATGTAGTGCATAATAATATCCAATACTCAATAACTGCAGGCTTCCAAACCTACTCTGTCCTTAACATCAGAGGAAATTTTTGAGCTGGGCGTTTTGATGGTTTGGCTGTCAGCAGATGAGCAGCTACATGCAACATCACCAAACACAATGGCAAATGTTAAGTGGTTAGATGAAAGAATGCAACCACTAAACTCTGGAGCAATGGAAATGGGTTCTTTAGAGCAACAAATCATAATTTTCTGTCTGGGAGCCTGGGCTTTGTGAATGCAAGGAAAACGTTACATGACTAATTGCCTTGTGCCAACTGTAAAGTTTAGAGAAGTCATATAATGTTATGGGGTTGTTTTTCAGTTGTTGGCTTAGGCCATTGCATTTCAGTGAAAAAAAATTAAAAATGATTTATTGTATTGTTATATTTTGGACAATTATGTTTCCAACTTTGTTAGAGCAGTTTAAATAAGGTATTTTTCTGTCCAGTATGACAGCCTCACGGCACAAAGCAAGCTCCGTAGACTCATGGCAGGCTAAATTTGGTTTGGAAGAACTTGACTGGCCCCTACCGAGCACTGATACAGAAATTGTGAGCAGACCTTCTAATCCAGCATCAGTTTCTAACGTCCTAAATGCTTTTTTGAATGAAGGAACTATCCACAGACACACTGAAAAATATTGAAGAGAACCTGCTCAGGAGATTCAATGGTGTTCTACCCGCAAAGGAGGGACCAAGTCTACATTTGTGCCATTGAATTTATAATGGAATGTCATCAAAGCTCTTGTGGTATAATGTATAGGTGTACAAATACTTATGTCTATATATAATGTACATCTCTTGTTTTTCAGTCTATAGAAATTTCTTTTTTTATAAAAGTAACTAAAAATATATTTTTATAATAATGGATAAAAAGACAGAAGTTTTAATGCCAACTACTGAAATATCAATTCTAACAGTAAATATCAACCCTTTGACTGTTAGTAGCATTGCCACATGAACCAGAAACTCTATTTCCAGATACAGTGCCTTGTGAAAGTATTTTGCCCCCTTGAACCTTTCAACCTTTTGCCACATTTCAGGCTTCAAACATAAAGATATAAATTCTAATTTTTTTTTTGAAGAATCAACAAGTGGGACACAATGGTGAAGGGATATTAAATGTATTATATATTTCAAACTTTTTTAACAAATAAAAAACTGAAAAGTGGGTGTGCAATATTATTCGGCCCCCTTGAGTTAATACTTTGTAGCGCCACCTTTTGCTGTGATTACTGCTGCAAGTCGCTTGGCGTGTGTCTCTTTCAGTTTTGCACATTGAGAGACTGAAATTCTTGCTCATTCTTCCTTGCAAAACAGCTCAAGCTCAGTGAGGTTGGATGGAGGATGGAGAGCATTTGTGAACAGCAGGTTTCAGCTCTTTCCACAGATTCTCGATCTGATTCAGGTCTGGACTGTGACTTGGCCATTCTAACACCTGGATATATTTATTTTTTAACCATTCCATTGTAGATTTTGCTTTATGTTTGGGATCATTGTCTTGTTGGTAGATAAATCTCTGTCCCAGTCTCAGGTCTTTTGCAGACTCCAACAGATTTTCTTCCAGAATGGTCCTGTATTTGGCTCCATCCATCTTCCCATGAATTGTAACCATCTTCCCCGTTCCAGTTGAAGAAAAGCAGGCCCAAACCATGATGCTCCCACCACCACGTTTGACAGTGGGGATGGTGTTTTGAGGGTGATGAACTGTGTTGCTGTTACAGCAAACATATAGTTTTGCATTGTGGCCAAAAAGTTAAATTTTGGATTCATCTGACCCGAGCACCTTATTCCACATGTTTGGTGTGTCTCCCAGGTGGCTTGTGCCAAACTTCAAACGAGACTTTTTATGGATATCTTTGAGAAATGGCTTTCTTCTTGCCACTCTTCCATAAAGGCCATATTTGTGCAGTATACGACTGATTGTTCTCCTATGGACAGACTCTCCCACCTCAGCTGTAGATCTCTGCAGTTCATCTAGAGTGATTGTCGAGCCCACTGTCACGGAGGTCCAGGTCCAGGACCAGGTCAGGCCCTGGCAAGTAAAAGGGGGATATTTACAGGGGATTAATGTCTTTTCGTGACGCCACCCACGGTTTTATGGTCAGTAATGGGACCACCGCTGCTGCAGAACCTCCGGGGACAATGTTAAAGCAGCTGTAGATGGAATAGTTATCCGCAGGTAAACTTGGTTCTCCGGGGCAGTGACATTAAGTTGTATGGTGTAGGCTTGTGATGGGCCAGTTCACTTACTGTCCTGCTGCTGCAGCCTTCCTTCATTCAGTGTCCAGAGCTGAAGGCTGTGGCTCTCCAGGTGGGCTCTCTCCACAATCCTGCTGGAAGGAATCATGGACAGGCCATCGAGAACATGCAAGGGAGTCAGAAGCAGGGTTCACCATGTTTACTTTCCAGTTCTTTCAGTACAACAGTTCAGTTACAGTTCTTACACGGGTTACAACATTCCCCTCCGGGTTCCTCTCTACTCCCTGCAGCCAGGTTGTTCCTCTCTGTGACCCCTCACTCTTTCTCTGTCCTTTCCAGGCTTTTATTCTCTCTCTCTCTCACTGTGTGCATGTCTCCAGACAGTTTAGTGGTAGCTCGGACCCTGTGGGTCCTCGTGGTCGCAACTTAGCTGCCTGTCCTTTGGGTAGGAGCTCCAACCTGGAGCTAGAGTTCCCCGTCGGTTAATCTGGGGAAACCGGGTAAATCGTCAGTCTCCTTCAGAGCCGACACTCTGCTTCTGGCCTAGCCTCCAATAGTCCTTTTCCTTCCAAGGCTCTATCAGGCTCCCTTCTAACCGTGTGACTCAGGTTCCATACAGAAGGCTACTCCGCCAGCAGTCGGTCAGTTTGGCTGTGTTCCTAGGACCCAGTGCTGATGGTCCTCTCTTTCCTCACACTCCTGGGTGCTGGCTCTGGATGGGCTTTCTGTCCGTGGCTACACTGGCACTTCGGATTCTGCGCTCCATTCACCCCACTCCTCCAGGACGTGTGCCTCTGTTTTTTACTGCTCAGCCTACCTCGGCCTACTGACTCCTTCCTCCTCCCCTTCTCTATTTCTACCATCTCTCACCTGACCTGCTAGCTGTCCCACTCCCCTGTTCTCTAAACCCACCACCCCTTGCCCGCCTAGAGTCCGGGCTCCGGGTTGGGTGCTGCCCTCTTGTGGTGTGTGGGAGTGTCTGTGAGGGTGTTGTGGTGCAACTGTCTTCCTATCTTACCTGGCTGAAGTTCCAGATGTGGCCTCCTGGTTGCAGGGGCGCTACATGATCATGGGCCTTTTGGACTGCATCTCTGATCTTTTCTCCTTGTTCAAGATGAAAGTTTAGAGCGACAGCTGGGTCTTGGTAGATTTGCAGTGGTCTGATACTCCTTCCATTTCAATATGATTGCTTGCCAGTGCTCCTTGAGATGTTTAAAAGTTGGGAAATATTTTAGTATCCAAATCCGGCTTTAAACTTCACCACAACAGTATCTGGGACCTGCCTGGTGTGTTCCTTGGTCTTCATGATGCTCTCTGCACTTGAAACAGAACCCTGAGACTATCACAGAGCAGGTGCATTTATATGGAGACTTGATTACACACAGGTGGATTCTATTTATCATTACCAACCATTTAGGACAACATTGGATCATTCAGAGATCCTCACTGAACTTCTGGAGTGAGTTTGCTGCACTGAAAGTAAAAGGGCCGAATAATATTGCACGCCCCACTCTTCAGTTTTTTATTGTTATAAAAGTTTAAAATATCCAATAAATTTCCTTCCACTTCACGATTGTGTTCCACTTGTTGATTCTTCATTAAAATATTTGAATTTATATCTTTATGTTTGAAGTCTGAAATGTGGCAAAAGGTTGAAAAGTTCAAGGGGGCCAAATACTTTCACAACGCACTGTATGTGTCTCAGGGTCTTTGCTCCTCATCAATGCAAAACAGAAGTTTTTCAAACCATTTTTTTTCTCACTTTTTTCACTTTGTTGCTTTAGTCTTTGGGAGCTTTAAATTTCAGGTTTTTTTTTATGATCATAGTTATAAGAGATATTATTTTTTGCACAAGGTGTAGTTTTCATACAGTAGGTGCCAATTAGTGGTACAAGCAACTTTTAATCACTTTTAATTACACACTTTATAAGGCGAGGCAAAAAAAATTATGGAAAATTCTATACTTTGTTTAGTTTTTCTAAACATTATTCACCATTAGGTATAATTGACATTTTATCTATACTCGGCAGGTCAATATATTATATAGTCTTTATGTGATCCTAGTTTTAAACAAGAAATTGCTTAAAAAACTATTTTTGGGGGGGAAGAAGGGGTAACCTGATACCCATTACATATTTCCTTTTTTCCAGAGATGGAGCGTTATGTAGTTTTGTCTATTTCAGAGAAAGCTGTGCTTTTTGGCAGCAGTCAACAAAGTATGAACAAAAAAATATTAAATTGTACATTTTTAATACTATTTTTTGCATAGTTTACCATACAGATTAATTGAAATTTTAACTTTACTCTGCACATAGGCATGATTATGCTGCTACCCAATTTATACCTTTTTATATTTTTCTATTATTGCACAGGTACATAATCACTTTTTGGGCTGTCATATTGTGAGTGCCCTTTTTAAATGGCAGATTAACAAAAACATAAATTGTGGCATGGTTTCTTATATACCGTACTTTACTAACAGTGTTCACCATTTGAGATTAATACAGTAAATAATAATACAATTCTATAACACTTGTGGTCATCGGTATGGCCATACTAAGTATGTTTGCTGTTTTCTTTGTTCAAATATATATATATATTTATATATATATATATATATATATATATATATATATATATATATATATACACACTCACTGACAAAAGTTACGTCACTTATCCATGTTATGCAAATAAAAGCTGATATCCTGACATTAATTTCATCCATTGATTGTATAAATTACTCTTTTGAAAGCTGAAACCCTCCAAAATGTGGTTAAGGTTAAGAAAATAAATTGGCATGAATGCTAAAATAATTAACTTAAAATACAAATATATGTTGCATACCATTGGTGAATGAAGTTGTGGTGCTATTAGAGTCATATTTAATATTTTGTGTGACTTCCATGAGCTTGAAGGACTGCATCCAAGCAGTTCAACAATGATTCATACAATTTATTAATGAAGTCATCAGGAATAGCAAAGAATGCAGTCTTACATGCCTCCCAGAGTTCATCTAGATTATTTGGTTCCAAGCTTCCTCTTTCATGCTACCCAAACATGCTCAATGATGTTCATATCTGGTGACTGGGCTGTCTAGTCCTTGAGCACCTTGATCTTTTTTTGCCTGGTGAAACTTTGTTGTTGAGATGGATGTATGAGATGGAGCACCATCCTGCTGCAGAATTTGACCCCTTTTATGATTTGGAATGTAAGAAGTAGTTAATACTTCTTGATATTTTAGGCTATTGATATTGCCTTCCACCTTGCAAATGTTTTGCACATCCCCATACTGAATGTAACCCAGACCATGATCTTTCCACTATCAAATTTAAATGTTTTCTGGGTGTATTTTGGATCCATACGGGTTCCAGTAGGTCTAATGTAGTATTTGCGGTGGCTGTGGTTTAATTCTACTGAAGATTCATCAGAGAAATCCACCTTCTACCACTTTTCCAGCATCCAACTGTTTAGCAGGCTGTAGGACTTTGCAAATGCCGCACATTTTTTATTTGCCTTTTGTTTAGTGCTGGCTTCTGGGCACTGATTCGACCATGGAGGTCATTTCGAGACAGAATCCTACAAACTGTTCTACTCGACACAGGGACTTGAGGTGACAAGGCCTGTTGAAGCTCTGCTGCAGTGGAAGAGGGGCTTGCTTTGAATTTTCTAACCAACAAACGTTCCTCCTGAGCAGTTGTCTTGCGGGGTCTGCCAGACCTGGGCTTGTCAAACACATCTCCAGTCTCTTTTTTTAATTCTTTGTACTTGACGCTGAAACACATTAAAGGTGCCAGACACCTCTGCAGTGGATCTGGTCTTCAGCCTCTTGCTAATCAAGGCTTTGGTCGCAGGGTGGATTTTTGGCATGTTGTCAGAGCTCAAGTTGCAGTTCAAGTGAAGGTCTGGGGTGCTGGGTTTCTTTTTATACACACCCACTAATTAACTGATCATTTACTGAGCACAGGTGAGGATGTAAACTAGGATTGGGTTCATTATATGACCAGGTGACAAAACTTTTGTCTTGCCAAAATTAGGGATGGGCGAATCTACTCGCTAGGGCTCGTTACTCGGCGAGTAGTAAGGGACTCGCAGGACTCGGTACTCTGCGAGTTTCCCAGCGTTTACTCGCACGAGTCCAATGCAAATCAATGGCAATGCTAGATTTGTCAGAGACGCTGACAAAACTAGGATTGCCATTGTCTTGCATTGGACTCGCTACTGTGCCAGTGATATGTTTTATATATCCAGGATAGACATGAATAATTTTTACACAAAGTTAGAACTCTCCCACATATTGTATTACACATACTAGATTGGTTTTTGGAGAGTTTTCTATACCAATGATTCAAGTGCACAATTTTAGCTGCTTTTCATAAAGATGCTTTTATTATTTCATCAAGGCGATTAAAAGTGCAGGTACAAAGTGCTCAGTTATAAAAATAGTAAATTTTACATGGATCTGGATAAGAGGACATTAAGGGGTTAAGGTCATTTTGTCTCACACTTCAAGACATATACATGGTAGCTATATCAAACAATAACTATTGTGCAGTTCTGGTATACATATGGTTGAGAGCTACAGCTTAATGGTGTATAGAGTGTATGGAGGGTTCAGTATCCACTTCTCCCTTCTAATACACCAGTACACTGATTGTTATCTCAAACTCCATTATACATATGGTTGAGAGCTACAGCTTAATAGTGTATGGAGGGTTCAGTGTCCACTTCCCCCTTCTCATACACCCATACACTGGTTATCATCTCAACTCTATTATACAATATACTTAGCAGCATAGCGATTGTGCCCCAGCTTACCCATGTCAGATGCCAAGGTGTAGAGATGACCACTAGGGGACGCCCCAACGCGTTTCCCTGAATGCCAGTGATAGCAGGGAAACTCGCAGAGTAAGAGCTGTCTGCTCTGTGCAGCTCCAGAGTCCTAGAGCCCGTCTGCTGCCTGATGTAGCAGAGCTGAGATTGTTCTCAGTCTGCTCATTCCCTGTGCATAGACATCTATATCTATGCACAGGGGATGTAGCAGAGAGGACATCGCGTTTTGGACTACGTCGGACGGAAGAGGATTTTTTTAATTAAAGATGGATTCCCTAATGGCTTTTTTATAATTCCTAAAAAAAATTTTTCTCTGTGTGGTGTTTTTTTAACCCTTTATTGGAGATTCTTAGTGGCCAGGTCAAACCTGGCCTGACATTAAGAATCCCGGGCTTAATACCAGCTTGTATAACAAAGGTGGTATTAACCCCTTTATTACCCAGCGTGCCACCGCCACCAGGGCCGCTGGAAGAGCGGGGTTCAGCGCCAGAGGATGGCGCTTCAATGAACGCGCCATCTTCTGGGGCGGCTGCGGGCTGCAATTTGCAGCGGGGGGTGCCCAGAAAGCTTGGGCCTCCCTGCACTGCGGATTCCAGCCCCCAGCTGCTTAGCTGTACCTGGCTAGACATAGAAATTGCGCGGAGCCCCACGCATTTTTTTTTATTATTTCATGAAATAATAAAAAAAAAGGGCTCCCATATATTCTTGTGTCTGGCCAGGTACAAATAGGCACCTGGGGGTTGGGGGCAGCCCGTCGCTGCCTGCTGGATCCGGCTGGTTCCAGAAATACGGCGAAGCCCACGTCAAATTTTTTTCTGACAAATCCATAAAACAATGTAAATAAAACGGACTGCATCTTTATTAACCCCTGGACCATGGGCGAGGGGTTAATAAAGATGCAGTCCCTTTTTTAGGATTGTTTTATTAATTTTTCAGAAAAAAAATGACGTAGGCTTCGCCGTATTTCTGGAACCAGCTGGATCCAGCAGGCAGCGACGGGCTGCCCCCAACCCCCAGGTGCCTATTTGTACCTGGCCGGACACAAGAATATAGGCGAGCCCTCTTTTTTTATTATTTCATGAATTTCATGAAATAATAAAAAAAAATGCGTAGGGACCAACGCAATTTCTATGTCTAGCCAGGTACAGCTAAGCAGCTGGGGGCTGGAATCCGCAGCGCAGGGAGGCCCAAGCTTTCTGGGCACCCCCCGCTGCAAATTGCAGCCCTCAGCCGCCCCAGAAGATGGCGCGTTCATTGAAGCGTCATCCTCTGGCGCTGAACCCCGCTCTTCCAGCGGCCCTGGTGGCGGTGGCACGCTGAGTAATAAAGGGGTTAATACCAGCTTTGTTATACAAGCTGGTATTAAGCCCGAGATTCTTAATATCAGGCCAGGTTTGACCAGGTCACTAAGAATCTCCAATAAAGGGTTAAAAAAAACACAACACAGAGAAAATTTTTTATTAGAAATAAAAAAAAAAAGCCATTAGGGACTCCATCTTTAATTAAAAAAATCCTCTTCCGTCCGACGTAGTCCAAGACGCGATGTACTCTCTGCTACATCCCCTGTGCATAGATATAGATGTCTATGCACA
The DNA here is from genome assembly GCA_033576535.1 of Allobates femoralis. Taxonomy (NCBI): domain Eukaryota; kingdom Metazoa; phylum Chordata; class Amphibia; order Anura; family Aromobatidae; genus Allobates; species Allobates femoralis. The sequence goes on from JARQOC010000003.1 coordinate 163,768,065, forward strand.
GGGAATGAGCAGACTGAGAATAATCTCAGCTCTGCTACATCAGGCAGCAGGCGGGCTCTAGGACCCTGGAGCTGCACAGAGCAGACAGCTCTTACTCTGCGAGTTTCCCTGCTATCACTGGCACAGTAGCGAGTCCAATGCAAGACAATGGCAATCCTAGTTTTGTCAGCGTCTCTGACAAAACTAGGATTGCCCTTGATTTGCATTGGACTCGTGTGAGTAAACGCTGGGAAACTCGCAGAGTACCGAGTCCTAGCAGATAGAGCCTGAAGCTTCCGAGACACATCTGCAATTTGTAAATCGCACATTACTCGCTATTACTCGCTTCCCCATTCATTAACATTGGACTCGCTAGACTCGCAACGAGTAGCGAGTCCCGGGCTCGGACTCGCTAGAGTCAAGCGATTCCGAGTAATTTAGGACTCGCCCATCACTAGCCAAAATCTGACCATTCTCTTCATTAAATGTTCTATTTCAGCATTGATGCCAATTTATTTTCTTAACCTAAACCATATTTGGGAGGGTTTCAGCTGTCAAAAGAGTAATTTATAAAACCAATGGATGAATTTAACGTCAGGTTATAAGCTTTTATTTAAATAACATGGATAAGCGACATAACTTCTGTCAGGGACTGTATATATATATAATAAATGTATATATATGCTAGATGGTGGCCAGATTCGAACACATCGTGTATTCTAGAATATGCATGTAGTTTATTTATGAAGATTTAAGAATAATGTAATGCAAAGCTGGGTTTAAATCTCACGCCAATTCGCGGCCGGACTGCGCCGGTCGCTGTTTGGTCGCGGGTGGCTGGCGCGACCGATTAGCAATGTGGGATTCTCATTACAGACATACAGACAGAATTAGATGATTATGTAGTACATACGTACAGCAGTGCCAGTGTTCAGTGGTATCTGTGTACAGCAGTGTTGGAGTTAAGTGGTGTCAGTGTGCAGCAGTGTCAGTGTGCAACAGTGTCAATGTGCAGCAGTGTCAATGTGCAGCAGTATCGGTTTTCAGTGCTGTAGGTGTTCAGCAGCGTCGGTGTGCAGCAGTGTCAGTGTTTATGAAGAAAAGTGCCAAGTACAAAGGGCGATCACCGTAATTGCAAAGGCTCCCCTGACGAAGTTACCATTTGGTAATGAAACACGTAGGGTGTTAGGGTCCCTGTTTGACAGCTGACTTCTTTACAGGTACATGTGGGCTTCAGAATTGGCGTGAGGGCTTTATTTAGGTATGCACTATTTTATACCAGCCCATTTACTCTGCCTCAGGTATACTAGGATGGGCAGTATAGGGATTTCCAGGATTTGGACTGCTTGTAATTCATAATCTTTTCCCCATGCTGTTTCTCTGTATAGCCCTATATGTGGAGATTGTCTATCTCATTTATGCATATATATGTATGAATAATTGATATAAGTCTGAGCCGTCTGCTATAATCTGCAGGGACCCTAATCATTTATGTGGCCTTTAGGCCTTTTTAATTGTTTTTAATTATTCTGCCTGTTTGTGGTTTTGTGCTGTGAATTAAATTAATAAAGTTATTGTGTTTTGCAATTAAGGTGATCGCCCTTTGTACTTGTCATTTTACTTCATAAATACTTTATCTGTCTGATAAGTGTGGCGGATCCCATATATAATTAGTGGTGCCTTCGATTTTTCCTACTTTAACAGCAGTGTCAGTGTGCAGCGGTGTCGGTGTGCAGCGGTGTCGATGATCAGCAGTGTCGGTGTACAGCAGTGTCGGTGTTCAGTGGTGTCGGTGTTCAGTGGCGTTAGTGTGCAGCAGTGTCTGTGTGCAGCAGTGTCTTTGTGCAGCAGTGTTGGTTTTCAGTGGTGTCGGTGTTCAGTGGTGCCGATGTTCAGTGGTGTTGGTGTACAGTAGTGTTGGGTTCAGTGGTGTCAGTGTGCAGCAGTGTCAGTGTGCAGCAGTGTCTGTGTGCAGCAGTGTCGGTGTTCAGTGGTGCCGGTGTTCAGTGGTGTTGGTGTACAGCAGTGTTGGAGTTCAGTGGTGTCAGTGTGCAGCGGTGTTGGTGTGCAGCAGTGTCGGTGTGCAGCAGTGTTGGTGAGTGGCAGTGTCTGTGTGCGACGGTGTCTGTCTGCGGGGGTGTCTGTGTGTGGCAGTGTCTGTGTGCGGGGGTGTCTGTGTGTGGCAGTGTCTGTGTGCGGCAGTGTCTGTGTGCGGCAGTGTCAGTGTGCGGCGGTGTCTGTGTTCAGTGGGGTCTGTGTGCGGTGGTGTCTGTGTGCGGCAGTGTCCATGTGCGGTGGTGTGTGAGCAGCGCGGTGTCGGTGTTCAGTGGTGTATGTGTGCGGTGGTGTCTTTGTGCGGTGGTGTCTGTGAGCAGCAGTGTCGGTATTCAGTGATGTCTGTATGCGGTGGTGTCCGTGTTCAGTGGTGTCCATGTGCGGTGTGTGTTTGTGGTGGCGGTGTCTGTGTGCGGCAGTTTCTGTGTGTGGCAGTGTCAGTGTGCGGTGGTGTCAGTGTGAAGCGGTGTCAGTGTGTGGCGGTGTCTGTGTTCAATGGTGTCTGTGTTCAGTGGTGTCTGTGTGCGGCGGTGTGTGTGCTGTGGTGTCTCTGTGCAGCAGTGTCTGTGTGCGGCAGTTTCTGTGTGTGGCAGTGTCAGTGTGTGGCAGTGTCACTGTGAAGCGGTGTCAGTGTGTGGCGGTGTCTGTGTTCAATGGTGTCTGTGTGCAGCGGTGTCTATGTGCGGCGGTGTGTGTGCGGTGGTGTGTGTGCGGCAGTGTCTGTGTGCGGTGGTGTCAGTGTGCAGCAGTGTTGAAGTGCGGCGGTGTCAGTGTTCAGTGGTGTCTGTGTGCGACGGTGTGTGTGCGGTGGTGTCTGTGTGCAGCAGTGTCTGTGTGCGGCACTGTCTGTGTGTGGCAGTGTCAGTCTGTGGCGGTGTCTGTGTTCAATGGTGTCTGTGTGCGTCGGTGTCTGTGTGTGGCAGTGTCAGTGTTCAGTAATATCTGTGTGCGGTGGTCTGTGTGTGCGGCGGTGTGTATGTGGCAGTGTGTGTGGTGGTGTCTGTGTGCGGCGATGCCATTGTTCAGTGGTGTCAGTGTTCAGTGGTGTCGAAGTTCAGTGGTGTCTGTGTGGTGGTGTCTGTGTGCGGTGGTGTCTGTGTGCAACGGTCTCTGTGTGCGGCGGTGTCTGTGTGCGGCAGTGTCATTGTTCAGTGGTGTCTGTGTGCGGTGGTATCCTTTTTCAGTGATGTCTGTGTGAAGCAATGTCAGTGTGCGGCAGTGTCTGTGTGCGGCGGTGTCGGTGTTCAGTAGGGTATATGTGAAGCAGTGTGTGTGTTGCGGCGTTGTCTGTGTGTCCGGTGGTGTCGGTGTTCAGTGGTGTGAGTGTGCAGCGTTGTCTGTGTGTGTTGGTGTTCAGTGTTGTCTGTGTTAGGCGGTGTTTGTATGCAGCGTGTGTGTGTGCGGCGGTGTCTGTGTGCGGCGGTGTCTGTGTGTGGCAGTGTCTGTGTGTGGCAGTGTCTGTGTGCAGCAGTGTCTGTGTGTTGCAGTGTCAGTGTGCGGCGGTGTCAGTGTGCAGCGGTGTCAGTGTGCGGCAGTGTCTGTGTTCAGTTGTGTCTGTGTGCGGCGGTGTCTGTGTGCGGCGGTGTGTGTGCGGTGGTGTGTGTGTGGCAGTGTCTGTGTGCAGCGGTGTTGGTGTTCAGTGCTGTCTGTGTGCGGTGGTGTCTCTGTGCAGTGGTGTTCTGTGTTCGGTGGTGTCGTGTTCAGTGATGTCTGTGTGCAGCGGTGTGTGTGCGGCAGTGTGTATGCGGCAGTGTGTAAGTGCGGCAGTGTCTGTGTGTGGCGGTGTCTGTATGCGGCAGTGTCTGTGTGTAGAGGTGTCTGTGTGCAACGATGCCTGTGTTCATTGGTGTCGGTGTTCAGTGGTGTCTATGTGTCGTGGTGTCTGTGTGCGGCAGTGTCTGTGTGCAGCAGTGTCTGTGTGCGGCGTGTGTCTGTGTGCAGCGGTGTCATTGTTCAGTGGTGTCTGTGTGCAGCAGTGTCAGTGTGCGGCGGTGTCGGGGTGCAGCAGTGTCGGAGTGCGGCGGTGTCAGTGTTCAGTGGTGTCTGTGTGCAGCGGTGTGTGTGCTTTGGTGTCTGTGTGCAGCAGTGTCTGTGTGCGGCAGTGTCTGTGTGCAGCAGTGTCGGTGTTGGCAGTGTCAGTGTGCGGCGGTGTCAGTGTGCGGGTGGTGTCAGTGTGAAGCGGTGTCAGTGTGTGGCAGTGTCTGTGTTCAATGGTGTCTGTGCAGCGTGTCTATGTGCGGCGGTGTGTGTGTGGTGGTGTGTGTGCGGCAGTGTCTGTGTGCGGTGGTGTCTGTGTGCAGCAGTGTCTGTGTGCAGCGGTGTCTGTGTGCAGCGGTGTCATTGTTCAGTGGTGTCTGTGTGCAGCAGTGTCAGTGTGCGGCGGTGTCGGTGTGCAGCAGTGTCGGAGTGCGGCGGTGTCGGTGTTCAATGGTGTCTGTGTGCAGCGGTGTCTATGTGCGGCGGTGTCGGTGTTCAGTGGTGTCTGTGTGCGGCGGTGTGTGTGCGGTGGTGTCTGTGTGCAGCAGTGTCTGTGTGTGGCAGCGTCTGTGTGGCAGTGTCAGTGTGAAGCGGTGTCAGTGTGAAGCAGTGTCAGTGTGTGGCGGTGTCTGTGTTCAATGGTGTCTGTGTGCAGCGGTGTCAATGCGCGGCGGTGTGTGTGCGGTGGTGTGTGTGCGGCAGTGTCTGTGTGCATCGGTGTCGGTGTTCAGTGGTGTCTTTGTGCGTCGGTGTCTGTGTGTGGCGGTGTCAGTGTTCAGTAATGTCTGTGTGCGGTGGTGTGTGTGTTGTGGAGGTGTGTATGTGACAGTGTGTGTGTGGTGGTGTCTGTGTGCGGCCACTGTTCAGTGGTGTCTGTGTTCAGTGGTGTCGAAGTTCAGGGGTGTCTGTGTGGTGGTGTCTGTGTGCGGTGGTGTCTGTGTGCAACGGTCTCTGTGTGCGGCGTGTCATTGTTCAGTGGTGTCTGTGTGCGGCGGTATCCTTGTTCAGTGATGTCTGTGTGCGGCAATGTCGGTGTTCGCCAGTGTAAGTGTGCGGCGGTGTCGGTGTTCAGTATTGTATGTGTGCAGCGGTGTGTGTGTGCGGCATTGTCTGTGTGTCCGGTGGTGTCGGTGTTCAGTGGTGTGAGTGTGCGGCGTTGTCTGTGTGTGGTGGTGTTGGTGTTCAGTGTTGTCTGTGTTAGGCGGTGTTTGTGTGCGGCGGTGTCTGTGTGCGGCGGTGTCTGTGTGTGGCAGTGTCTGTGTGTGGCAGTGTCTGTGTGTGGCAGTGTCTGTGCGCAGCAGTGTCTGTGTGTTGCAGTGTCAGTGTGCGGCGGAGTCAGTGTGCAGCGGTGTCAGTGTGCGGCAGTGTCTGTGCAGTTGTGTCTGTGTGCGGCAGTGTCTGTGTGCGCGTGTGTGTGCGGTGGTGTGTGTGGCAGTGTCTGTGTGCAGCGTGTTGGTGTTCAGTGCTGTCTGTGTGCGGTGGTGTCTGTGTGCGGTGGTGTCGGTGTTCAGTGATGTCTGTGTGCAGCAGTGTGTGTGCGGCGGTGTGTATGCGGCAGTGTGTGTGCGCGGCAGTGTCTGTGTGTGGCGGTGTCTGTATGCGGCGGTGTCTGTGTGCAGCGGTGTCTGTGTGCAACGATGCTTGTGTTCATTGGTGTCGGTGTTCAGTGGTGTCTATGTGTGGTGGTGTCTGTGTGCAGCAGTGTCTGTGTGCAGCAGTGTCTGTGTGCGGCGGTGTCTGTGTGCAGAGGTGTCATTGTTCAGTGTTGTCTGTGTGCGGTGGTGTCCATGTTCAGTGATGTCTGTGTGCAGCAGTGTCAGTGTGCGGTGGTGTCAGTGTGCGTCAGTGTCGCTGTGCGGTGGTGTCGATGTTCGGCTGTGTCGGTGTTCAGTGGTGTTTGTGTGTGGCAGTATGTGTGTGTGCAGCGGTGTCTGTGTGCAGCGGTGTCTGTGTGCAGTGGTGTCTGTGTGTGGCGACGTCTGTGTGCTGCGATGTCTGTGTGCGGCGGTGTCTGTGTCCGGTGGTGTCAGTGTTCAGTGGTGTCGATGTGCGGTGGTGTCTGTGTGCGCCGGTGTCTGTGTGCGGCGGTGTTGGTGTTCAGTGGTGTCTGTATGTGGCAGTGTCTGTGTGCGGCGGTGTCTGTGTGCGGCAGTGTCTGTGTTCAGTGGTGTGTGTGCGGCGGTGTCAGTGTGGTTCACAGGTATGTGCTGGAGAGGCAGAGATCACAGGGATCCGGTGAGCAGAGATCACATAGATCCCAGCAGGGGTCATTAAAGCAGAAATCACATCAGGGGTGCGGGGTCCTGGGAGCCAATCTTCCCGATCACGCTCCTCCGAAGATGCTGCACCTTACACCCACTTGCCCTGGAAGGAGATCCCAGGATCTGTCAGTACTTGGAGCTTGTTCCAGCTGATCCCAGATCCCCAGGAGTTTGTGTACTCTCCATCCCAGTGCTGTGACCCCGTAGTGGAGCAGGCAGGTGCCCCGTCTTCTGCTCTGCTCCTCATCTCCTTCCCCAAACACACAACTCTTCCCATTTGATAGTAAGAAGAATAGACGGCTGGGTATAGTGACTGACAGCGGGAACAGCCAACTGGGTGGGGGCCCTGGCTGGGGTGTGTGGCCACTCAGCAACCAATCAGGGCTGGGTGTAGTGAGTGACAGCGGAGACAGCCAACCGGATGGGGGCCCTAGCTGGGGCGTGGCGCTGTGACCAATCAGCGAAGTGGATTTCGGTTACAGAGCGACAGATATATATAGCTCTGTATATATATAGCTCTGGCAAAGTTTAAGCTGATGACAACATTTTCAGTTTCTCTGATTTTTCTTTTTAGGTATCTTAAACTTTTGAATAAAATGCTCTTTGTCTTTTATTCTATAAACTACTGACATGTCTCCCAAATTCAAAGCTAAGAATTTTGTATTTATTTGCAGCAAATGAGAAATTGTTAAAATAATAATAAGAAAAAATGCTTTCAGACATCAAATAATGCAAAGAAAACAAGTTCATATTCATATAGAAACAACAATACTAAATTTTAACTAAGGAAGATTTCAGAAATCAATATTTGGTGGAATAGCCATGATTTTTAATCACAGCTTTTCATGCATCTTGGCATGCTTTCCACCAGTTTTTCACATAATTTTGGGTGACCTTAGGCCACTCATGGCACAAAAATATAAGCAGTTCTTCTTGCTTGATGGCTGGTGATTATCCATGTTACACTTGATTACATTCCAGAGGTTTTCAATGTGGTTCAGGTCTGAAGATTGGGCTGGCCATGACAGGATTTTGATGTGGTGCTCCGTTCATTGGTTGACCTAGCTGTGACACACATAACACAGACACACCACCACACAGACCCCCCCACAGGGACACACACACATAGCCACCCTATAGGGACACATGCACTCACCCCACAGGGAACACACACACCACAAAGAGAACACACACACCACACAGACCCCCCCACAGGGGCACACACACATACACACCCTATAGGGACACATGCACTCACCCCTCAGGGACACACAACACACCACAAAGAGACACACACAACACAGATACACACACACCACAGACCCCCCCACAGGACACACACACATACACACCCTATAGGGACACATGCACTCACCCCACAGGGACACACACACACCACAAAGAGACACACACAACAGAGACACACACCACAACAGACCCCCCCCACACAGGGATACACACTTACACACCCTATAGGGGCACATGCACTCACCCCACAGGGACACACACATACACACCCCAGGGACACACACACCACACAGACAGACACAGATGTGCACAAATCACCTCACACAACTCGCCTCATACGTGTGCTACTTTATTTTCCAAACATAAACATCTGATTAAAAACAGCCAATGTGCAACACAAGTGCCATATAGGGAATTAAGGCAGATGTCAGTGACATGAGCTGTCTATTATGTGTATGTGTGAGGTAACATATTCTGCCCGGCCAGGGGGAGGGTTTTCTGTTGGCTGGAGATTTATTAGGCTGCTATAGCAATCAATCACAGCTCAGCTTCTATTTTCCTACAGGTCATTAATATGACATATTCAAATTCTATTTTGTTATAGCTAACAGCAGTTATTTATTAACCTGGGCGTAGCCGGTACTACAGCTAGTATATTATATATATATACGGAACAGCACGGAAAAAAATAATAAACTTCAGGTGCAAGCACTCCTACCATAATTCCATAGGTTTTAAGTATAGATGAAAAAAATGGACTGCAGCACTTCCGTCATACGTGAAAAAATTGTGGATTTTGCTCCCAGGAAATATTCTCCTGGGAATAAAATCCACAATTTTTTCACGTCATGAAGGAAGTGCTGCAGTCCATTTTTTTCATCTATATATATATATATATATATATATATATATATTATAAATAAATAAATATATTGAAGCATGTGTGTAAAGGCCCCGTCTCACACAATAATATCGCTAACATATCGTTGAAACGTCACGGGTTTGCAGTCGTTCAAACGACGTCATAACGACGTCGTTCAGTGTGACATGTACAAACGATCAACGATAAGCTGATCGTTGATGTGAGGTTTATGAACCGGACCTTAAACCAAATGATGATCGTCTGTCCAACCTGCAGCATCGGTGTGTGTGACAACTTGATAGCAATGTTGATAATGACTTTGCCTATTCAGAACTGAAGGACGTAGGCGATCAAACGACCATAAGTGTTGTTCGCTTGTAGCGGAATCGTTGCTGCGTCGTTAAAGATATCTGTACGTGTGGCACTTCACTAGCGATCATTGAACGTCGTTCTAGGTCAAGTCGGATCGCTGGTCGGTTTGCCGACACATTGACGCGTGAGACGGGGCCTTTAGAAATACTAGGAATGCTTGAAAGTATGCAGGAATGTGTTTAGAAATGGGACTGCTTATTGTATCAATTTAATAGAATGTAAATAAAAAAGAACTCTAAATCTTATGAATATTTGGTGGACCACCTTTGCCTTCAAAACTGCATCAAGGTATTAACTTTTAGGTACACTTTAACGTAGCAGGGAGGTTGTTCCAAACATCCCTTAAAAGCTAACCACAGATTTTCTGTGGATGTAATCTTGTGCAAACCCCTCTATCTCTTCATGTAATCCCAGACAGGATATCGATGATGCTGAGATCAGAGCTCTCCAGTAGACACATCTTTACTTTCAAAAAAACCAGTGTTCTTGCACTAAAGATAATTCTTATTGGTATAGGCTGTTATTTAGGGCAAAATAGCAGTCCACTTCTATTTTTATGGATACAAATAAAGTGAATCACAAAAAACAAGTCAATTTGGGAAAATTTTGCTAATTTTTACAATCATTTTTCTCTGCTTTCGGATAACATCTTTAATTCTATAGAAAATTGATTATTTTTGTAAATGTGTTTTGTATGCTAAACACAGCATAAATATTAAAAAATAGTTATCTTTTTTTAAAACAATGTAATGTTTTTGTATTTTTTTCCAGGTAATAACACAAGCAAGTGGAAGTGTTTCACATCACACCATCCATACCAGCCGGTTGGAAAACATTTTGACAGAGTTGACGACTTTCTTTATTCCCAGCACAACATTGATTATAAATCATATCAGGTATGAACGATTTTACACTCCACAGACATGTAAAATGATGTACAGGCCAAATTCTCAGCACAGTGGAAATATTAGCTTAATGTATTGGAAGACGACTATTTAAAAAAAAGTTTACATTGGTAGTGAGATATGAAAAAATCAAATTGTGAAAGAAAATAATGTACAGTATGAAGACTAAACACATATATTTTACATATCAACTCTCATTGAAAGTTTAATCTTGCCTCACTGTTTTTCAATCTTTACTGCTATATATTAAGACAGTGAAAGTGCCCCTACTAAAATTTATGCGCAGGGAAAGATAGAGCTAAAATCTGTATACTCTGCAGATATGTAAACTTGTTTTTGCCTTGTTAATCCTTATTTGCATATTGCTCTTGCCTTTTATATACATTGACACATCCGTGGAAAATTTCTGATTGCTCTTCTATATATTATCCAACAGCACTCAAACCCCTACAGTCTCATAGATCCTTTACACATTCATGAAAAACTCAGAATATGTCCTGTCCTGACCCAACATTCAGGATTAGAATAGGATTTACTCAATGGGTCTGTGTACTGTCCAATAAAAACTTGGGCTGCATTCTGATATTCACATGGATATGTTAATACACCTTTCTCCTCCTTTCCCTCCTGTCTTCTTTGATTTTACCATCTTCATGTGTGCAGTTGTGCTCAAAAGTTTACATACCCCCACAGATTTTTGCTTTCTTGACCTTTTTTCAGAGACTATGAATGATAACACAAAACCTTTTTTTCCACTCATGGTTAGTGATTGGGTGAAGCCATTTATTGTCAAACTACTGTGTTTTCTCTTTTTTAATCATAATGACAACCAAAAACATCCAAATGACCCTGATTAAGCAGGTCACAGGGGGGATGTTACCTTTATTAGCCATTCAAACCCATATATGTCAACTTAGGCCGGCTTCACAGCATGGTAGAATCAGGTCCGGGCTGTCCGAATCGCATCGGACAGCCCCGGACCTGATCAAATCGTGGTGTGAAGCCGGCCTTGTGCACATATTATCAAGCCAGCATCACCAGGCTAGGGTCACACTTAAAACATGAATTGCGTTCACTGCATCCAGATCCGGATGCGGTGAACGCAATTGTCTTCATACCTTCAGCAATCCGGGAACTGGATTGCTGGAGCTGCAATCCGGTTACTGGATTGCTCTCAGTGTATTAAAACTATTTATTTAATAAATAAATGTTTGTTTAATGTCTCTAGGGGGTGCCAAGTCCCCCTAGAGACCTTACACCCACTCAGATGGGCTTATCCTGCTAAAATCTGTTATGTACAAAAGCTCCGGGCTCTTCAGAGTGAAGCGCATGACCCCACAAACTGAACCCCCCGTATCTTTATACTAGCTGTCCCTGAACCCCCTCTTATCCTTTCTAGCCATCCATTTTGCAGATCCAAACGATTGCGTAAAGTACAGAATAGAGGTTATATTCACCTCCTCCTGTGTGAGTTCTCTGTGTCTGTAAAAATATCCAAAGGCGGGGCTGTCTGTTGCTCCCTCTGCCCGCTTAGTAATTATGCATGCCCCCTCTCGGCTTGCTGCAGTGCTGAGAGCCTGGCCGTGTCATGAAAGGGGCGGGGCTAAAATCGTGTCATACCAGTAGTCCCGCCCCTTTTATGACGCGGCCAGGCTCTCAGCACTGCAGCAAGCTGAGAGGGGGTGTGCATAATTACAAAGCGGGCAGAGGGAGCAGCAGACAGGCCCGCTTTTGGACACTTTTACAGACACAGAGAACTCACACAGGAGGAGGTGATTATAACCTCTATTCTAAACTTTATACAATCGTTTGGATCTGCAAAAGGGATGGCTAGAAAGGATAAGAGGGAGTGCAGGACAGCCAGTATAAAGATGCGGGGGGGCAGTTTGTGGGGTCATGCGTGCCGCTCTGAGGAGCCCGACGCTTTTAGACATAACAGATTATAGCTGGATAAGCCCACCTGAGTGGGTGTAAGCTCTCTAGGGGGACTGCGCACCCCCTAGAGACATTAATCAAACATTTATTTATTAATTTTTAACTTTTAAAGTACACAGAGCACTTTCCTTATCCCGGCAGCAGCCGGGATAAGCAAAGTATATGCGGGAACCGCATTGCTCAGGATTACACATCCTGAGCAATCCGGTTCCCGCATTGCGGATGCTAAAACTGCTCCGAAAACTGCAGCCTGCATGATTTTTCACGCAGGCTGCAGAGCCGGAGACGGAAACCGGATTGCTTGTGAAGCAATCCGGTTTTTAGCATTGGCTCCTATGGGGAGCGTTTCTTGATCCGGTTTTGAGCTTTTTGAAAGCTCAAAACCGGATCAGGTTTTAAAAAAAAAATGTGACCCTAGCCTATGTGAACTTTTGATCAGGGTCATTTAGATGTTTTTGGTTGTCATTAAATGGCTTCACCCAATCACTAACTATGAGTGGAAAAAGTTTTTGCACTATCATTTATATTCTCTGAAAAAAGTTAAAAAGCAAAAGATTTGCTGGGGTATGTAAACTTTTGAGCACAACTGTATTTCTTAGGCTAGGGTCACACTTGAGTAGTGCGATCTGCTAAAAGGATGCGTTAAAAGGATGTTTTTTTTCCCTGGCATTCACATGACATGTGCGTACATGTTTGACACGTTAAAAAAATATAACAATCTGGTTTTTTCCACATAACAGCGCGCTCCAAAAATCCATTTTACACATGTGCACATGAAAAAAAACACATGCTTTTAGCGTATGTATGGCGCAAATCTGACCCTAGCCTTTATCCATTTTTACCATCAGTGTTTCATAAGGTATTTTCACATATTAATAAATAAAAAAATGTATAATCTTTCTCCTATGTATTGGAATGTCAACCACATCCATCAGATCCAGGGATGGTGTAAGACAGTCCGCGCTGCTTTAAATAATCAGTCACAAGTCTTTAGGTAAAAGATCCCCCTTCTTTATTTCCACCTACGCGTTTCAGTGCCACTCCGGGCACCGTCATCAGGGTATATCTTGATATTTGATATACCCTGATGACGGTGCCCGGAGTGGCACTGAAACGTGTAGGTGGAAATAAAGAAGGGGGATCTTTTACCTAAAGACTTGTGACTGATTATTTAAAGCAGCGTCGGACTGTCTTTACACCATCCCTGATCTGATCATCTTTACACGTGCTACGTGGCGGTGGAAGTCCTGCAGCAGCTTATAAACTACATGCAATAAAAAACTAGTTGTGGGTGCACACAACTAGACCAGGTGAGTGCACCTCTTTTTGATCTGAATGTGGAATCAGTGTCATATTGATAGGGCACTATTGCGCCTCGCTTGTCTCCTTTATCTTTTTCTATAAACCACATCCATGTGCTTTCAATCATTTTCACAGACCTATAGATTTATATGGGTGATTTTGATCCAAAAATGGACATCTATCTGATTTATTTTCAGACACATGGTCCTAAAGAAACATAAACATGTAAACCTGACCAGCATGCAGTGTCGCAGCTCTTCCCCCATACTCTGCTAGCAGTTTCAGCGAGTGCACATTTTAGGCCAATGACTTGACAATGCTGCTGGTCAGTCTTCAGGAGTTCACTCTCCTGCCATTCTTTCCTGCATGCAAAAACTCATGACACATAGCATCAGAGCAATGGATGAGAGTAGCACCTAAAGGTACCGTCACACGCAGCAATATGGCTTCCATATCGCCGTAAATTTGTGTATTTCGGCGATGTGGAAACCACATAGCCTGTGCATAGTGGCGTGAGGCAGGGAGATTTTACAGCATGAAATCACTGGTGGAGTGTCGCATGATCACCCTGCTTTGCAGTGAAATTTAGGCGATAACCACCAGGCGATTTCTGTGCATCATGGGTGTGACTGGGCGATAATGATGTAGAAAGCGAGCTCAGACCATCTGGAAGCAATTCCAGAAGCTGCCTGAGCATTGTGTTTGGGTCCCCCATCTGCAGCGATTGGAGGTCACTCCTGCGTTCCCATTTGCTGGCCAAGCTAAGGCGCCATATTTAAATAGCAATATAGTAGAAAGGACACATGCGTCATGTAGTGCGCAGACATACTGACACGGCTGACCAATGGTTACACAGTTGTGTCGTCAATCGGAGTGGTAGGGGCATGGTGAAAACATTATGGCATTCCTGTCTCCTCGCCATACTCACACTCTACGCCCACATCGCTGATGCGGTGGTGGCGTGTGACCGGCGATTTGGCGGTGAGGTAGGAATGTGAATTTGCTTCCGGTGTGTGCCAGGCAATTTCCGGAATGCAGGATTGCCGAACATCGCACGCAAGATCTCTATGTGTGACATGGGGACAGCGATGTGCAAAAAAAGTACCCGGATCGTGCGCGCTCACGTCAAATTGCCAGCCATATGGCGGCGATATTGCTACGTGTGATGGCACCTTTAGGTATTAAAAAGAAAGTAATCAGAATTTGTTCTGACTGTTGCTGTTTGAGTCAGATGTCAAATGTACACCACAGCTGGCATTTAATGTGTAGGTAATAGACTCATCTCCAGTTCTTATCTAAAAACTACTACGAGCTCTAAACTATTCAAAGTACATGTTACTCGATTTGAGCAGGTCCAATGCACAGACAGGCTTGATTCGAGTAACAAGTATAATGGAAATCAATGAGAAACTCAAGCATTTTTTCGTCAGACCTCCCTAGGAAAGCAGAGGGTGATGGAAAATTGCTGAAATGGATGGAAACAGCATTAAAATGGAAAGGTAACAACATGGGGAAGATTTCTGGATGCATCTTTGACTCCCAGGTCGCTGCTGGGAAGTAAATAAATAGATAAATAAAAAAGAACATTGTGTCCCCTCTATTTTTGATAACCAGCCAAGGTAAAGCAGACAGCTGTGGGCTGTATTATCAGGGTGGGAAAGTCATGATTATTTGACACTGCGCAGCCAACATATAACAGCCTGCAGCCTATCTAGAATTAGCACATCACTTTACATGCATCAACTCTGGCACTTTGGACCTGGCTCTTCCTGATTGCACTGATGTGGTGGTAATTGGGGTAATATTTTGGGGGGTTGAATTATTCTGTGTAATGTCAGTTGGCATGAAGTTCAGGGGTTAATAATGTAGAGGGGCCTATCAGACACCCCTATAACTAACTCAGGAAATGTAAATAAAAAAAAAAACACACAAAAATTTTTTTTATCAAAAATATTCTTATGAAATGTTATTGTCCACAATCCCTGAATGCAGCTCCAACGACTAGGAATAGTGGTAAAGTACAGCTTTTCACAAAAGCTGGGTATTGACTAAAACATTCATCAGCATGTCTTGCTGAGCCCAGTGCTGAGCTGCTTTTTTAAATGAGGCCCCATAGGTCACTCTTGATCATGTCTAGATCCAGAATTTTGTGCATTACCAATCTGGTAATATTTTTGGGGCTTGATGTCAGCTGACATCAAACCCAGGGGACAGTAATGGAGAGGGGGGGTCTAACAGACACCACCATTAATAGCTCAGTGAGTGAAAAGAAAGAAAGACACACTACATGGTTTATTTTACTCCCCCACACTTTCCCGATTCACCAATTTATTATAAAAATGTTTGTACAAAGTTCCGTTGTAATCTATAATGCACAAATGCAGCTCCAGCGACTGTAAATAGCAGTAAAGTACTGAATTCAATGCTCATAAGACCTGCTGCTCCACACTGCGCTCAGCAAGACCAAGCGATGCTGATGAGAGTTGTAGTCAGTACCTGGCTGTATTTTACTACTATTCACAGTCACCAGAGCTGCATTAAAAGATTGTGGACTATGACAGAACTTTGTGGGAACATTTTTGATAATAAATTGTTAATCAGGATGGTTTCATGAAGCCTTTACTAAAAAAAAAATTGTGTGTTCTTTTTAACAATTTTCACACTTACCAGTGTCATGTTTGGACTAAAGGGAATGTCCAACTACAATGAGTGACAGTGATGCATGGACCAACGATGTTCGGTGCGCTACACAGAAGAACAGACAGGGAGACACTAGAGGGATAAATACAGTGGATGGCCCTGCTCATAGGGAACAGGTGAGAGGTGACCTTCCTACACTCACCTGTGGCTGTGCCCTGATCTCCTAACCATCTCTATACGAGTTTTTCAACTCGTTGCTGAGCAGGATACCTTAAAGCCCTCGCTGGCCCTCAATAGAAAATGGCCAGAGGAGCAGTAGTTCCACCACTGCAATAAAGGAGACAAGAGGGAAGGGGAAGACAGACAAGAAAAAACAGACAACTTCACGCCTACTGTCCAGCTCCGTTGGCAGCAGACAGCTTGGCAAGTAGTCAGCTCTCCAGAAAAGCACTGTCACCCAAGGCTGCTTGGCTAGGAATAAAGTTCAATCTCCAGCAAGGCATGCAGGGACCAAGGAATATATAAAGGGGAAATAGCAATTGCAGAAAGGCCACACCTGAGCAAGACCTAATGAGCTTGATGGCAGCAGACTGACAATAACTCCTCCACTGCCTAAGGAAAAAAGGACGTTTAACATCAAGTCTCAACACAGACATGAGACTGGGGTCAAAAGCAGTCACAAGTCTCCCTGGAAAGAGAGATCATCATAACACTGAGTTAGTAATAGTATGTCTGATAGATCCTTCTCCATTACTAACTCCTAGGCTTGATGCCACCTGACCATTACACAGATTATATCAACCTTCAAAAATATTACCTCGATTACTACCATATCAGGGCAATTGGGAAGAGCTGGGTAAAGTGCCAGAGTTGGCACATCTAATTTGATGCAACAATTCTAGGGTGGCTGCAAGCAGGTATGTTTAGGCTGGGAAAGGCTAAATAACCATCACCTTTCTCACTCTAAAAATACCAGACCTCCGGGCTTGTTTTTTCCTTGGCTGGTTATCAAAAATGGGGGGGGGGGGCACCATTTTTTATTTATTAAGTTACAGAAGGCTAAAAACACCCTTTATTGCTACCTGAAAAGCACTAAAGGATGCAAGTGTACAATCCTGCCTAAATGCCTGCTCTAATTTATGCTATCACAGTCTCACATCAAATGTCCTTGAACTGCAATGTGTTGAGCATCACACCCCCGTTCTCATACAAGACCTAATGATGCAATGTGGCTAGCCTATCACAGTAATGCCAGTAGCCAACACAGCTGTGGGATTACTGTATATGCCAGGCAATTTCCACATGTTTATTGGCTTTAAAAAAAGCTGCAAATCATGTGGACCTGTGACTTTAGCTTTTGCTCGAGCACCCGTGATAGTAAGCCGATTATCAAGCGTGACCGAGCACCCTGATACTCGATTGAGTATCGAGCATGGCAAGCACGAACACCCATCTCTGCTAAAAATCTATAAAGAATATAACATACTACCAAGTTTCCTGTAAAATCTATGCTAATCTCCAAAATTTCCTAACAGTAGTTTTTCATTTTAACTATCTCAGTGTTTACCTTGTAAAATGAATATTAACACATTCCTAATTGCAGTAAGTTGCCACCAGATCTCTCACTTATTGACCAGCATTCTATTAACTCAGAATCTGTAAGTCTCCTACACAATTTATTTCCTACTGCTTTTTATTTTCCTAGAGTATTTCATATTGCATTAAGAGGTATTAGCAAGTCATGTTGTTTTTTTTAACAATCAGTATTTTTTTAGATTTGTTAACTTTTTTCACATTGTTTTATTGGTTTGATATATCTTTAGGGTATGTTCAGATTATCATATTTTTAAGCAGTGCACAAACTGTCTGTATTCTCAGCAGACCATACACAGGCAGCACACAGACCAGTGTTTTAATATGGCCTCCTCAAGGGCAAGATTCAAATTTGAACAATATATTCTCTGTTTGTGTTAGAAAACTACTATGTTAAAGTCACATCCATTGGTGTAGGAAGGAGGGATTTGGGTTCCTGGAGAACTGGGCTGACTTCTCTGTTGGCTACAGGTTCTATGCTAGGGACGGGCTGCACCTCAAGGGGGAGGGTGTAGCTGTGCTGGGGAGAAAATGGCTAGAAGGTTGGAGGAGTGTTTAAACTAGGGATTGGGGGGAGGGTATTCATTGTACAGAAGGGGAAGATAGTGTTAATAGAAACCTGGGCACAAGTAGTGAAATTGGGGGTGGCATGGAGGGTGGGGTTAGAAAAGTCAATATAGTAGGAAGAAATAGAGGTAAAGAGAGATGCATAAAGTGCATGTATACTAATGCCAGAAGCCTCACCAACAAGATGAAGGAATTATAATGAATTTTGTTGGAAAATGATTATTACATGGTTGGGATATCGGGGACATGGCTGGACGAGAGCCATGACTGGGCTGTTAATTTACAAGGCTATAGTCTGTTCAGAAATGACTGTACAAATAAGACAGGGGGAGGTGTGTGTTTATATGTAAAATCATCCTTAAAACCCATCCTGTGTGATAATATAGGTGAATCTAATGGAAATGTAGAGTCCCTGTGGGTGGAGATAAAGGGAGGGGGAAAAATAATAAATTACTGATAGGGATTTGTTATAAGTCTGCAACAATAATGGAGATGGAGGAGAATATCCTCATAAAGCAAATAGATGAAGCAGCGACTCAGGGAAAAGTAATTATTATGGGGGACTTCAACTACCCTGAAATACATTGGGGAACAGAAACCTGCAGTTCCAGCAAAGGTAATAGGTTTTGACAACTATGAGAGACAATTACCTTTCACAACTGGTCCAGGACCCAACAAGAAGGGGGGCTGGACCTAATATTAATCAACAGGCCGGACCGCATATTGAATATATGGGTTGGAGGTCACTTGAGTAATAGTGATCACAAAATAATACGTTTTCAAGTATGTTTTAATAAGATGTGTAGTAGAGGGGCTACAAGGACACTAAACTTTAGGAAGGCAAAGTTCCAACAGATGAGAGATGATCTTAGTGCAATAAATTGAGATGATGTCCTGAGACATAAAAGTACACAAAGCAAATGGAAGACATTTATTAGCATCCTGAATAGGGCCTGTGCACAATATATACCCGATGGGAATAAACATGCTAGAAATTGGAGGAAACCACTATGGCTAAATAAGTCTGTAAGGGGCACAATAAGTGACAAAAAGGAAGCATTTAGGGAATTAAAACAAGTAGGTAGTGATGAGGCATTAAATAAATACAGAAAATTAAATAACATCTGTAAAAAGCAAATCAAGGCAGCAAAGATTGAGACAGAGAGACTCATTGCCAGAGAAAGTAAAAAAAATCTCCCAAAATATTCTTTAACTACGTAAATAGTAAGAAACTAAAAAATGATTGTGTTGGCCCCCTTAAATATAGTCTGGGTGAAATGGTGGATGAGGATGAGGAAAAAGCCAATATGCTAAATGACTTTTTTGCAACAGTATTTACACAAGCATATCCCATGACAGACAACATGATCAGTGATAACAAAAACTCTCCATTAAATGTAACCTGCTTAACCCAACAGGAAGTATGGCACCGTCTAAAAATCACTAAAGTTGACAAATCCCCAGACCCAGATGGGATACACCCCAGAGTACTGCAGGAATTAAGTACCGTCATAGATAAACCATTATTTTTAATATTTAAAGATTCCATAATAACAGGGTCTGCACCACAGAACTGGCGTATAGCAAATGTGATGCCAATATTCAAAAAGGGGACAAAAACTGACCTTGGAAATTATAGGCCAGTAATCTTAACCTCTACTGTGGGTAAAATCCTAGAGGGTTTTCTAAGAGATGCTATACTGGAATATCTGAATAAAAATAACCTCATGACCTAATATCAACATGGGTTTACGAGTGACCGTTCCTGTCAAACTAATCTGATAAGCTTCTATGAAGAGGTAAGTTGTGGACTGGACCAAAGAAATGCAGTGGACGTGGTGTATATGGACTTTTCAAAAGGTTTTGATACGGTGCCACACAAAAGGTTGATACATGAAATGAGAGCAATGGGGATAGGGGAAAATATTTTTAAGTGGGTTAAGAACTGGCTCAGTGGTAGGAAACAAAGGGTGGTTATTAATGGAACACAATCAGAATGAGTCATAGTTAACTGTGGGATAGCACAGGGGTCAGTATTGGGCCCGCCTCTTTTTAACATATTTATTAATGACCTTGTAGGGGGCATACAGAGTAGATTCTCAATATTTGCAGATGACACTAAACTCTGCAGGGTTATCAATATAGAGGAGGACAATTTTATATTACTGGAGGATTTATGTAAACTAGAAGCTTGGGCTGATAAATGGCAAATGAGCTTCAATGGGGATAAATGTAAGGTCATGTGCTTGGGCAGAGGAAATAAAATGTATAATTATGTGCTTAATTGTAAAACACTGGGCAAAACTACCACTGAAAAAGACTTGAGTGTATGGGTAGATGATAAACTCACATTTAGTGCCCAGTGTTAGGCAGGTGCTGCAAAGGCAAATTAAATAATGTGATGCATTAAAAGAGGCATAGATGCTCATGAGGAGAACATCATTTTGCCTCTATTCAGGTCAATAGTGTGACCACACTTAGAATACTGTGTACAATTCTGGTCTCCTGTGTATAAAAGACATAGCTGAACTAGAGCGGGTGCAGAAAAGAGCGACCATGGTTATTAGAGTACTGAGGGGTATGCTTTACCAAGACAGGTTATTAAACTTGGGGTTATTTAGTTTGGAAAAACAAAGGCTTAGGGGTCATCTTATAATAATGTATAAATATATGAGGGGACAGTACAGAGACCTGTTTAACCCTTATCCGGCTGAATAGGTACAATTGTAACTATTCCGTTTTAAAATTGCAATAACTTTTTTTCGAAAAGACGTAGAAGGCTGAAATTTCATGACATCTCTACATTTTTGGTCCAGAATATATTGGCCAAATTTCAATAAAATATCTCAACCCGCTTCCGAGATAAGGGGTCGAGATCTTTTTGCATCCATAACAAGCTGCATAGGTACAAATGTACCTCATATATTTTGAATGAAGATAATGCAAGGGAAAAAGCATACATTTTTTTTTTAATGATAATGCTATTTAACTATTATAAACAAGTAAAAAAAAACTGTTCATTTACATTATAAAAGAAAATGTAAGAAACTTTTTTTATTGATTTTCTTCGCAAGTAATGCATTTGGCTTTGCTACCGAGTGTTCAACGCAAATGGGTTTCACACAAACCACATAAGACTTTCTAGTCTTATGTTGTTTTCGCTTCAGGTCTCGGCAGACATAGCAACTACCAACAACAGGGGAGGGTCCACGACTACCATGAGGTATTTGAGGGTCAGCTGCTGCTTGCGATGCTACCATAATGCATCGTCCAAGCAAAATTTCTACTGCACCGCGAAGAAAATGGTTTCTCATCATCATTCGGTGTGTACAACGTTCTTCAATTGCAGCAATACACAGCTGATTTGCGAGATCTTTCAGGAACTTTCTTCGTTGATCCTTTGTCCTGAAGCTTGGATTGTGTTCTCTGTAGATGATGTAGGATGCTAACCCAGTGACGTCAATCATATTGTAGAAAAATTCCAAAGTCCAACGTGATATTCGTCGTTTCACAGTGTACTCTCCCAACATTTTATCCATAACATCAACGCCACCTTTTGTTTTGTTGTAGTATTTTATTATCTCTGGCTTGGCTGCTAGTGTCTCTTCAACTTCTCCCGTCATGTGCATAGATGATAGATGAAATGTGTGTGCTCACAGCAATGAGATGAACAGCAAAATGGCTAATGAGAGGAGGGAGGCAGGAAGAGAAGTAGAAGCCACTCCAAGTTTGAATTAACTTAATTGACAGCAACAAAAGTGACCAGTAACAGCACTGGCCAATAGATATCATCATAACATTTGTAGCTGAATGAACTTTAGTTTCTGAAACCAAGTAAAGTCTTCCCACAGTGGAGGTATATATGAAGGTACAATTGTACCTATGCAGCCTGTTAAGGTTGTAAAATTATGCAGCCTGACAAAGGTTAATGATCTTTTTACTCTTAGGCCTGAGACAGTGAAAAGGGGGCATCCTCTACATCTGGAGGAAAGAAGGTTTAATCATAATCACAGACGTGGATTCTTTACTGTAAGAGCAGTGAGACTGTGGAACTCTCTGCCACATGATGTTGTAATGAGTGACTCACTACTAAAAGAGTGGCCTGGATGCCTTTCTTGAAAAATATAATATTACCGGTTATATATAATAGATTACTTGATAGGGCGTTGATCCAGGGAACTAGTCTGATTGCCGTATGGGGAGTCAGGAAGGAATTTTTTTCCCCAATGTGGAGCTTAGTGTTGCCACATGGGTTTTTTTTGTGTTCCTCTGGATCAACATGTTAGGCTATTGGTTGAACTAGACGGACTTAAGGTCTTCCTTCAACCTTAAATACTATGTTACAATGTTATGTTACTAGGTTAAAGCCATGCCCATTTGTTAACCACACCAATTTTACACATTTTTCTCAACCATAAAATACAAGTATTGGTAACTAAAAATAAAAACACTTTCCTCTTCTTACTCTACCTCTACCTTCATGTAAAGTCTCATTGTCTCCTGTCAGGTCCACAATGTTCAAGTCACCTTCAGTCACTTCTTACTATGGGAATAAAATTAAAGTGTTTTCTACTTGCTTTGAAAATTACTATTCTGCTCAAATGGGAAAGGACAACCTCCAGTGCATTTGTCGCTCCAACTGTTTGGTGCACATAATCTCTGACCTCAGCAGTCACAGGTTAAATATGTGCGATCTACTTACACAATGTGACCAGACCACATATTACCACCACATAGTGACCGAATACTACCTCATACAAAGGGCAAATACTGCTATAACATGACCAAACCACATATAACCTCCACATAGTGACAGAATAATACCACCTACAAGGAACAAACAAAACCATACTGTGATCAGATCACATACTAACACCACAGTGATCAGATAGTACCACATACAAGGAGAGATACTGCCACATAACCAGAACACATACCACAGTGACTGAATACTACAATAATCATCAATAATAAAAACCACAATATTGATAACACTAATACTACCCTCACTGCCATTATACATAGAAATTGTTGTATACACAGTAGTATATAATGTACAGCAGACATGGAGAACCTTATTCCTGCTGGGGGCCATTTGGAAATTTTGACCATCATTCGGGCACCACAAAAAATGATCAACTTAAATATTGCTCTTTTATATGTAGTCAAACAAATTACTCACCCCAAATGAGGTGGCTAAATCAGTTTTTCTTTGGTGTGGCTGTGATATTAGGTGATAGTGATCATTTTGCATCTCATAATTGCTTTTTCGGATCGATCTGGAGCACAGCCTTATTTTTTTGGGCTGATGCTGGGGGCAGAGACATCACTGTTGAGGCTGAGGCTGGTGACAAACATCACTTGGGAAGCTGAGGATGGGAACATACATCAACTGGGAAGGGCTGGGTGGTAGAGACATTACTGGAAAGCAGAGATACAGTATCACTGGGGAGACTGTGGACAGAGATATCACTGGGAAGCTGAGGATGAGGACAGACATCACTGGGGAGGGCTGGAGACAAAGACATCACTGGGCAGGCTGGGGGCAGAGATATCAATAAGGAAGTTGCACACGAGGACATACATCACTGGGAAGGCTGAGGATGGGGACATACATCAGTAGGGAGGCCAAAATAAAACATCACTGGGGAGGCTGGGAATAGGCATCACTGGGAACTTAAGGCAAGTAGAAGACAGACAGTGTCTTATATACAGCCCTCTCACTTGTTTCCTGATTCTCTCTCATCTACTGTCACTCTCTTTTTCATCACTTTTTCCATTTTTTCTTCTTTCTTGCTCTTTTCTTTTTTCTGCCATCTCTGTCTCCATGGTTGCATCTGGATCCGCCCTCTCTACTTAGCTCCACCCCTCCTATGTTGCTCCACAGTCATACCTATGATGATGCGGGAGGGAAGGGATCAGCTGCTGCTTGGCTCCACTGTATCCTATGCTGAATGCAGGCTGGAGTGAGTACATGAGTGCATCACTCAGTGTTATCTCGCAGGGGGCATTACAGTCAGCATTCCTGTGCCAAGACTTTTTATTGTGAGTTCTCAGAATTGGCTGTGAATTCAACAACTGGTTTTGGAGAACCGGTAAGAACCAGCACAATCCCACCTCTGGGCCATCTGAACCAGGCATTAAGCAGCAACCATTTATTTCTGGGGAACCATAATCAATCCAATACCATATCGGTATTTTGTACTCTTCTTTAACATCCTATAGTCTAGATTTAACTGCTAGATTTCTAGTTCTACTGAAATGTATTTATGAGATGAAACATCCCTATTAGTGATGAGCGAGCAGTGAAATGATGAAGAGCTTAACACTTAAATCCGCAGATTGGATGCTCTGATTGTGTTCCATTTGCGTAACCAGTATAATGAAAGTCAGTGGGCATTTTTCCAGAAAACCCTACCAGGAGCGCTAAGAGGGCAGGCAAATCATTGAAATTTTGGAAGCAGCACTCAAAAGGAATAGGAGCAGCATGGTAAAGATCCCAAGTCACTGCAGGGAACAATGTTACCAGAGTATTACTCATCTTTAACAGACTTACAATAAAATATTTAAATCTGAACACAGAATGTGTAAGGTAAATTTAAAAAAAATACCTCCTCCACCCTTTAAATGCGGTGCCATCTCTCACCATATTTCCCCATTGCCTATGATGACAGAGGGGGAAATAAAACTACACCCACCCACAGTAACTGCTAAATATAATTTTAACATTTTACTATCTTATCTGGGCATCTGGTGTTTCAAGGTCAGTCACATCCTGTTTAATTTATGATGGGGAGATTCTGAAACTCAAAAAGCCTATTAGGACTATGCAAGGACTACCAAAAATTTGAAGGAAGAAGGGCTTTGATACACCCTGTTTTAGACATAAAGGAGGGCCTCATAAATCTTTTTTAGGAAATAGAAGTCCTAGACTCATAAATTCTGTGTACTATGTGCAAGGGCTACCAAAAATTAGAGGGAGGGACTGCAATACACCCTGGAAGACAAGTATCTGTCCTTATCTGAACCTAAACCTATCCTACCTGAACCTGAGCTTGTTCTGTCTGCACCTAAACCTGAACCTGTTCTGTCTGTAACAGCCAACCTGGCTGTAGTTAAATCTGAACCTAATCCATGTGTACCAGCCTTCCTGCGTTCACTTGAACCTGTTCTGTCTGTACCAGCTGTCCCATCTAAACCAGTATCAATATCCAACGTGCATGTGATCCAGATCATGTCCTGCCTGATACTACATGTCTTTACCTGCATCCCTAACTCCAGGTTAGTATTTACCAGCAGCCAAGTCCAACCTTGCATTAAAGGCACTGGTGAATATCTGTTAGGCACTTATTAACGCCCCTTCAGGTTGAGCAACGGGACTACACCCACATGTATTAGAAATAGGGTGGAGAAAGAGGACAAGAAAAAGAAGAAACAATAAGCCACATACCCTTTTTTGTGTAGAAATGGGTGCATGGGAATAAATCAGAAAAAAAGGAACATTTGAATTGGAATTAGGTTCCGCTGCAGTAGGGGTTGAGAAGCATTTTCAATTGACAGACAGATGCAATTATCAGTTATTATGCAGCTGGCAACTCTAAACACCTACTCTGACAAAACAATAGCGGCAGGAAAGGCCAGCACCTCCAAGGCGAAGAGGGACAGTTCATGCCATGTGTCCAGATTGGATACCCAATAGTCGTACCTCACAGAGAAATTGCATAGGACACCAACACAGTCATCTAGGTACTCCTTCACCATCTTCCAAAACTTTTTCCTTCTTGTCAGACTACTCTGAGCATCAGGGCATGGGCACTGGGAGGTTCTATTGAAACTGCCCACATCATTGATAGTGTGCCTTTGCCTCTGTTGGAATGGTGTGTGTCTCCTTCATCTCTCCTCCTTGGTTGCCCAACGAACTATGACTTCTGCTGCCAGCCTTGTAAGATAGGAAATTTTTTACTAATTGTTCAATTAGGGCCTTCTGATATTGCACTATTTTACTAGCTCTAGCTACTGCAGAGGGGAGAAATGGAAAGTTCTCGTAGCATAGGTTAAGAAGGGAGAAAAACCAGGGATCAGTGTTGGCCAAAATATGTATAATACCAAGTTCACAGGAAAGACAGCAGTACTTAAAGTCAGCCATATGTTCCAGATTCCCAGCAGGCAAGACTTTCCTGTCCCCATCAGGAAACCAACTCTATCTGTACCAGCTTCTCACTTTCCTCCTTCTCTTCCTCAACCCATTCACGCTAAACAGATGGGACGAAGCTAGCATCGGTAGTGCACTGGTTTTTGAATCCCCTCTTCCTCCTCAGCCTTCTAATCCTTATTATCACCAAAACTGCACTGAGAAGATGAGATGAGATTTGGTGGGATATTATCACCCTGTGTTCTTTCTTCCTCCATATTGACCTGGTCCACATGTTTCCTCTTTAATTGTGAGTAGGGATGGGCGAATCTACTCGCTAGGACTCGTTACTCGGCGAGTAGTAAGGGACTCGCAGGACTCGGTACTCTGCGAGTTTCCCAGCGTTTACTCGCACGAGTCCAATGCAAATCAATGGCAAACGCTGACAAAACTAGGATTGCCATTGTCTTACATTAGACTCGGCTACTGTGCCAGTGATAGCAGGGAAACTCGCAAAGTAACTGCTGTTACATTGCGAGCCGAGTCCAGCTGTCTTCTCTGTGTGCAGGCTGCCGCAGCTCCAGGGTCCTAGAGCCCGCCTGCTCACAGAGATGATGTAGCAGTGCTGAGATTGTTCTCAGTCTGCTCATTCCCTGTGCATAGACAACTATATCTATGCACAGGGGATGTAGCAGAGAGGACATCGCGTTTTGGACTACGTCGGACGGAAGAGGATTTTTTTAATTAAAGATGGAGTCCCTAATGGCTTTTTTTTTTTATTTCTAATAAAAAATTTTCTCTGTGTTGTGTTTTTTTAACCCTTTATTGGAGATTCTTAGTGGCTGTGTCAAACATGGCCTGACATTAAGAATCTCGGGCTTAATATTAGCTTGTATAACAAAGCTGGTATTAACCCCTTTATTACCCAGCGTGCCACCGCCACCAGGGCCGCTGGAAGAGCGGGGTTCAGCGCCAGAGGATGGCGCTTCAATGAACGCGCCATCTTCTGGGGCGGCTGCGGGCTGCAATTTGCAGCGGGGGGTGCCCAGAAAGCTTGGGCATCCCTGCGCTGCGGATTCCAGCCCCCAGCTGCTTAGCTGTACCTGGCTAGACATAGAAATTGCGCGGAGCCCCACGCATTTTTTTTTTATTATTTCATGAAATTCATGAAATAATTAAAAAAAAGGGCTCCCCTATATTCTTGTGTCCGGCCAGGTACAAATAGGCACCTGGGGGTTGAAGGCAGCCCGTCGCTGCCTGCTGGATCCGGCTGGTTCCAGAAATACGGCGAAGCCCACGTGAAATTTTTTTCTGACAAATCCATAAAACAATGTAAATAAAAGGGACTGCATCTTTATTAACCCCTGGACCATGGGCGAGGGGTTAATAAAGATGCAGTCCCTTTTTTAGGATTGTTTTATTGATTTTTCAGAAAAAAAATTACATGGGCTTCGCCGTATTTCTGGAACCAGCCGGATCCAGCAGGCAGCGACGGGCTGCCCCCAACCCCCAGGTGCCTATTTGTACCTGGCCAGACACAAGAATATAGGGGAGCCCTTTTTTTTATTATTTCATGAATTTCATGAAATAATAAAAAAAAAATGCGTGGGGCTCCGCGCAATTTCTATGTCTAGCCAGGTACAGCTAAGCAGCTGGGGCTGAAATCCGCAGCGCAGGGATGCCCAAGCTTTCTGGGCATCCCCCGCTGCAAATTGCAGCCCGCAGCCACCCCAGAAGATGGCGCGTTCATTGAAGCGCCATCCTCTGGCGCTGAACCCCGCTCTTCCAGCGGCCCTGGTGGCGGTGGCACGCTGGGTAATAAAGAGGTTAGGGCCAGCTTTGTATTATCAGCTGGCCCTAAGCCCGAAATTTATGGCGGTCACGCCAATATTAGACATGACCGCCATGAATTTCTATTAAATTGTTTTAAAAAAAACACAACACAGAGAAAATTTTTTATTAGAAATAAAAAAAAAGCCATTAGGGATTCCATCTTTAATTAAAAAAATCCTCTTCCGTCCGACGCAGTCCAAAACACGATGTCCTCTCTGCTCATCCCCTGTGCATAGATATAGATGTCTATGCACAGGGAATGAGCAGACTGAGAACAATCTCAGTTCTGCTACATCAGGCAGCAGGCGGGCTCAAGGACCCTGGAGCTGCGGCAGCCAGCACACAGAGCAGACAGGACTCTTATCTGTGCGAGTTTCCCAGCGATTACTTGCAAAGTAAACGAGTCCAATGCAAATCAATGGCAAAACTAGGATTGCTTCAGGCTGAAGCTTCCGAGACACATCTGTGATTTGTAAATCGCACACTACTCGCTATTACTCGCTTCCCCATTCATTAACATTGGACTCGCTAGACTCGCAACGAGTAGCGAGTCCCGGGCTCGGACTCGCTAGAGTCAAGCGATTCCGAGTAATTTAGGATTCGCCCATCACTAATTGTGAGCAGTGAGTGTTTGAGTGAACACAGAAGCTGGATGGCTATGCAGATTAGGGGGTGTTCACCGTCCACCATTTTGGTTAATTCCTCAACATTTTCCAGAATCTCAAAGATTTCAGAAATCCATGGCCACTTGCCAGTTCTTATGTGTGGAGGCTGACCAGAATACTGACAAACATGTTGTAGCTGGTATTCAGCTACTTCCCTTTGCTGCATTTAAAACCTTGCCAACATTTGTAACGTAGAGTTCCAGCATGTAGGCACATTGAGGAAATGGGCGCACATGCAAAGCACCTTCACATTTAGTTCAGACAAATCTGGGTAAGTTTTCAGAAAATGCTGAACAACTAAGTTAAACACATGGGCCTAGTATGTTACATGATTGAATTCTCCAAGCTTTAGAGCTACCACCAGGTTATGGTATTTATCACACATGAGCATGCCTGTTTGTAGGTTCAACGGCAAGAGATTCAGATCTTTCTGGTCTGTTATAGTTTTCAACAACCCTGCAGCAATGTGCTGTTTGTCACCTAAACAAATTAGCTTCAGCAAAGCCTGTTGCTTTTTTTCCGAAGCAGTGCTCTAGTGATTCCAACTTGCAACTAATCTGAACGATGTGCTCCAGGATGAAAATTTGGAGATGTAGGATAAAGAGGAGAGGGTGTAGGAACTTGTGTAGAAGGTGGAGGAAACCCTGATGGGACTCGAGCCCGTAATCCTCAGCGTTGGCAGCACATGTATTATCCCAGGATCCAAACTCCACATAGTTTACTCAGTGTGCCATCAGAGAAATGTAATATCCTTGGCCACAAGAACTTGTCCACTTGTTGTTCCTTAATTGGACCTTCAGAATACCTGCATTGGTCAGGACACGGGTGATGAGATGGGATGTGAGCATTCCAAGTCCTGGGGTAGGGATAGCTGAACACTGCGCTGGGACAAAGAACCAGACAAAGTTGTTGAATGTGCTTATAAATGAGCAATGTGCATAAAAGATAAAATTTTATATTTGTCATTCCCCATTGTGCTCTCTATTAGTGATGAGCGAGTATGCTCTGTGCTACTCGTTACTCGCACGAGTATCCCGGTACTCGGGATGCTCGGCGAGCACCGAGTACCGCCGAGATGCTCGGACTGCTCGGTAATACTAAGCGATCTGCCACACGTACACAACTCCCTTCAGTGCACACAGTGAGCTGGCACCTCAGGGAGAGCAGATTCATTGTTAGGATCCCTCTGGGGGCCGCAGCAAGGTGTTGTATGAGTAAGCGATTTCAAAAAGCCCACCCTCCCGCCCTTTCCCAGCAATACTCGTTTTATAACCGGAAGTCTGTGGCGGAGCCTGTCACTCATTGACTTACATTGGGCTCGGTGCTCGGCCGAGTACACGAGTATCTTGAGATGCTCGGCCAGAGCACCGAGCACCCGAGCATTTTAGTGCTCGCTCATCACTACTCTCTATACCACCTGTAAATAAAGGTCTGGGGCTTAAAACCTCTAATGTTGCCCTTTGTGCTCCAGCGCTCCACAAAGCACCGTGGTTTGTTTTCTTTTATGCACATGTTCCTCCCCTTTGTGGGCGAGCGGTGGGAGCTGCTCTGGGCATGCATTGCACCTCCAGCATTCAAGGACCTGCCGTGATGTCACTTGATCACATGGTCAGGTTCTGTGACCACCGCCCCGAATATCTGGTCATCGCAGTCTCCTGCGGCGGTACCTGAATTGCCGGCTCTCACCTACACGCTGCTACTTTGGTTGTGCGAGGTCTGCACAACCATCATAGGTGAATGGTCGTAAGGCTCTTAATCTGTTCATTTCTATAGCGGGCCCTTCTCATATTGTGCTGCATGTCTGTTTATTTGCTATATAAATGAGCAATGACAGGTGCAGAGTGGGAGATGTGTGCGCCTGAGTCCTGGACAGGTGATTGCCTAAAACGTAATACAAGTGAAAAGCAGTTTTGTCACTCACAGACACTGTAGATCAAGGAGTTTAACCCTCCTACATGGGTTCTTTCATGACATGTGTCTGTGCATGCTGTTGATGTTCAGGCTGGAAATGGTCAGGGCCCTGCTAATCTGGGTAGTACACTTGTTGCAAATGATCATTTTTTTATTGTCCACACATTCTTGAAAAATATGCCAGACTGAGGAGAATCCAACTATGGGCCTAGAGACTTGTTGTGTGTGAAAGATAGGGGGGGAACAGTTGCTCTCTTTTTCCCTGTGGCCACCAGAATGCTTCTTCCTGCCTGATACTGTGCTGAGGCTTCTTTTCCCCCCTTCACTGCTGTTCTCACTCTGCATGGCAACTTCACACATTGGGTCAGTGATTTCATTTGTCTGCCACTCGCCTTCTACTTTTGCACTCTGGTCCTCCTGAATTTTTGACTCAACAACATCACTTGATGGCAGCTGTGTCTCTCATGATCTACTTCTTGACACACTAATTGCCATTCACTACCATTGTCTTTTTCTGAATATGGTTGATCAAATATTTGGGCCTTACAACGCACAATCTACTCATATACCTCTTTAACTGTGCAAGATGAGAGGCCAGAATCAATAAATGGGAATGTAAAGAGCCTGTAAAGAGCTCCTCGAAGTGTCTGAGTGTGGGATCACTTGTCTTCTTGGGACTTGCCATGGTGGGAGGAAGGAGGATCAAGGTGAGGATAATTACGTGGTTCTGACTCTTGACTTGTGAGAATGGACCATGTGGAAGACAGGGTTGTGCAGGGAAACATACTGAAAGCATTATTTACCATCCAACTGACCACCGTTTTGCATTGTTCAGGCTTCAATATTGTTATCCCATGCCCCCCTGCAAAGTGAGACAGAAAACTAGGTCTTGTGGATGAGCTTGTTGATTGTGCTCCTGCTGCAGGCAGTTTCACCTGGCCGACATCCTTGGCCTCTGGTGCACCATCAGCAGCAAGTCCACTTCCCTGCCCCATAATGCACACCTTGTGCATTTTAAATTAGGTAAATACTATATATACCTGCACTGTTTCTGGTATTAAAAAGGAAAATAAAATATGTAGCCTTAAAAAGGACTTTTGTTTTAAGGTTTCAGCAGCAATATAAGTATTAAAGGACTATTATGCAATACACTCTGCATATATTTCTCTATTACAAAACTATCCCTCTTCTGCCAGCTACACGTACGCTTAATGCAGGTAACAGCAGTATTACTAAAGAAAGGATAGTATGTAGCTTTCAAAAGGACTTTTGGTTTAATTGTGCAGCAGCCGTTTTCAATTACTGCATACCATTTAAACCCTGCCTACATGCCTGCTTAAAGTCAGCTCTACCTTCTACATCAACTCTTCTGAAATACTTCCAGAGGACAGTGTGATGAGAATTGGTGTTACCTAATACTCGATGATGAGATCCTTCCTGCAAATCACCGTAATACCAGTAGTCAACATCACTTCGCCATTATGGTGTATTGAAGGCAATCCTCACATGTTGGATGGCTGTCTAAAAGCCACAAAACATGCAAGAAGGGGACTTGAGCATGGCACTCAAACATCAATAATGGTTGATCGAATACTGAGCCCCCCGATTCATGATCAAGTATAGTATGTATAATTGAGTTCTTGTATCTAAATCTGTTGACTAATTGAACGCAACTGAATATATAGTTTTATTTTGTATTTTTATATAACCACAACTTTTTTTCATTTTAACATTAATATAAGAAATATTTTTACCTTAATGTTCAGACATATTCACAACATATAGCACAACCATCTTATGCT
Organism: Allobates femoralis; assembly: GCA_033576535.1. NCBI lineage: Eukaryota > Metazoa > Chordata > Amphibia > Anura > Aromobatidae > Allobates > Allobates femoralis. The sequence goes on from JARQOC010000003.1 coordinate 163,800,103, forward strand.
AAAAGTACTGACAGCATGCACAGCAAACGTCTGCAAAATGTTTCACAAAGAGAAAATCCATTACTTGTAACCTGTCATTATGTTGTAGTGATGAAAAACATTAAGACTTCAGGTATTAATAGTTGAGCCACCAGCACACTTTCCTGTGAAAACCTTACATCATACATTTCTTTGTACACCAGAAAGACATATATTTTTTAGAAATGCTGTTTACTGTTTGGTGAATATAATGACGTACACTAGGATATTTGTCCCAAAGCAGCTTAATTGATGTCTTAATAAGACTGTGTATGGCAAGATATGTTTAAAATCAGTAATAGTAAAACGTATTCCTTCTATATTTCTATATTTCTATATAATATAATTAGGATTATTCTGAAAAGTTGAATGTTTAGATCATCCTTCAAGTTATTTATTTTTCTTTTAGGTTTGGCTTCATCCTTCATAAAGATGAGCAAGCTATTCTAAAAATTGATTTGGAGACCATGTCTTACATCAAGACAGTAAGCTTAAAAGACTATAATTGCATCCCCCAGTCTTTGGCATACACTCACCTTGGAGGATATTACTTTATCCATTGTAAGCCTGATACAACTGGAGCAATTCTTCCTCAAGTAATAGTTGATGGTGTAACTGATGCTGTTATTGGATATAACAAAGATGTGACTGGTACTCCTTATGTGTCTCCCGATGGCCACTACCTTGTGAGCATTGATGATATTAAAGGAATCATGAGAGTACAGCTAATAACAATTCAAGGCGAAATCCAGGATTTATTTGACATTCATACTAACTTGCATATATCTGATGTGGCCTTTCAATCATCTTTCATAGAAGCTCATCAATACAATGTCTATGCAAGCTCCAGTACACAAACTGATGTACTTTTTGTCGAGCTCTCATCTGGAAAAGTGAAAATGATAAAGAGCCTTAAAGAACCATTGAAACTAGAGGAATGGCCATGGAGCTCAAAAAATCGAATCATCATCGAGAGCGGCCTCTTCGGACAGTACTTAATGACACCCTCTAAGGATTCGCTGTTTATTCTAGATGGACGACTCAACAAATTAAACTGTGAGATTACTGAAGTTGTAAGAGGAAACACAATTGTTTGGTTTGGAGAAGCATAAATTGTAAGCTTAGGCACCGATAGTTTTTTTTTTTTTGTTAAATTTAAAATATTTCTTTCCACCTGTTAAGCTTTTGCAAATTTAAGCATTTTGAAATAATTTTGCAGAGCCCAGGAATTTTTTTTTCATATTTTCATGGGTTGAATTAAATTGTTTAATAATAAAATTGTACAATTATATAACTTTTTATAGTTTTCATAAAAAGATGTTTGAAATATTAAAAAACAAAGAAAACATTGTTGGTAAAGTGGGGAAAATAACAATGTGTTTTTCAGTTAATGTTTATGGCTCCTAATTAAGAAAGAATTTTGGTCCGCAATCTTTTGTTTTTCTTGTAAGAGCCAAGTTCTGTCCCCTGTTTGTTCGTGCCTTGGATGGAATATTTTATATAAAAAAGTACAAAGGAAAATAATACATTATACTTATGTAAGGACATGATTGGAAAAAAACAGATACATCCATGCAACATGTTGTGAATTGTTACTACGATTAATACAATTTATGTATCATACCTGTCATACTGTATGAGCCCATTACAGTTTTAAGCACATAGACATAATCTTTAAAGGGATTTTCTGGGACTTTAATTTTGGCAATTTATTCACAGGATACATAATAAGGATCAGATCAAATTGTATGGGATTCAACATCTATTACATTATATGATTAGCTTATGGAAAGAACTGAAACTCCAGTGAAAAAGCTCCATACATTGTGCATCCAACGCAGAAAGAAAAGAAGCAGCACTCACCGTGATGCATTTATTATCACTACAGGGATATCATGCGGGGAAGTAGCAGGATATGGGCTGCGTTCCTGACAACGGCCGTTTCACACTCAGGTGTGCTTTCATGGTTCTACTGACAGTTCCGCATACTTACGCAAACGTTACACATCTACATCACTACAATTGACAAAGTGAATTATAAATGTATTAAAAACATCCAGAAAATGTAATTTAACCCAGGAAAACTGACATATTTATCCTGTTGCTCACCCCCAGTTCATTTAATAATTAATTTTGTCTCAACTCGTAATAGAATTTTATGCAAAGGGTTAAACATCAGGGGAATGCTGGTGTTCTATCCTTTTGCAGGACCGCAAAGAGTTAAATTTCCTGATGCAAGGGGGTAATTTGAATGCAATTCTATTACATGTTGACACAAAATGAATTATTAAACATAGAGCCCAAAATGCACTGGGGAGGAATACCAGGATAGATCTTGTCAGTTTTACTCAGTTAAATTACAGTTTCTAGATGTTTTTAATAAGTTTTTATTTCACTTTGTTAATTGTCGTGATGTAGATGTATTGTTTTGAATAAGTATGCGGAGCTCTGTCAGCAGAAATCAGTTGACCCATTGAAGACCACCTGAGAGCGAAACGGCAGTTGTCCAGGAACGCAGCCCACATCCTGCTACTTACCTGCATGATATCAATGTATTCACAATAAATGTTTGAAGCTTCATCACAGTGAGTGCAGCTTCTTTTCATTCTGTGTTGGATGGACATTTGTGGGATTTCCTATAGAAGCTTGACATCGAATAAGTGATGAGCATGTCATATGCAGACAATCTCCATTTGCCTACCATGAGGAGTCCCATGAATCCACAGCAGTAACAGGTCATAGTTAATTTTTTGATGAGCTCCAAACATTGTGTTGTGGAGCTAAATGTTATTTCAGCTCTCTCTCTTATTCACTTATATTCGAGAAAGTTTTAACACCATTTACAGTCAGTACACAGATTTGTGCCGGTTCCTTTGCATTACTGTCCCTTTAATCATTTTGTTCAGTGGGGTTGCTGGGTGTAAAGCCACAGAAAGATTAATGTACTAGAACACCCCTTTAATTATTATGGTTTTTTTTTCAACATTTATATATCATCTACTGATTTCAGGTATAACAGTTTATTATTTTAAATTATATTAGTTCTGATGTTATTAATATTATGAGAAAATAGCAGATTTTGCTGATGCTGTAAACAACATAGGACATGTGCATGAAATGTATTTTTCACTCAGATTCCACCTGGAAACCCTAGGAAAAGGATAAACATATGCCTTGAATGTCAGAAAGACTTAATGCGCATATGTTCATTTTTATTCAGTTTTTACTAAAGCAAGTAATCGGTCCATTTATCTGGTGGCTTGGGATATGCTCACTACTTTATATAAAGCTAACAAAAGATATTGGTGGCAAAAACAATGCAAAAATGACACAAGAGGAAAAAAAAAATATAAAAAAAAAAAAAAAATACAGATGTTTTTATTTAAAAAAAATCCTATAGTAATGATCCATGTGTGTGCCAGCATCCATAATACACCATTTGCTCCAAAGATTGTTTCTGAAATGACTTATTTTCCCTTTAAAACTATTTTTTTTAAATAATAATTTTTCTAAATATTATTTACCTTTTGAGCAAACCCCATTAATTTACCATGATCAGGTATGATAAATATAAAAAAACACAAAAAATAACTTAATTCTTTGTCTGGAAATATTAAGAAAACCTTCATACATCAATTAAATATAATGCATTACTGTATTTCATGAATTAATGAATACAAACCTGCAGTAATGGCATTTTTCCTGACCGGAAATTAATTCAAATGAAACCTTTAAAAACATAAAAAATAATGATAATAATAACTGAAATTATTTACATCAATTCCATTATTCCTTATGATTCTGTTATTTGCTAGTCTATACAATACTAAAACCAATCTCTCAATACTGCATCAATTTCTCCTTTTAACATTATTTTTAAACCCCGATCCATAAAGACTGTTGTTGTTTAGGTCAGTCTTAAGGGGGTTTTCCCACAAAGTTAAATTTAAAGTTAATTGTATTCATTAGATGTTATAATAATAATATGTTACACGATTGGATGAGTTTAAGAAAATGTTCCTGTGCTGAGATAATCTTATATATGTGTCCCTGCTTGTACTGTGTAATGGCTGTGTCTGACTGTACAGGAACATGGTCTGATCATACCACATCTCCTGTGCTGAGATAATCTTATAAATGTGTCCCTACTATGTGCTGTGTAATGGATGTGCCTGACTGTACAGGGATATAGTCTGATCATACCACATCTCCTGTGCTGAGATAATCTTATATATGTGTCCCTGCTTGTACTGTGTAATGGCCATGTCTGACTGTACAGGGACATGGTCTGATCATACCACATCTCCTGTGCTGAGATGCTCTTATATTTGTGTCCCTGCTATGTACTGTGTAATGGCCATGTCTGACTGTACAGGAACATATAGAAAAGATAAAAGGAGACAAAACGAGGCGCAATAGTGCCCTATCAATATGACACTGACTGTGCACACAGGTCACAAAAAGGTGCACTCACCTGATCTAGTTGTGTGCACCCACAATTAGTTTTGATGGCATGTAGTTAGAAGCTGCTGCAGGACCTCCACCGCCAATAGCACGTGTAAGAATATCCAGATCCAGGGATGGTTTATGGACGGTCCGCGCCGCTTGAAATAATCAGTCAAAATTCTTTAAATGAAAGACCCCCCTTCTTTATTTCCACCTACGCTTTCAGTACCATCTGGGCACCGTCATCAGGGCATTCACCATCCCTGGATCTGTACAGGAATATGGTTTGATCACATCACATCTCCTGGGCAGAGGAGGATGCAGAAGAGTATAAAAATAGTGCATAGCAAGGACATATATATAAGATTATCTCAGCACAGGAGAGAAATTTAAAAACATACAATTGTGGAAATTATTAATATTATTTTAAGATTAATTGATTAAAATTAACTTTGTGGGAAAACACCTTTAATGCAAGGGTGTCTTGGCATCAAAGGCTTGTAATTCATTAAGAGACTTATGCGACTTGATGAATTAGGTACATCTTATCGGTGTCATGCACCTCTATCCTCCCCACCAAAAATATTACTTTAATAGCACGATATGTGGCACCATGAATTAAATGGCATCATCACACTCTGTTTATCCCCATTGAACCTCAGGTCTGCCTATCTGGCATAGCTGCCCAAAACTGAAGTGAAAGTAACAAAAGTTGCAAACTTTGTGCAACCTCACACGGTGCAATACTTTTGCGATTTTTCTAAATATTTTACCCCAGATTTCTAATCATTGTCATGAAACAGGACCTTAGTTTCTGCATTTTTATTTAAAGAAATATGGAATAATATGCCCATTTTGTTATTATGATTATCAATAATTCTGTATTCACACTTTACAATTTTCATGAAATTTCTGACTACACATTAATGGTAAGGTTTAAAAAAACATGTAGATGAATAAGAAAAGTATAAAGTAGCATTTAAATATATATTTTCATTCTCTCCATGTTTTGGCTGATGTTATCTGTACCAAAAACTCAATGCAAGTTTTGAGTTATAAAATTTATACATAGGCAAATGGATATATTTTTATTTAGATTTGTATGAAAAACAAATTGTTCCATATTTTAATGTAGATAATTCAATTCCTGTATAGTCAATTAGTTCCATAATCGGGAGTTTTACCAAGGTACCATATGTTGCCCATGATTGCGTAGTGTAGAACTTTGGAGAAATGATGCGCCTCCGTTCCAGTCTCAGGCATGTGGTGCTGCTTTGTCACTAATGACTTAGATAAATTAGATCATATATCAAGGAAAAGTAATTGAGGTTTGTGTCATTTATTAGACCACCTTCTAATGCACAGGTGATGGAAGAATCACTACTCATCATTCAAGCTTTGTAATATACAAACCAGAAATCTGTCTACCGATATGTAGCTCCTTTTTATATGCAGACATTTGAGAGGAAGAGTGAAATAATGATGCCATAAATTAATATGGATGGTTTAACTAGTAATGAGATCAATTACCTATTATGAACATTATTCTCTTTTGATAGATTGGAAAAGATAAAAGAACGGTCTCCACTATAAACAAAAGTAATGTAATAACCAACAAACCTTTGTCCTACATAAAAGAAGTAATTTATTTTAGATAACCCTTGCTTTACAATTGTATAATTGTTGTAGGCCAATTTCAGATATTTGTAATTGCATTATATTGTAATAGATTTTAGGTTATGAATGCATTAGATAAAAATTTGGATCCATTGACTAATGTGAATGAGGGTCTCCAGACTTTTTTTAATATATTCCACCTCCAAATCCGGTAGAATGTTGCGTTATGATGAGCTATTGGACTTATATGGTCCCAGATATTGATCTTGCACAGAGGCTTCTTCTATCTGTGCCTGCTCTTGATCTAATGTGTATACCGAATGGCGAAACAGAAAACCATATAAAATATTTCAGCATCATTTTTATCAATTCATCTAAAAGTGGTGGCGGAAAGGAATTTCAATATGAAGCTTAGTGTTTCTCATGGGATTTTTGACCTTCCTGTGGATCAACTGTAAGGGTATGTACACACATCCAGAGGCGCTGTGTCTTGGACGCAGTGCTACTTGACCTGAGGCTACCCGCAGATGGCCACAGAGAAACCGCAGCCACCCTGTACTCACCGTGTGCGGTAGCTGCAGTGCGGCTTTTCCCTGCATTCACCGATGAGAGCTGCTTCCGATTCCACAGCATAAATGAACATGCTGCGGAGGAGTAACAACAGCAACCGTTGGGAACAACATAGTGAGGATGGGATTTCTAGAAATCCCATCCACTATGCTTCTGTATAACGCAGCATCCAAAATGCTGTGTCCACTGATCATGAGCACACACCCTTATGCTATAGCAGGGGAGGGGAACCATTTTTCAGCCGAGGGCTATTTGGAAATTTCTACAATCCTTCGGGGCCATACAACTTGAAAATTACCCGCTATGTTTGGTTAAACAATCAACTTACCCCTACTGTGGTGGCTGGAGCTACTTCTCTTTGGCGTAGGTGATATTGGTCATGTTGCTTCTCAACTGCTTTTCCAGGTTTGCTAGAGCCCTAGACATCATATGAGAGGCTGGGAGCATATATCTCACTGGTGGAAGCTGAGGCTGGGGCATAGAGATCACTGGAGAGCTGGATTTAGCCCCTTAAGGACCAAGCCTCATATTGCAATTCTGACCACTTTATGAGGTTATAACTCTGGAACGTTTCAACATATTCCAGTGATTCCAAGACTGATTTTTCATGACATATTGGACTTAATTTTAGTGGTAAATTTAGGATGATATTTTTTGTGTTTATCTGTGAAAAATAAGAAATTTGGCAAAAATTTTGAACATTTTTCAATTTACAAACTTTTAATTTTTAATCTGTTAAATCAGAGAGTTATGTTATACAAAAAAGTGATAAATATAGGATGATATTTTCTGCATTTCTTGACCAAAGAAAGCATTTACACGCAGTGACAGTTGAAAGTCATGACGGGTGTAGCTGTCATTGGTCATTAAGGGGTTAAAGGGTAGACAGGTGGCGAAATGCATCTGCTAGTCTGAGCACTGTGGTCCCCAGGAATCTGCCTGGGGGCCACAAAAAAGTCATTGAGGGCTGAATTCGGCCCTGGGGCTTTAGGGTCCCCACCCCTGGGCTATAGGTTGAGCTTAATGGACTTAAAGTCTCCTTGCATACTTAAAAACTATAAAACTATTAAATAATCCTTCTGTACATTAAGGCACAACAAAATATATGCTCATGATCACACACGAGCCAACACATTTTGTACTTAGAAGCACTTAATAACCTATGAAACCAACAGAGTTTAAAAAAGCTGTTAGCTAGCACGGCTTCATAAATTATGATTAAATTCCAGGCATGGAACCCTTTAAATTGCATGCAATTATATGATAAGTATGTGAGTTTTAGGGTTAAAAGATATGGACTTTACTCATAGTTCCAATTAAGTGATTTCATTTTTTCATATTATAAGAGCTAAATAATGACTTTTGTTTTGCTGCAATTTTGATGAGTTTTTTGCATGCATTTTTTCCTTCCGCTTTTTTTTCCCTTATGGGGTTGAATAAGCTGAAAGATTTGACATGCTGGAGATTCATTTCTGCACCAAATCTGCAAGGTAAAAACAAGCAATATATGCAAAAAACTTTGCTTGCAATTTTATGACAAAACTACACAAAAAAATGCATCAAAAACCGCAATAAAAACACACTGTGTGCACAGGACCTTAGTACGCCTTAAAGGAAATTTGTCACAAGGTTTTTGCCACCTCATCTGAGAGCAGCATAATATAGGAAAAATAGACCCTGATTCCAACAATGTATCTTTTAGTTTACTGGGTACAAAAGTTGTGCCACAATCAGAGTTCTTAGATGTAGCATGAAGCAATACTCAGATAGCTAATCCTGCCCAAAACACAGCTCTGTATACATTGTCTATTGACAGTGAGCTGCTTATCCGGGAGGGGCGTGGCTAGACAGCTGGTCATAGCAATGATAATTTCCTAGTGATAAAACCTTTACTATAAGTAACACAAGCACAATACCTAATAAATGAAAAATCACTGAAATCTGTATGTTGGCCCCAATCTCCTGCTGTCTACAGATTACATAGTAAAAATTTCTAACAGATTATCTTTAATTATCAATACAAATGATATGAATCAACATACACAAATACATGAGAACATGAGTAGTATATACATATAGCCTATAGAAAAAATTTGTACCAAGTGCAATGTAAATAAAATGCTATACTTTCATTTAAAGATGCATAGAATAGAAGACGTAAATAGATTAAGTAAATACCAATCAAAGTCAAAAAAGTAATGCTGAAAGTATAGATACAAGTAATGAAAATAGTCCAAAATAAATGCAAATATAGACAATAGTATAGGGATAACCCGGAGGTTAAGATAAATAGTACTTAATGGCATAGGACTACTACCAGGGTCAACATGGACTAGTATACTATCAATAATACTTGGTAGCAACAAATGTAGAAAAGCACTTAAGGGACAATACTAACAGCAGGCACCAGGCAGGACCCAATGTATTTTTCATCAGACTTTGATAAGGATACATTTTTTATTCTATGCATCTTTAAGTAAAAATATAGTATATCACTTATATTGCTCTTGATATGCATTTTTTCTATATCTATACAAATTAATTTAATATTTAATAACCTTATAAAAGTTTGTACACTGTAGCTGTATGTACAGGTATGACCAACCTTCCACATTTATTATTGCTTTTAACTGGTTACGATTTAAGATGAATTACATTAGCTGATATCTAAAGTAACTATTGTAACTTAACATGTATTAAAGGATAACAAATTCAACCTATATTCTTAGGATGAACAGTTTATGAAATCACCCACTTTTTATATAGTCATATTGTCCACAATCTCGAAGGAAATGTGAATGTAGCAAACTTTGTTGTTTGCTTGCTTATGTGTCTTTTTGTCATCAGTGTCTGGATTATCAACCAAATTCTCAGAGCCGATGCTCTATCCACACAAACGTTATTTTGTTTGCAAAACAGCTACCAATTAATAAAGTTAGATTAATGTCAATAATATTGATAAGAAATAAAGAAGATATGTGGAATCCAACTGTGCTGCTGTACATTCAACCATATACCAAGGAAATTGGTGAGCGCAAATGGCTACATTGAACGCGTTTCGAGGTCTATTCCTCACCCCTTCATCAGGACAACCACCAATATCATTTGGGTTTTGGTGGTTGTCCTGATGAAGGGGTGATAAATACACCTTGAAACGTGTTGAATAAAGCCTTTTTCATGCATTGATTTTCTTGGTATATGGTAGATTGTACAGCAGCACAGTTGGATTCCACATATTTCCTCTTTCTTCTATTGTTTTGGCTTGTGGATACGGCAGAAGCTGTTGGAGCTTTTTATACTAGTTGTGTGTGACACAACCCTGTAAGGTGAGCAGTTTAATCTCCGCCTACCTAACACCGTCTTTATCAAATAAGACCCTATTGCGCTATCTATCCAGCAGTTATTCATTCAATGATATTGATAAAGAAGATAACCATGTTTCTTTATAGAAATGTGGATTTAGAGTTCTAGGAGCCTTGTGCAATTACCTAGAAAAACTTTTTTTTTCACATGGCAAAGAAAAGTAAAAATCAAAGGATTTCATGGTTTGCTTGATTAAACCACAATGTATAAACCAAACACATGTGAGGGGCAGATCTTACCTTGAACCTTTGATACATACAGCTTTAGATTCATGAATTTATGTTTGTGAAGTATAACACAACATTATTATTATTTTTATTGATTTTACTTTTTTTTCATGTTGGGGAGCTTTGAATTGATTCTATACTATGAAGTGTTTTATCAGTGAAAAAGGTCACTTTTCTAAAATAACACAAAAAAATTGAATTTTTGAATTTATATAGATAGCAATGAGGTTATATGAAGATCATTGAACCAATTTACTAACAATATGAAGCTTGCTCTCCCAAAGTCCCCAAATCATATGAAATGTAATGTCTAAAATATCCTGTAAAATCTGTAAAAATTGAAATATTGGTGCACATCATTACAAAACACTTTACATACTTATTGTAAACCATGTTTATGGTTGGATATTAACCTGTTCAATGTGTTCTATCACCAAATAATGCAAACTTAAATAGAAGGTAAATTCATTGTTAAGTATTTCATATTTTGTGCTTAATACTTTTCAAAACAATAATTTTTATTTTCCATAAGCATCCTGTAATGTAACTAATTAAAGAATACAGTGGTTTGGCATCTTAACAGATACAGTAAATTAGATATGATTATGAAATGCTATGGACTGTACAGTATGTGATATATCACATCAAAATTACAATGGAAGCTATATAGGCAAACATAAAGAATGATCCCAGATAACCTGACATACATACGTAATAGTAAAATGCAACAATTCACCTAAATGGCTAATCATTTAAGACAGTGAAAAAGTTATTTTTGAGAGCAACCCTCAAATTATTTTATTGTCTGAGTGGGGTAACTTATTAGAGGAGCTTTTTCTGTACAGTTTTCCTTATAGCTAATCTGTCAGCAGGTTTTTGCTATGTAAGCTGAGAACAGCATGCTGTAAGAGTTAAACAATAAAAAGTAGCTGTGCTTCTCTAATCTATGTGCCTGCTATTGTATCTTTTTCCTATTGGCTTTATTACCCCATGATTAACCTTGCAGGACTAGAAATTTACACGCATGGCAGTCTGTCACCCCCCCTGCTGTGATTGATACTTTCAGTCAATCTCTATTGGGAGGATGGTGTGGGTGAGGGCATCGGTCTCAGCTCTACTACATGCATAAAACTCAATTAAATGTAAGATAGCTTCAGACAGTGATCTATGTGATACATTATTGGATTCAGGGTTTCTTTGCCTACATTATATTTCTCAGATGAGGTAGAAAAAACTGCTGACAGATTCCCTTTAACTACAGTATATTGTGTTAGACTTGGTGAGACTGCCTGGAAGCTTTGCTAAAAATTATATTTTCAAAAATTGTGATCTTAGATTAGGCAGTCTTAAATGGACACATTCATACAGTGGATTATGCTGTTTGAAAAATTGTTTGTATACTTAAACCTTCTTTGTGTTCATTTATTGGCTTGCAACTAGTGATGAGTGAGTAGCGTAATATTCGCACTGGCTATACTCATAACGAGTAGTTTTTAATACTCGCATATTTGCCCTGAACAGCGAGTCCAATGTTAGTAAATTAGTGACAAGCTCCGCCCACACACTTCCGGCTATAAAACGAGTCTTTCGGGACAGAGCTGGAGGGTGGGATTTTTATAATTTCAATGTCTAAAACACCTTGCAGTGCCCCTCAGAGAGAGCCTAACATTCAAACTGCTCTCCCTGAGGTGCCAGCTCAATTTGTGTACTGAAGGGAGGTGACAATTTGTGTAAGATCGAAACGATCAACACATCACTCACGAGCACCAGCAATACTCGCAAAGTAACATGTATCGTGAATACCGTACTAGCCGTGTGAGTAGCGAATAGTAACGATTACACTCGCTCATCACTACTTACAACATGTCTTAAAAGGTGAACTCCAGAGAGATAAACTCAATTTTGTATGGTCCGTGCAATCCTAACCTATAATGCTAACACATTTTACCCTTGTAAAATGTTTAGAACTCCTATAAATCACTTTTTCACTAGCTGCACCTTACCAGTCACACCTTCCATAGGGAACAAAGCTTCACATTTGATTGTGCAGTTTCTCCCTCTCTATGCTGTAAGTATCTGTGCATCTGAGAACAGACACTTCCTCATTCAATCACATGGGTGTGATGTCATATAAGGACTTGTAGACACATTGGTCTCACCTCCAGCTCTCTTTACAGAAACAGGACTCCACATTCCAGCTTAGTCTAGACCTGTTATTATGAAACGCCAATGTGATTGAATGAGGAATCAAGAAATGTTATACACACTGAAGCTGACTGAGAGGGAGCATTTTAGTCTAGGAGTGCAGAGACCGCACAAAATATTTTTTAACTCCACAGAGTTTGCCTGTTTTGCACACGATAATACAATAAGGTTAAAGGCAATCAGCTCACCCCTCAGTGTGTTCGGTATGCACCCACCTGCGTCCTGGCAGCGCACATAGAAATGTGAAAAAGGAAGTGATGGTCCAGCTCCCGATGAATAATGCTCAAATGAAGATTTATTAATCAAATAATTTTCCAGTTGTCAGTACAGCCGGTGTTAGTGCTCATAATACATGGATATTAGATATACAGAGAGCATCGCAAGGCGACATGTTTCGGACGAGGTCCTTTTTCAAGCCTGAAAAAGGACCTCAGTCCGAAACATGTCTCCTTGCGATGCTCTCTGTATATCTAATATCCATGTATTATGAGCACTAACACCGGCTGTACTGACAACTGGAAAATTATTTGATTAATAAATCTTCATTTGAGCATTATTCATCGGGAGCTGGACCATCACTTCCTTTTTCACAAGATAATACATACAGTGTATGATTATTTTAATTAGGTTATTGGGTGCATTTAGTTGAGTAAATATACCTAAGCATTTAAGTTAAATTTACAGCTGTATTTCATGGAGAAGCTTTGGAACACCACCTTGAAATTGATCTTGACCATATCCTTATGCCTAGTTGGTCAGACCATCTTTGAAATAAAATCAATAATTATGTAAACATATTACTACATAATAAATTTAAATAGTTAAAATAGTGTAATGTGGATGTGGAGTAATAATAAAGATTATGGTGAAAAGCATAGGTGAAGGCAAATAGTAAATCATATTCATCTAAAATAGCATAGGGGCACAAGATGCAATGATAATATTATTTAACAATGAATTATTAATAATTAATTTAAATAATAATACCATATTCTGACTAGTAGACACTAGGATGTAAAATAGTGCACAGACTCAAAATGCTGTAGAATGATGGAAGTAGGTCTAAGATGTGTGTGCTTAATCTTTTATGCACCTTAGGGGAAAAGTTTGCTAAAACATGTGTTAGCATTAATGAATACAGAATTACATTTATGTTTGTTTTTAAATGTATTTCCTTTTTCTGAGACTACCATTGTGAAATAAAGGCTTGTAATCCTTGTAAAATCTATGTTAACTAGTCAGTCTCTTTTACATCTTTGTTATATTACTAAGACCATGTTGATGTTCTGTATGTAACAAATGCTTGGAAGAGAATAAACCCTAACTGCAAATATTGTACAAGTCCCTTTATAATTAAACTGTTTAATGTGGTTCTTGGGTTGATTGATGGCACGTAAAAAATACAGCAATATTGACAAGAAAATTATATATATATATATATATATATATACCGTATATACTCGTGTATAAGCCGAGTTTTTCAGCATAAAAATTGTGCTGAAAAGTGCCCCCCTCGGCTTTTACACGAGTCAGTGATGGCTCAGAGTGTGTGGGGCCAGTGTCGGGGGCTGGAGGAGGTGGGGGAGTATGTAATAGGACGGGCGGTCACGTGCCCCCGCTCATTAGTGCAATGCCATATGCACTGCATCCCCCTGTACATCAGCGGCAGGGGGAGCTGTGCGGTATATACAGCAGCTCCCCCCTGTGGTAGTATACAGCAGCCCCCCCTGTGGTATATACAGGCCCCTCGTTGCTGCCGCACACCTGTAAAAGAAAAGCTTTCATACTTATCCTCCTCGCTGTCACCGTGCGCGTCCTCCGCTCTCCTTCCTGCTTGTACCCGGCGTCCATCCATGTGACCACGCACAGGTAATGACATCATACAGGTGCAGCGGTCACATGGATGGACGCCGGGTACAAGCAGGAAGGAGAGCGGAGGATGCGCGCGCGGTGACAGTGAGAAGGATAAGTATGAAAGCTATTCTTTTACAGGTGTGTGCAGCAACGGGGGGCCTGTATATACCACGGGGGGACTGCTGTATACTACCACAGGAGGGGGGCTGCTGTATACTACCACAGGGGAGACTGCTGTATACTACCACAGGGGGAGACTGCTGTATACTACCACAGGGGAGACTGCTGTATACTACCACTGGGGAGGCTGCTGTATACTACCACTGGGGAGGCTGCTGTATCACCGGAGATGCTGTAACTACCACAGGGGGAGACTGCTGTATACTACCACAGGGGAGACTGCTGTATACTACCACAAGGGGAGACTGCTGTAACTACCACTGGGGCTGCTGTATATACCTCTGGGGCTGCTGTATACTACCACTGGGGAGGCTGCTGTGTACTACCACTGGGGAGGCTGCTGCATACTACTGGGGGGGCCTGTATACCTGTGCTGGGGTCCACCCTCAGCTTATACACGAGTCAATAGGTTTTCCCAGGTTTTGGGGGCAAAAGTAGGGGGGTCGGCTTATACATGGGTCGGCTTATACACGAGTATATACGGTACATATATATCAAAGATATATATGTATATATATATATATATATATATATATAAATATATATATATGTACTTAGAAATAAAAATTCAAGCAGCACAGCCAACAAATCAAAAAAAGGGACACCCTTTATTGGAGCCCTCAGTGTTGCATCGTTCCGACCGGTGTGGTCTTTGTCAAGCACAGTGCACTAAAACAAGTGTACATCTTTTATACAACATTGTGAAAAAAACAATTAATCTCATTAACAATGAAATCCTTGAAATTTACAGTGATTTTATGACCATATATATACATATAGGTATCTCATTGTGTAAAATGCTCGAATAGTGCATTAAGCAATTATTAACATAAATCGCTTTACATATAAAACAGTGTTTAGTGTAATTATCAATTAATGATCAGCTATAATTAAAATTATTGCCCACAGAGCGCATGTTCATCTTAAACCCAGTGCATACAGTCACACCACGCTAAATTTTCAGTGTCTTCCTGATTCTACTGCCATGTCTGCACCCAACACTGACATCATCACGTCAGCGTACGCATACTATAACTGTCACAGGACAACTGCGCATGCGCGGACACTGTCCCGCCATTTTAGTTACTGGCATTTTATGCAGTGATGCCCATTCTCATTTTATACTACTAGAACCTTATATTAATGTAAATAAAATGTCACACACTTCCTTATTATTCATTTATAAGAATTATTTAAGGACCTTCATCCATCTCTATTATAGTAGCTCACACATTCATGTCAATCCTAATAATAAGCGAACAGAATGTGTTTATGCCAATGTGTGCAGCAGAACCAGGAGTTTTCTGGAACTCCACACACAATCTAGCACCAGCTACCAACCATTTCAAACATACATGGTCCTATTCTAATAAATATAGACATCAAGAAGCAGTAATTAATTTGCTCTCTCTTTTAATGGATATAAAAACATTAAACACTTTTATATTGGACTGTATTGATACTTGACATGGGCTTCAGGTCCACATTACACCTGTAGGGCAACAAAAATATTTTTTTAAAACAAACACCCTCCCACAAGGAAAGTACAATTTCATTATATGGTTATTTTACAAAGCAAAAAAATTCTTTTGTGTTTAATAAACATAATATCCCCATGGGAATAAACGTTTTTACCCCCCAGGGAAAATCATACCTCCAAATGGTAAAATTTACTCCGTGCACCAAGTATATGTGCATTATAGATAAGGATATCATGGATCTAGGGCAATTGTCAGATGAACAATTAGCAGAGAGTATGGATCTTAAAATCAACATTTAACCCATTGGGTTTTAAAGTATTTAATCTAAAAATCCACTCCATTTCCCTCTTTTTCAATAAAGCAGCCCTGTTGCCTTCTCTTCTTAGTGGTGGAATGTGATAGATTATTCTAAACTTCAACTCTTTTACCTTATGCCCTATCTTATGAAAATGTTTTGCCACAGGAAGATCCATTTTTTTATTTATTGAATATTTGTGATTCGCAAATCTAGTTTTAAAATCACAAATGGTTTCCCCCACATACCACTTATGGGCACTCCAACAAATAAATAACAAAATCAGAATCACACGTCAAGTAGTGCTGAATTGTATAAACTTGCTGAGATTCATGATCCCTAAATTCTGGGCTAAATTCTGGGCACTCAGTTTGGGCCAAGAATTCACCTCAGTCTGGTGATGGCCCAGAGGTGGCCCGGAAACAGATGTTTGGGAGGGCCCTCCTCAAATCATTTGGTGTTGAAACCACTGCGTTAAGAATAACACAGCATAATCAAAGCCATAGTTGGTGGTACTGAAGGTCATCTTATCTGTACATTAGGGAGGACCCCCTCTATTCATTTGGGAAGGCCCTATATACATTTGGGAGGGCCCTCCTGTTTACATTTGTGAGGGTCCTCCTTTCGTCATTTTTTAGGGCCATCCTGTATTTTTTTGGGGGGCCCTTCTCTATACTTTTGGGAGGGCCCTCCTCTACACTTTTTGGAGGGCCCTTAATACATTTGTGAGGGCCTTTATTTATTTATTTATTTTGGAGGGCCCTCCTCTATGGGCATGATCATGTGATTATAATGGGAGCAAAATGGTGGCGGCTTTAAAGTTAAGCAAGCTGCTACCTTTACCATGCGTGGCTCACAAATGGAATCTAGTTATTCAGAAATTATTAAAAACATACCCAGACTTGCTGTACATACATCAGAAGGTGTGCTGTATTATTGTCCATTTACACCATTCCTTGACCTCTTTTGCTGGTCTTGCAGTGCTGCAAAACCACTTTAATTTGAAAAGTCAACAACTCATTTGTGACCTGCAGACACAGTTGAACTGAAAATATTATATATTGTTGCGGATTAGTGAGCATCAGAGTGCTGTAGCTGAATACCAGCTTCAAAGTGCCCGTTACATTGAGACTCACACACCACACATAACAACTGCCAATTGGTTGTGGATCAATGACAATTAATTAGTTCTTGAGAACTTTGAATACTACTGGTTAACGGAGATCAGTCAGGCTATTAGTAGTGTACCCATCCCGATACTCTGTCTGTTAAAACAATCACTGCATAATCTCAAAAAGGAACCTTTCAATGACCAACATGTGGATATGGATCAAGATTTCCCAGTGGGTGATATTACCCAGCCCAGCAATTATGAGCCAACATTGGGTGATGATGAGGAAGATGAGGAGGGAGATGACTTGTTTTTCTATGCTACCAAGGAAACTCCTATTGCTACAGTGGGGACCCCCAACCCCACCTTGGATGGGATGGAGAGGAGGAGGAGACAAGGCAGCAGCGTTAGGAGAGGATGGATATTTTTCCTCCTGTTAGTGACAGAAAACCTTTGCCTCTTTGAAGGCTGGCCCATATGGCACAGTTCGTCTGTAAGTGTCTGTTTTAAGACCCTCGCATGATACACATTTTTGCCAACAGCCCATACTGTTAGCCACCTTTCTCAACCAACGCTACAAGAAAATATTTTTTTTCCTTTTGGAGTCACAAAAGGATTGAACAATGGAATCCTTAAAGAGGTGCTGTTGTACAGGATTAGTGGGAAGAGACACTCACACCTCCTACAACAGAGGTGGGGGGAAATGTGCACAAACTGGACCATTTTGAATAAACCAGCACATCAGCAAGGGCTATCTGTACCTGTAACAATGGCAAGGATATAGAAGTTGAACAACTTAAGTGACCATGCCTGCGTCATTCATAATGATTCAATTCCCTTTAATTATTGTGTGTTCAAGCTGAACACTTAGACTGACCTCTCCTTATACACGTTCAAGGTGCTGCCCTGCTGCTATCATGTCAGAGCGTGTTTTCTGTTATGCTGGGGCAATAAATCTTCACTGATAGGCGCACATGGCTCTCCATGGAAACTGCATGCAGACTTACTATGATTATATTCAAGAAAAACTGGATTTATACCCAGTTTGCAATCAAATCCCTCCAAATGACAGCAACACAACTTAAATTCCACAAAACAGTTAATTTTTTAAAAATTATGTGAACTATACATGACCAAAACTATAGATGCACCAAAGTAGCATCAATTCACCCACACTAAAAAGTGTAATTCAACAAAATACCTCTGTTAGCATTCTGAAAATACTGATGACATACGCAGCACCCCACTCAGTTGTTGGAACACGAAGAAACAAAACTGTGTATGAGTGCAAAACCACTAGCACTTCCCCTGTGTTAACTGCTTCCCAATATCTTGTCCAGAAATCAGGCCCTGATGCCATTTGTACACAACCAGCAGTTGCACATACACAACAAACATTTAGCATTGGACAGTGGATGTATATCATATATACCTCTGGTGTCAAGCAAAATGTGACCCAAAAACTGACAGGGGAAAGTTTAAATATTGTGGGTTTTCTGTCAAACACCATTACATGGTAGTAGTACTGCTTAGGATTTAATAAGCACTGTAGGACTGTATTAATTCGTGAGTTTTTGGTGGCACAATCCTACCTAAATGCCACCACCAAAACAGTGGGGAAATGGCCTGGTGCATACTTTGCAGCAGGTAGTAGGAAATGTTTGGAGTACTGATTTCCGTATTGGCACTAACTGCCTTTTTAAGTGGACTAATATGGACAGCAGAAGCCAGGTTGTCACTATCAAAACAGGGGGGAACATGGCCAATTTGCGTGCTTTGTAGCAGGCAGTAAGACATGTTTGAACTACTGCTTTGCGTAGGACACTAAATACCTTTTTAAGTGGACTAATGTGGACAGCAGAAGTCAGTCTCTGACCACAAAAACAACAGGGAAATTAGCCTGGTGCGTGCTTTGTAGTAGACAGTAGGAAATGTTTGAACTACTGCATTGTGGAGGGCACTAAATGCATTTTTAAGTGGACTAATGTGGACAGCAGAAGCCAGGCCATCACCACCATGATAGTGGGGAAATTAGCCTGGTGCAGGCTTTGCAGCAGGAAGTCAAAAATGTTTGGACTACCACTTTGCGTAGGGCACCAAACAACTTTTTAAGTGGACTAATGTGGACAGCAAAAGGCAGGCTCTGAGCACAAAAGCATTGGGTAAAATACATCAGTGCTTTAACCCCTTAACAACTCATGACGTTATACAACGTCATGGGCCGGTTACCGGTGTTTGATGTAAGCTCCGCCGCGGAGCTTACATCAAACACCAAACATCTCAGCTGATCTCATCAGCTGAGATGTCGTGCTTCCAGTGCTGATCTGATCTGGGATCTGATCATTGCTGTTAACCCTTTGAATCCCGCTGTCAGTAATTGAGTTCCAAAGCCGCCCCGCAGGAAACGCGCTGTTTCCCGCCTGCACTGGAAATCTCGTGATAATATCACAAGATCCCAAACACTCACGTGACAGCCCGGGGTCCTGGCTTGACCCTGGAAGCTGTCACGGATCACTTCCTGTGAGTGGTTGGCAAGCACTGCCAACCACTCACAGTGCGGAATTCTGACAGATCCCGATTTGCTGCAGCTCATCCAGATCTGTCACAAGAGATCGGACTGTGCAGCAGGGTGCCTCTCTATGGGGCAGTGTAAAAGTAAAAATTAATTAAAAATTAAAGTTTTTACAAACATGTAAAAAAAAAAGAAGCACAAAAGTTCAAATCACCCAACTTTTTCCCCATTCAAAATAAAAGAATTTTTAGTATCGCTGCATTCAGAAACGCCCGATCTATTAATATATAATCAATTAATTAGAGCCATAAACTACCTAATGGAAAAAGGTCCAAACGCCAAAATTACGATTTTTTTAATGGCTGCAACATTGCTATATAATGCAAACAGTGCATCCACCCAAAAATTGTATCATTACAAACGCCAGCTCAAGACACAAAAAATAAGCCATCACACAGCCCCAGATCTCAAAAAATGACGATGCTATGGGTCGCAGAACATGGCGCATTTGCAATTCTTTTTTTTTCCAAAACTTCAGAATTTTTTTTCACCGCTTAGGGTGATTTCACACTGGCGTTTGTGTCTGCATGCAGAGGGCATACAGACGCAAATGCAGTGCAAACGTAGCCATATTAAGGTGAACGTAGAGAATCTCCGCATGCATTCCCATTAGTATGCACCCCGGCCAGCCAATCAGCTGTCTTCGGGGTGGCTGGGAGGAGGAGATGAGCAGTGGAAATCTCCTCCTCCCAGCCACAGCTGGTATTGCGGCAATGATGGTGTAGTCCTCCGCAGGCAGGACTGGACCGCTGGGGCAGCGACTTTACTGTTCTTTTTGCCACATTGTCCTTCCTTTAAAGTGACTTGCAGCCTACATAATGGATACCACAGCTCCCTGATTTACATTTTGCCATCCAATATGTATATGGTCGTCAACTTTGTTAATTTGTTGATGTCATCAATGCTGAGAAATACAGGCAGCTACTTATCCACTATCCAGTACATTCAAGCAGACATCTGTTTGGCTCCAAATTCATTTTGCAGCAGAAGAACATTGCTAAATACTCAACGAATATAATTAAGAACTAAACATAATGTAAAGAAAAATGAGGAGTTCTGTAAGTGATAATTTATCATAACAAAGTCCTGATTTCAATATCATTGAGTCTGTCTGGGTTTACAATAAGATAAAGTAGGATATGGTAGCTCCCCAGCTGAAATCAAGTGGCGGCTTTCTATGGGTCATTCGGCAATGATAAGCATGAAGCAACTGTGGAAGTGCAAGGACATCTCGATCACCATCAAACAACCATTAGTCACAGCCATTGCATTCCCAATTGCATTGTACAGGTGCGATACGTGGTCATTGACAAAGAGTGATCAAAAAATAAGCCATCTTTCAAACTGTGGTGCTGGAGGAGACAAATCCCGTGGACAGCCAAGATAGCAAATAAGGCTATTCTGAAACATGTCAATACACAGATGTCCCTGGTAGTAAAATTCATAAAA
Organism: Allobates femoralis; assembly: GCA_033576535.1. NCBI lineage: Eukaryota > Metazoa > Chordata > Amphibia > Anura > Aromobatidae > Allobates > Allobates femoralis. The sequence goes on from JARQOC010000003.1 coordinate 163,821,491, forward strand.
CAGAAACTGTCTTACTTTGGCCATGTAATGCAAATTCCCTTGAGAAGGACATTATGATTATGATATTCAGTGGCAGTAGAGGTCACAGAAGGCCTAAGACCAATTGGCTGAACATCATCATGGCACACATGAGAATGAGAATCAGAGAACTGAAAGATGTTGTCTCAGAGAAACTTGGAGGAAAATGGTTCACATGGTATCCAATAGTCGGACACGACTGAATGGATAAAATTGGAGTTGGAAAGTAGGATTTGCGTAAGTGTGTAAAATCTGTGGTTAGTTCTACATTATGATTAGAACAAATTCCTTGACAAGTTCTTTCAAAAAGTGTGTTTAGGTGTACCTAGATACGGCTTTAAAGACAAAAGATTTGTTGTTACATGTACTATTTAGTTGATTTAAAAGCCATCTTTGTTCTTTACTTTGCATTTTGTTAATTGATAAAACTAAAATTAATACAATCAACACTGTTAAAACATTAGCAGTTTTTAAAACATTCATACCTTGCATTTTTACTTTTCACTTACCAAACTTTTTGCACACTATTGTAAAAAGCAATACACACAGACACAGACATGCACACACACACACACACACTCACACAGACACACACAGACACACACACACACAGACACACACACACAGACAGACACAGACACACACACACACATGTTTCCAAGTTGGCTTAAAGAAAGCAGAATAAGTAGCTATTCAAATGAATAAAATGAAAATAATATTGACTATTTTGCCAGGACACTATCTATATTTTCACTGTACATCTATTCTGTTTCCCAAAGGTTCAACATATTGTTCAATATTTTTCAACATTATTTCCTTTTCTGTCATTTTATGCAACCAACATGCATAAATACGTTTGAGTCATTTACATTCAATTGACCTTTAACAGAAGGCAATTCAGTAATCTCACAGTTAAGTCAAGGTTCAGACACATTTTATTTCTTTTTATATATGGATTTGATCTATTTCCAGGCCACTTCTATTTGCTGTGCCACTTGATCTATCATTTTGTACAAATGGACCAGTTAGGATATCCAAGCATTTATATGCTAGAAGCAGTAGAAAGCAATATTCTGCAACAGTGAATTGATACACTTTACTTCATCATAGAGTACATCACATAAACCCCTGGAAGATTATTACATCAAAAAACGATTTTTTTTGTGAAAACTTCAGAAAGTTGGTCATTCCTTAAATAAGTTTATATCTTCAAATTTAAGCATGAGCTTATGTGTTTGAAATAAAATAACAGCAAAAAATCAAACAATATAGTGATCAAAAATATAAATATAGTCTAATACCAAGCAAGGAAAGGAGGAGCAGGCACATACTAACAATTGTTTTTTTATGCTAAACATAATCAGTAGCGTTCTGTAGAGAATGACAGAAAATTTAAATCTTGATTTTAATTAGCACAGTTTGCACAGTCTGAGGTTTCTTAATTCAGCTGTTTAGCATTTACTATAGGATGGGTCCTGTGATGGTAAATCTGTGTTTTGCCCATCAATTTTTAAATAAGCTAAAGCGATCTTCAGTAAATCAGTTATAAACCTCCCCATGGAGGAATTTTTGGTAATGTTGGGAAATACTCGGAGCTCTATTTTCTCTTCCAAGGGACTTTCATAAACGGACTAGTGAGTGGACATGTGCAGCTATTTTTCTTATATATTTCTCTTCCTGATTACCGCCCATGTTGGTTGCTTTACCAGGCTGCACACAACATATATTTTCGACATCTTGTGGATAGGTTTTAAATAGCTAAAGTGAAGAAACCAATCTAAATTTTAAACAAAATATGGAAGAAAACAAATATTACATAAAAGATGTTTTTATAATGATTTGAGCTAGCTGTAGACAAACAAAATTCATTATTGGTAGAAATGAGCAAAGCAGACAAATATCAAATTTCCATGTTAGGTTGGTTTCACACTGGCGTGTTTGGAATCTGGGGGCAAGTAGGAAAAGCCTGCATGCCCCCGGTTTTCCTCAAAGTGATGAAACTGGATGCACATGCACCCCGTGCTGCAGCATCCGGTTGCATATTTGACAAGGATAAAATGGGTGGTTCTGCGCATGTTCAGTTCATGGAACACATGGATCCTCCGGGATCCAGAGTCTGGATAAATTCATGTCTCATAGACCCCCATTCACATTTTAGCCATGGTGCCCTGGATCTGGGTGTATTCTGGGGGTTCACTGTTTTTTCATGGAGACCAAATCGTAACAAGATGCAAATTTTGTCTCTGCAAAAGATCTGTGGTCACCTGCATCCACCCAGAACCATGGTGAATCGTACACAACTGGATGCACCCACAAGTGTACAATGGGGCCAAAAACAGATGCGGGTGCATCAAGTTTAGGGTGGATTCACATGGATGCCGAAAAACACCAGTGTAAAACCAGCCTTAATGCAGATTGGATGCCGAAAAACACCAGTGTAAAACTAGCCTTAATGCAGATTTTAGCAAGAAATTTAGATTCAAAGAAAAATTATTATCTATCAAATTGTTGTACCCTATATACTCTTGGATTTCTCAAGATCCCCGATCAAAACAACTGTAAAATGCAAAAATGCAAAAATAAACTATATATATATGACTACACAGAAGTATATTAAAACATTATTTTTATTAGGTAATCCATAAAATATTCACTAAAAACCAGATGATAAAAATGACAGGGAAATGTCAAATTACACTGTGATATCAAGGGCTAAATCTTTCATAATATACCTAACCTACATCATAGCATAGTTTGCAGGTGGGACCAGAAAATGGCAAATAACCTGAAGACAAACAAAACAATCCAATGAATGGAATAAAGGAACATAGATATATTTAAACCCTGTAAACACCCAACACATAAAACTCACATAAGGATACCACATTGTGTGACTATAAGGAGCAAAATATTCCAGTGCTTCATAATCCAAATCCCTTTTGAAAGAACAGGAGTGCAATCTGCTCTCTACCATTGCCTAGATACTCTTTTCTTATTGTGAGAGATATCGCTTATTGGTGCTGTGTCGCATCCACCTCTGGAGCGCATGCTATGTTCACCGGACATACTGGAAATGTGCTACATTCAACACAACATCATTTATGGTCCTCTGTAGTGCATTAAGTGTTCCACAAACATATAGAAAGCATACTAATGATATGAACACGGCAAGTTATGTTATTTCCACTAGGTGAAACCCTGTTTGCGTTTCACCTTGTGATTCTGATCTAAGAAAAAAGATTTTGATCATGTAGCACTGGAATATATTGTTCCCTATGAACACCCAATATGGTATCCTTATGTGAACTTTATGTGGTGGATCTCTACAAGAATTAAATATATCTAAATATATCTATGCTCCTTTATTCCATTCATTGGCTATTACAGCTGCCATTAGGCTACTTACCATTTCCTGTCCCCACCCACAAACTCTGCTATTTAAACCTCTGCCATAACCCCATTAACCATGCTTCCCCAGAAAGAAGCACCCTATCAAGTTAATATTATTCCACACATGCAGCTTATATGGAGATATTTGGATTTAATGGTTAATTGTATTGGTTCAGGCTATAATATGTATAAAGATATGCAGTATATGTCTTCAGCTTAACACCTTAGCAACTGCCATATCTTATTAAAATGGTGGCAATTAAGGGTACTTCTTAAGGTGCCTTCACACGCGGCAATTTTGGTAGGCAATTTCACTGGCAATTTGCTGGTTTCAGTGAAATCATGGACACATTGTTATATTTTGTTGCTGTGTACAAATGGAACAATGTGTCCATGATTTCACTGCAACCAGCAAATTGCCAGTGAAATTGCCTAGCAAAATTGCCGCATGTGAAGGTACCTTTAGAGTCAGCTAAGCGGTGCATTCATGCGGAGTCTTGCATTCATGCCAACTGCATAAGTGCCAACTGTACAAGTGCCGAGCCATGCAGTTACACCGGGCAGTTAAACAGGGCAGGAAACAGGTAAGTCATGCAAAACAAGCGAACAGATATATCATTTGTTCACTTGTGCAGCAAAATGTATGCACTATGTGTATGTGCATAATTTTTGTGCTAGCTGCTTCTCTCTTTCATATCTACCTCCCTTTCACATATTCTGGGGGCTCCATCCACATTAGTCCCTCTTTCCTCCCCTCTCCCATGTACAGCTATCATGCTTTATTTAGAATCTTTTCTTTTCTTTTAATGTTTTACTTTATTAGACATTAGAAGAGCCATAATAACAAACCATTTTTGTAAGAATAAAATGCATTATACATTAGTTATCATGTTGTTTCTAAGAAAAATTTCAGAAAGTATTACAGTATATCAAATTATTACAAAGTAGATAAACAAACTAAGATCTACAAAGATTCGGTCCTAGGTTGGACCATTAGTAGGAAAGGGAATATGCATGGATATGGGGTTCAGATTATAGGTGTGTAAAGATGGCCAATGAGGTATTAGTATGTATAGGAAATTATGTAGTACTCTGTGGTGACTTCGTAATCATTTCAGATAATATAGTGTGACTCACTCCGCAACGCCCATTTCTTCAGTTGTTTAGTTCACGTCTCAGCTATATGTTGTATTTACTTATGCAAAAGAGCTCTTATGAATTCTGGTCTATAATTCTTGATCTATAGTGCAGCCATGGTGTCCATGTACTTTCAAAAATAGAGTAGGAGCTAAAGGATAAGGCGGCTATCTCTGCTGTATGATATAAAGAGTCTATCTCTCGGATAACTTGGGATTTCGTGGGAATTTGAGTGGCATTCCAACGGGCTGCTATGAGGAGTCTGCTTGCTGCAATTATATTTGATGCCAATTTTGAGGACATCACACTTTTAGGCCATTAGGGAAGGTTGAGTAGTGCTATAGATAGAGTTAGGACTACTTCTTCATGGATAACTTCAATTATTATCTCTTCAACTATCTTCCAATAACGCTGTATCTGGGGGCATTGCCACCAAATGTGTATGTGTGATCCTGGGTGTAGGTCACATCTCCAACATCTGTCACATTGTCATGCCATTTATGTAGAAGCAAAGGAGTGCGGAACCATCGCGTCACCACTTTATATGAATTCTCCTGTACCTTTACGCAGGGAGAGGGGCCATGCGATCCGCGATATATTTGCTTGATTTGGGTGTCTGTTAATTTGACCTGCAGATCACGTTCCCATAAGTTCAAAAAAGCTTTTCTGACATGCATATGCTCACCTAATAGAAGTTTGTATAAAAGGGACAGCAGTCTACGAGGTTCTTGTGTCTGTGCACATAGATTCTCAAAAAGAGTCAGGGGTCTGGTCGGGAGTACTTGTTTGATGTGTTTCCGAGCATAAGTCCTCAGCTTAATGTACTGGAGGATAGAAATTGTAGGTATATTGTTTAATTGTTGCATTTATGCATAAGAAAGGAGTGCCCCGTCCGAGAACACCTGATCCAACGGAATAACAAATGGGCGTGTTGAGGCAGGACTGCTGTCATCGGTATGTTGGGTGTTTAACGGTAGAGGGCCCACAATATCCTGAAGGGTTAGCATAGGTGACAAGGGAGGGATTAATGTGGTATGCTCTTTATTCCAAATACTAACTACTGCTTTAGTTAAAGCGTTCATAAATAGGGGAGGTTTGTTGTAGAAGTCCGTCAACAAAGCCAGAGGATGCTTGAGGCGCTGGGGCAGTCCGCTCTTCTATTCTTTCTTTCAATTGTTTTTTATTGAAAATGAGATAAACATACAATCCAAAACATTTCAATAACATTAAATCAAATTTGAATCAATAAGTATATGTATACAAAAGCACAATAATCAGGACATAACTTTGCATAAGTTCAGCTTCAATAATTCAGAGTCCTGCCATTACCTCTTACAAGGCATCTCTGTAGCTGTCATCTGAAAATATTAGGCAGTCCATTAAACAGATTAATTAATAGCTGACAATATAATTATTTATTGCAACAAACAAGTCAAAATAAAAGAAAATCAGAGTAAAAAGTAAAAGAAGAAAAAGATAGAAAAAGAGGGGGCGAGAGAAGAGAAAAAGAAAGGGTGATGGGGTAGAAGGGGAGGGGGGAAAGGAGCTCTGAGGACTATTTCATTCTCTTTCAAAAATTCTTTTTATTGTTTTACAAGATATTAAGATGTTAATCAGATAATTACAAAAAAGAAGAATTCAGCTCATGACATCAGTGGAAAATGATTAATTAATTCCAAACATATGTTTAGGTACGGTTATTGTCAAATTATCTAGAGAAAGTTTAAGCACAAGAAGAAGAAGGCATAGTAAGTGAAAGAAGAAAAGAGGATAGGTAGGAGAATAGGAGAGAGAATAATAGATTGGAGGGGAAGTAAGAGGCAGGAAGGGTGGGTCAGGAGGTGGAGCCTAGAGGATCTCCATGGAGTAAATGAGGCGAGGGGTCAAGATTACGGTACTATGAGCGACTTTTTGAAGAGTACCCAAGCTCGCCATTGGTTATTAATAGACGCTTGTGTGTGGTTCACAGAGGCAGCTAGTTTCGCTACTAGATACAGTTGGTCAGTTTTATCAATTAACGACTGAAGGAGATCTCCATACCGTTGGTAAAAGAAGTTTCGCTGCAGCCAGTATTGTACAGATTAACACAGAGAACTCACCATGGGAAGCGTCTAGGGGTAGATTTAACAGGACTACTTCCGGGGATAATTTGATATTTTGTTTAGTCACATCTCTGATCAGGCGTGTTGTCTGGTTCCAGTAGGGGATCAGGGATGGACAATGCCACCAAAGGTGGATATAGTTCCCGTTTACATCACCACAGCGCCAGCAATTCATAGGGAATTGTGTCTTCCATTTGTGTGTTCTCAGCGGATCAGTATACCAGCGGGAGAGAATTTTGTAGGAGTTCTCCTGTACCTTGATGCATTTAGTCGGGCCATGTGAGTGGGTGTAAATATATGAAATCTGTTGAGGCGTAAACTTATAACCTAAATCTTTTTCCCAACTATGTATATAGGCTCTTTTCATGGTCACATCTCTTTCCAAAATGCTTCGGTAAATGGTAGAAAGGATCTTAGTAGGTCTAATCTATCTTGCGCAAAGCGTTTCAAATGCCGTGGGATTGCGGGTAAGTGCCTTATCGAATCGAATGTTGTGTAGAAGTGATTGTAGAGTCTTATATTGGAGGAAATTAATAGATTCGAGGCCAGGAATTTTGTGCAGATTAGATAACGGGAGAAGTGCTCCGTCTGCATATAATTGATCCGCTGTTAGGCTGGCAAGTAGTCCGATGCGGTATTTGCTGGGGTTGTGTATTAGGTTCGCTCCCGTTAGGATATCTAACAGGGTAAGGAGAGGAGTCGATGGGGGCGTCAGGTGGGTATGTATGTTGGTCCATATTCGTAGAAGTGTGCTTGTGAGAGGGTTATGTTGGCGGCCAGGTGATTTGTCACTGCAGTGCGTCAGTAGGAGGGGGCGGAGGAGCTGTGGGGATAATTTGTTTTCTATATCAATCCATAATTTGTTGTGTGATTGTCGTATGAGATCAACAGAGCGAGAGAGTACTGCTGCGTGATAATAGATTTTAGTATCTGGTGCGCCCATTCCACCTTTTACTTTTGGAAGAGAAAGAGTGCGGAGATTTAAGCGGTGTCTCTTATTTTTCCAAATGTAGGCGTAAAGAAGAGAGTTGACCTTGTTTAAATACGCATTAGGGACATGTATTGGTAACATAGAGAAGAGGTAAGTAAATTTAGGCAGGATGAGGCTTTTGAGGATGTTCTTACGACCCACCCAGGATAAGAAAGGGTCACGCCAGGTTTTCATAGTGGCAGTTACTCTGTCTAACAAAGGGGGGTAGTTGAGGGAGAAGAGAGCTTTATGAGTTCTGCTAATTTTTATGCCTAGATAAGTGATGTGCGATTTGGGCCATGAGAACGGGTATGTGGTTTTTAATCTGGATAGGATTGGTAGTGGGACGTTCAGGTCCAAGGCCTCCGATTTCGATGTATTTATTTTGAAATTGGTGAGGGCACTGTAATTGTCAAATATTTTTAATAAGGGGGGGAAGCTTTTAGAAGGATTGGTCATGAATACGAGTAAATCGTCTGCGAAGGCAGCCGTTTTATGATGCGTCCCTCCTAGTGTAATGCCTTGAATCCTTTCATCAAGCTGAATATCAGTCAGCAGGGGTTCCATGGCTAGGATAAATAATAGGGGGGATAGTGGGCACCCCTGTCTCGTGCCATTGTGTATGGAGAAGGTATCTGTTAGGGAGCCATTGATGCTGATGCGAGCGGTTGGGTTGGTGTACATTTTTAAAATCGCCGCAACTAGTTGGGTCGGGATGCCGAAGCTAAGCAACGCCTCTTCTAGGTATAGCCAGTCCACCCTGTCAAAGGCTTTTTCAGCGTCCGTTCCCAGGAGGACCAGAGGAATTTTTTGTCGGTTGGCATAATGAGTAAGGTGCAGTACCTTCAGCACGTTGTCTCTCCCCTCTCTTCCCCCCACAAATCCAGTTTGGTTAAGTGAGATTTTGTCCGGAAGGTAGGCAGCTACTCGACGAGCGATCATACTGGCGAAAATTTTTAAATCAACATTTAGTAAGGAGATCGGTCGGTAGCTGCTACACATTTCCCGGTCTTTCCCTTCTTTGTATATTAGGGATATTTTTGCTTCTAAGGATTGAGCCGGGAATCGACTACCCTGCAATATGGAATTGTACATATTCAACATGTGTGGTTGTAGAATCGAGGGGAAGGACCTGTAGTAGGCACTGGGTAATCCATCTGGTCCCGGCGCTTTGTTGGGTGGGCACTTTGACAGGGTGGACCGTAGTTCTTCTAAACTAAAAGGTTTATTTAGCAGCAATTGCTGTTGTGGGGTAAAGCTCGGAAGATTTAGGCGGGATAAGTAACGTTTAATTTTTTGCTTTCTTGTGGCTTCTTCTGATTTAGATTCTTCGGGGCGTAGGTTATATAGTTGTGTATAATAGTGCAGAAACGCTGTTTCTATTTGGTTATAATTGGTTGTGGATCGTCCTTCCGCGGTTTTAATGGAGTATATGGAAGTGCGAGTTTGTCGTTGTTTGATTCTAGAGATCATCAGTTTCGAGGCCTTGTCACCGTGAACGTACATTTTAGTGCGCCATGAAGCGAACCATTTTGCCGATTGTAGGAATAGGATATCTTTAAGTTGACGCCTTTTAAGGGTTAGTTGTTCCATTATTAAGGGGGTGATTAGTTTTTTGTGTTTGGTTTCTAGGTCAGAGATTTCCTCATATAGTAGATCAAGCTGTTTCTGTTGCTGTTTATGAATGTATGCTGTGATTGAGATAAATTCTCCTCTGACCACAGATTTGTGAGCTTCCCAGAGCATCGGCGCCGCAACCTCACCATTATCGTTTAGAGCAAAATACTGCTCCAATGTTTTGGTTATGCGAGAGTGAGTGGAGGGGTTGTCGAGCACCGACTCCGTGAGTCGCCACGATCTGTGAACTGGAAAGGTCTTATGTAATGTCAGCGCCATCGTTACGAAGGAGTGGTCTGAGAATATGTTAGGGTTAATATTCGTCGATCGTATTTTAGCAAGGGTCTTTTTGGAAACAAAGAAATAATCTAATCTATGGTAAGAGGCGTGTGGGTGAGAATAGAAGGTATAGTCGCGGTCATCTGGGTGTAGGTATCTCCAAACGTCCAGCAGTTGGAGCTCGCGAAGGTGGGTTTTGATTTTATTAAGATCACCTTGTGAGTATGTACTTTTCTTCGTTGTGGTGTCTATTAGCGGGTTTAGTGCAATGTTAAGATCTCCTCCTACTATCAGTGTGCCTTCACGGAAATCTCCTATCTTCCTCAAAGTCGAGTGGAGCCATTTTAGAAGTTTTTTGTGTTGGGGGCATATAAGCAACAAATCGTAACTAAATTACCAGCTAGCAGACCTTTGAGGAAAATATAACGACCGTTGGCGTCAATTAGATGTTCTTGAATTTGGAAAGGGATTCCCTTTTTTATAGCAATCGAGACTCCTCGTGATCGGGGCTGTGGTGATGTGGCATGGAACCAGGTATCATAGTGTGACCGGTCAAGGTTAGATAGTTTTTCAGGGATAAAGTGAGTTTCCTGAATCAATAGCACGTCTGCTGCATGTTTCTTAAGTAGGTCCAGAGTGTGTCTCCTTGGTATGGGGGAATTTAGCCCTTTAGCATTGAGCGTAGCAAAGGTAAATACCTTATGTTGAGACGCCATCAATGGGGGATTAATGTCGGATAGATGTGTATTTGGTTCGAGTGGTCCTCGACTCCATCCTCCTGACCGGGGGGGGGGTGGTTGGGTGAGAAGAAAGAAAAGTAGATAGAGAAGTAGGGAGAAAAAACAAAAGAAAAGAGATATGCATTAATAACATTTCCATTGCAATCATATACAACATGTCTAATAATCAGCAACACAGCAATATGGACCACATGGGGAGGATTATTAGTGGTTCCACCATAAGTAAATATTACCTGCTGTAGTATTGGGGAGATGGGGTAAGGGGAAGGGAGGTTGGGTTTCGTTGTGTGGGTGGGGGGTAGAGGGTAAGGGAAGAGGAAAAGGTCTAATGGTTGCAGGTCTGTATTGACACCTATACGGTGTCTATGGGCTCAGAACTTCTGTTGAACTAGAAGTCAAACATAGTACAGAACAAAGGTATAACCTAACATTACTACAAAAGTAGTATAACTTGTATAACATAAAGGTCTCTCTTATAGGAATGTCTAGGCCATCTTCTCCAAAGTAAGGCCTCGTGTATTGTGGTTAGAACCCTAGTCAATAAGGCACATGGTAGCTGTGCATTATTTAGGGGTTGGAGTGTCATGGTGGTATGGGGTGGGGTGGGGGATGGGAGGGATGGGGAAGGGGGGGGGGGGACAAAGGAGGGAATTGGGTGGATGGGTGGTAGGTAAATGTAGAGTTACTAAAGTGGATAGTTCGGTTTTAAGGGTAAGGAAACCCGAAATCGGATTGGCAGCATTTCAATCAATGGCATATATGGATGATCAGTGAACACAGTGTTAAGGATAGTTAGCTATCAAGCAGACGGAAGAGAGTTCTTTGTATCTCCGAGCTAAGACATCAGGTCGTCTCCACACCATCCTTTGGCGGTGGTGTTTTGGATAGCTTTTTTCGAAGGCGCTGTGATTTCGGAGTTCCAACGACTTGCCATGGAGGGGTGGCTTGTAGAGGTTTTTGTAAAGACGCTGCGTGGAAGGTCTCTAGGTCAGGATAAGACTGTAATTCAATGCTTAGTAATTGGCAAATGTCTCTGATGTCTCCTGACGTCCTGGCCGTTAGTTTCTTTTCGCCAGCTGTAATAAAAATTCCGAAAGGGAACAGCCAGCGGAAGCGATATCCCTTTTGTGTCAGAATATCTGTGAAAGGTTTAAGCAAGCGTCTCTTCTTTAAGGTTATGGCAGAGATGTCCTGGAACAATTTCAGTTGAGAGTTCTCATATTCGATAGTCTCTGTCTCCCTGGCTCTTCGCAGGATGAGTTCTTTTGTTCTATAGTCTAGAAAGCGACACAGTACATCACGGGGCGGGTCACTTTGGTTTGGCTTGGGGCGTAGTGTCCTGTGAACTCTGATAATCTCCATGTCTTTGGGGTCGTCTTCTCGGAGCAGTTTATGGAAGATTTCATTCACAGCTGAGGGCAGGGCTTCAAACGCAATTGATTCTGGAAGGTATTTTATGCGGATATTGTTCCTACGCTCACGATTTTCATGATCTTCAAGCGTTGAGTGGATGGCATGTAGTTGAGTTTCGTGAGCATTGAGGCAGTCTAGTAATTTATTGGTTTGTGTCATTGTGGTCGCCTGGTCATTTTCTACTGTCCCCAGCCTATGACCTTGTTGAGCCAAATCTAATTTTATTTCAGCAAGTTCTTTGCTTATCGGTTCTATGGCTTTCGTCAATATGCGCTTTATAAAAGAGCGGGTGACTTTATTATCTTTAGGGTCCATCTCAGTGTCCGAATCGCTCTCCACGTCGGAGTCGGATGCTTCAGCCATCAGCTGGAACGTACGTTTGGTAGATTTAGGATGAGTTGTGAGGTCGGTTTGTTTAGAGAGGAATTTATCCACATCGGCCTGGGTAACTGAATTAGTGGGTTTAGAAGATACTTTGGGGGTTTTAATGCTTGTTTTCCCCATGTTTAGCTATAGTTCTGTGGAAAGTTCTTTTATTCTGTCTTAGTTAGGCCTCCCCTAGGTCGTATGCCATTGACTAGGTAGACATGGTGCACATTGCTTGTGGGAATTTAATGAATGTAAGCACTTTGCAGTAAATAGGCAGCATTCAATGGGGCTCTTGCCCCCTCCGGTGGTGAAATACGGAACAGCTTGACCGCAGCGCAGCAGGGGTTAATACTGCTCCAGGGGCATGATAATACAGGGAGATCTCTCTGTAGTATGTTTTGTGTTAGGATCCAAAAGAAGCTGGTGTGTAGCTCCTCAGAGAGAGAGACACCTCGGTCAGCGCAGAGATCAGAGTGTCTGTGTATTGATTATATATAAGATAGCCGTCTGTGGACAGACTGTTGTTTATTTTGTGGCTTTGGATTTAGCTCCGGCTATTTCAGAGTGTCTGTGGCTTTCTTTGATCTTATCCCTGAAGTTGCTGGCCTGTGTGACTCGGACTCCAGTATATAGAAGCCTGTAGCTAGTCCCGTGTGGACCACAGTCCCTGCACACACTGTCTGTGTTTCTCTGCCCTAACACCGGAGGTGAATGCAGGCTCCCGCTCCCTCTGTGTCTCGCTCCGGTTTGCCTCTCCTCCCCTTCACAGTGGGCTCCACGGGTGGTCTCCCCTGTCTGCTAGGACGGGACTAAATGCGCCGCTCCGGGTGCCCCGCTGGGATCGTTATACTGCACTCACCGCGTCCTAGGAGGCCCGGCGCACACGTGCTGCCTCTTCCTCCTACTCACAGTTCAGGGGCCTTCAGCGTCTTTGTCCCGGTCCACAGCAGCGGCGCGCTGACAGGGTCTGCTTCCTCTCTCCGGTCCCCAGCTGCACGTCGTACAGGGGTCGTCTGATAGTCTCACCTCGGCTTCAGAGCCCTCCGGCCGCAGGGTGAGTGGCAGTGAGGGGGGAGGCCACGTCTAGCGCTCCACGAGGTACCCCTCTGGTGATCACCTGGTCCAAAGCCGATTCTCAAAGGCTGCAGGGCTTTAGGTGAGAGATGGGCCCAAGGGTGAGGGCTGTGGGTGTTCTCCGGGGCAGGATGGTGCCAGATTGCATCCAGAGAGCGGGAGCGCAGCGAGACACGTCCTCCCTATGCGGTGGCCATCTTGATCTCGCAGCTCTGAAGACTAAATCATTAGGTAATTTTGTTTCATAGTTCCTTTGGGACCATACGAATTAATGTGTCCTGTGAGTAGCCCTGAATTGTATCCACGGATTCCACAGCTAACTGAACACTTTTTGCTTGTTCTCTACTGTGGCTATAGTTTCTGCCACGCGATACAGAGAATCAAGTTTTCCGTGCAACTGTTCAATGGTAGGGATATCAGTAGATTTCCATAACGTCGGTATTAATAACTTTGCAGCTGCAATGAAATTTTGCGCTAATAAAGATGCACATTTATTCTCATGCCAGAAAGGGAAATTTAGCAATGCTATCTCTGGTGTCAGGTTGGGCACCTTATTCAGCACTTCTTGAGTGAATGTTTCCACCTCACTCCAAAATTGGCGGATTTTTGGACATGTCCACCAAATATGTAAATAGTCACCATTGGGATCTTCACATCTCCAGCAACTAGAGGAAGTCCCAATTCGCCAGTTATAGGTCTGTTTTGGAGTGATATACCAACGCGTTATAATCTTGAAAGAATTCTCCTGAGCCCTTACGCATTGCGTAGGGTCATGAGATTTTTTATAAATATGTTGTAATTGGTCATGTGTAAACTTGTATCCCAGATCTGATTCCCAGTGGGCAATATAGTCTCTTTTAGGGCAACACTCCGTTGTTAGCAACATTTGGTAAATGGTGGATAATAATTTTTTAGGTCTAGTTACACATGCGCACAGTGTCTGAAAGGGCGTCATGGAACGTAGTAGATCTGCATTTTGGAGATGAGGTTTTAACATTCTCTTTAGATAATTGTATTGGATAAAATTAAGTTTGGAGAGCCCTGGCAGTCTTTGTAGGTCGGTAAGTGTAGGGAGTGTTCCATCAGTTAGTATTTGATCAATGGAGATATTTGACCATCTGCGTGTGGTTCCCGTCCCCTCTGAGGATTTACCTATAAAAAATGACAGGATATCCGAGAGTTTGAGCAAAGGAGATATGGGGGGGGTTAAGGTATGCATTAGGTTTGTCCATATCCTCAGAGTGGCTTTAGAATGAATGTTATGGAGTGGATCTATTTCCCTAGTCAGGATGCGAGTAAGAAAGACGGATCGGAGGGGTAGAGGGGACAAAGCTTCTTCCACCTCAATCCATGGGTTGTTATCAGTTCCCCTAATTAAGTCTATCGTTCTAGATATAATTGAGGCATGGCAATACTTTTTAATGTCTGGAGCTCCCATCCCTCCCTTAGATTTAGGTAGTGTAAGTGTGCGGTATGATAAACGGGGCTTTTTGTTACGCCAAATATACGTGCAGAACATTGAATTTACTTTGTTTAAATAAGTTGTCGGTATTGCTATGGGAAGCATTTGAAACATATAAATGAACTTGGGGAAGATCAGACTTTTTAATAATTTCTTCCTTCCCATCCAAGATAAACAATTGTCCTTCCAGGTCCTTATAGTTACCATTACATTTTCAAGTAGAGGTATAAAATTTAATCGGAATAGGTCCTTATCCGTTCTCCCCAGTTTCACTCCTAAATATGTAATGCAATGGGGGGGCCACGTGAAGGGGTATAGAGTCTTCAATTTGGAAGGTGTTTTCGATGGTATATTCAAATCTAGTGCTTCAGATTTAGACACATTCACTTTAAAGTTGGAAAGGTGGCCAAACTGATCAAGCAGATTCCTTAAAGCCGGGAATCCACGCAGAGGTGCAGACATCAAAATCAAGAGATCATCCGTGAATGCCGCAGTCTTAAAATGTGACTTGTTGAGTCTGATCCCCTCTATGTCCCTATGGGCTTGTATGGCATTTAACAGGGGGTTCCATTGCAAGTACAAAAAGTAATGGCGATAATGGGCACCCCTGTCTCGCACCATTTTTAATTGTGAATGTGTCTGTCAATGCATCATTGATCCTAATCCGTGCTGTAGTATTTGCATACATTGCCATTACAGCTTTTGTCAGAAGTCAGGGGAACCCAAATCTAATCAGAGTTTTCTGCAAGTAGATCCAGTCTACCCTGTCAAAGGCTTTCTCCGCGTCTATTCCCAGCAGAACCAAAGGGATATTGTCAAGTTTCACATATTGCATCAAGTGCAGAATTTTATGTACGATATCCCTTCCCTCTCTCCCCCCGACAAAACCAGTCTGGTTGAGAGAGATCAGACTCGGCAGCAAAATCGCAATTCTTCGTGCTATCATACTAGAAAGCAACTTTAGATCGACGTTCAACAAAGAGATCGGTCTGTAGCTGCTACACTGCTCCAGGTCCTTTCCCTCTTTGTATATTAATGAATTACTGGCTTCTAACATCTGACCAGGGAGCGGCTGCCCCTCCAACACAGCATTACACAAGTTGAGTAAGTGGGGTAGGAGGAGAGAGGAAAAGGTTTTGTAGTAAGAGGCTGAAAATCCATCTGGACCTGGAGATTTTCCTATGGGACACCTCGACAGGGTGGACTGGAGTTCATCCAATTTGAAGGGTGCAACTAATAGTTGTTTATGGATGTCAGTAAGTGTTGGCAGTTGCAATCCATCTAAGAAGTTCTTAATGTCAGTTCATCTTTTTGCAGTTTCGCACGCAGACTCACCCGGTCTCAAGTCATAGAGGTGTTTATAATAGTCTAAGAACGCTTGTTCTATGTGTCCAGAATTGTCAGATCTCTCCCCTCGGCTATTCTTAATCGAATGAATCTGCGTACGCGCCTGCCTCTTCTGTATTAAGGAGATCATGAGTTTTGAGGCCTTGTCCCCATGTACATACATTTTGTTCTTCCAAGAGGCATAAAGCTTAGCTGTTTTCAGATTAAGGATATCTTTAAGTTGTTGTTGCTTTGTATAAAGCATATCAAATGTCTGTCGATCCAATGTTTTTTTTGTGTGCCAATTCTAACGAAGTTATGTCATTATAAAGGTTTTGAATATCTTGCTGCCTCTTTCTGTTATAATGCGAGGATATAGAAATAAGTTCTCCCCTGACCATCGATATATGTGCCTCCCACATTGTTTGTACAGAAATCTCTTTTGTGTTATTGAGTTCAAAGTATTGTGTCAATGCTGTGGTTATGCGTTTCTGGACTTCAGTATTAGCTAATATTGATCCGTTAAGACGCCATGTTCTGTTTTTAGTATATATTTTTGTAAGGGTCATCTCCAAAAGTACTGCAGAATGGTCAGAGTATACACTGGGGGTGATCATTGATTTTTTAACATTTGGTAATATTGCTCTAGAAACAAATATATAATCTATTCTATGATAAGACTTATGCGGATGGGAATAGAAGGTGTAGTCGCGAACCATTGGGTTTAAATATCTCCAAGAGTCAATTAATTGTAAGGAATTAAGATTAGTCTTAATCCCATTTAAATCTTTCAAAGAAAGTGCACCTCATTGTCTGGAGGTATCCAAAATCGGTTCTAAAGCCACATTAAGATCTCCTCCAATCACAAGCACACCCTCTCTGAAATTATCAATCTTTTTTAAGATTGATGTTAACCATTTCACAAGCCTTTTGTTTGGGGCGTAGAGGCTGCATAAAGTGACTAGGATACCATCTAGCATACCTTTGACTAAGATATAATGTCCTTGGGGGTCCACTAATGTCTCCCTTACTTGAAACGTCACCCCTCTAGCTTTTGCTATTGATGTGCCTCTGGATCTTGTTTGTGTTGTAGTCGCGTGATACCATACATTGTAATCTGCGCGGTCGAAGTTAGGTAATTTATCTGCCTTAAAATTTGTTTCCTGTAACAGGAGTACACTCACTTTTTGTTGTTTGAATCTATGTAGAGTATGACTCCAGGTGCCTGGCGAGTTCAAACCATGTGCATTCAATGATGTAAATGTTATTACCTTATTTGCATTATCCATGGAGTAGTGGTTCCAGGTGGACACATGAGTCTCGGTGTTTTCGGAAATTCAGGCCTTGGGTTCTCAGAGCTGGTTGGAATAGTATAGGGGAAAGACAAGAAGAGGGAGGAAGAACAAGAGCAGCGAAAAGAAAAGAAAGTTCAATAAAATAATCAAGACATTAACATTAGTATTAATATTAATCTCAAATATAACTCTGTATAACATCAGAATGCGATGAGCATTACAGGCCAGCTCAGGGAGGATTAAAAACTCTTATATTTTGATTCGTGACTGCTTCAGTGATCAGGTTATGGTTTGAGGTAAAAGAAGAAGAAAAATAACAGTATGAGGGGAGGGAAGGGAGAGGAAGGAAGGCAAAGGAGTGACAAATAGAACAAATTTTAGACATTGTAGGAAGTTCAAGGTAAAGTAACAAACTGTCACAGGTATCTCTATATTATACTACGCAAAACCAACATATCAACATAACTGTCAGCACTCCTTTGACTTGCTGGTATGCTGAAGTGAGACAGGCAACGGGATAAATATACGAAAAGAGCCTAGCAGCAAGGTCCAAGTGGCAAACAGGCTTCTATATAAGCCGAAATAGACAGGTTTCATGTAGTGTCACCAAGGTCTCTCTGCAGAGGTGTTTTTGCAGACTTTCGTGACATTCTTTGGGCATCTAACAGTCCGCTCTTCTATTGAGAGCCATAGTTCCTGAGGGGGCTTGCGTATCTATTCTATCACTCTAGTCAACATGGCTATTTGTGTATATCAGGTGCACCCATGCCTCCACGGTCTCTTGGTATATTTAGAATCTTAAGCCACACAGATCCATTCACGTCCTCCTTACAGCATGACAGTCACCCTCACAAATCAATTAACAATCTACTTGGTTTTCTTATTCTTCTTCTTCTAGTCGCAGGGATATTGAACCTAACCGAGGTCCTTCTCATTATAGTAAGCCTTACTATTTCCCTGCTACATTCAGTGGCTCCAGGAACCTCATTAATATTTCTTGCATGCCTTCAGTCTCCTTTAACTGTGCCCTTTGGAACCCTCACTTAGCATGTAACAAACTCTCCTACATCCATGACCTTTTCCTTTCACATTCTCTTAATCTTCTAGCAATCACTGAGACTTGGATTCAGCAATCAGACTCTACTGCCTCTGCTGCTCTCTCATACGGTGGCTTGCAATTTTCCAATTGAGAACAGAACAGGCGGAGGTGTTGGTCTACTCCTTTAAACAAATTTTGCTTTTCAGGTTATCTCAACTGTCCCCTTATCTTTCCTTCTTTTGAGGTACACACTGTTAGACTGTACAGGCCTATCTCCCTGCGAGTAGCAGTGGTGTATCGCCCCCACATCAATTCCTTGATCACTTTGCCATGTGGCTCTCACATTTTCTATCCTGTGACCTTCCCACTCTCATCATGGGGGATGTTAATGTCCCAATTGACAATCCCATCTCTTCATCTGCCTCTCATCTTTTAACCCTAACCTCCTCTCTCAGCCTTTCACAGCTTACTAACTCTGCCACACATGAAGATGGGAATATTCTGGACCTGACCTTCTCCTGGCTATGTTCAGTGGATAATTTTACTAATCTCCTTCTTTCGCTCTCTGACCACAATCTTCTTTCATTCTCAGTGAAGAATTGTCAACCCATCAAGCACATTCCCAAATCCTACACTTACAGGAATATACGTGCCATTAATATTCAAAATCTCATAAAGAACTTACAGTCTTCATTGGCCACTATTTCCTACTTCTATTGTCCTGACTCTGCTCTAAAATTCTATAATGAAACACTGCAAAGTGCCCTGGATGAAGCTGCGCCTCCTTCACTTAAAACAACTCGGCCCCGACAGTGACAACACTGGCACACACTGCAAACACGATTTCTCCAACGGTGCTCCAGGTGCGCAGAACTCCTGTAGAGCAAATCCAAACTCGCCGAAGATTTAATCAATTATAAGTTTACTAGCTGTGAGCCCGATGCAAATGCATCGGGTGTCTAGAATATTTTTTTTTTTTTTTTTTAGATTTTCAAATAATAATCCAATTATTCCAATGACATCTTTACACCAACTACATATATTTGTATGGTTGATATCATTTAAGGAAAATTGAACTATTATGTTGTAAGGGTCTTAGAACACAAAGTAGCAATACTTCTTAATATGTCAATTGTTTGAATTGATGAATTAACAGTACTAATGTGTGTATCAGCCAGTTTGTGTCAGCCCACCAATCGCGTCAAGATGCCCTTACGCCTGGTGGGACCTACTCTAACTAAATCCGAATTGATATAATTTAGATATTGTTAATAGCTGGATTTTTCTTACATTTTTTGAGGATTGTGATGTAAATAATAACATTTTGTAAATTGATACAGAAGGAGTTACCAAGTACAGACTTGCAGCAATATCCATACAATAACAAAAAAACTTGTAGTCAACCTACGGTAAATGGAGTTAACATAGCTTCAGCAGGTGCATAAGATGCATCCACTAACTAACCACAGGTGACTGCAGTTGTTGTGGATGACACTGCCGCAACTATGTTGTCTGCACAAACCGCAAGTTAAGTACAAATTACATATATGCAATTATGAAAATTACAGCAAGTATGTTGTTGGTGAGTCCTTCATGATCAATTATTATCATTTAGCATATTCCTCAACAAGGTGAAAAAATGTAAGAAAAATGTCGTGGTAGAATCTAATTAATAATTTATGTTTGTCCCTATCTATCTAAACATGTGGAACACACCTTGCTAATGAGATAGTGTGAACAGCCATCCCACCCGTCTCTTAGCTGTTCACAAAAACCTCTCCCTTTAAAGAATAAGAATCAAATCTCTCAGCACGTAGAGTACTGGAGCTTTAAATAGTGGTTTCTATCACCCTGTGAGAAAATCAGAATGATACACATCTCTATTGAAATCTGTAATGTGTTTTTCCACAAACATTGTATAAACTATGCACATAAAAAACTGAAATTGAAAAGACTAAACAAATTTTTTTTTTTTTTTTTTTTTAAATAGAAAAGGTAAAAATATAAAATATGCAAAAGTTCATCCCAAAATATTCCGATAGACAATATTTTTGGTGAAGACTTTCTCACAGTTAGGCACCAATTTGCCTTGAATGCATAAATCCACCACTTTCACCTTCACATTGCATCGTCTCTTCACACGTGAGAAAGCCACATATAATTGTCCATGACCAAAAACAGGTTCTGGCAAATAAATCCCCACTTTCTCCAAAGTTTGTCCTTGGGATTTATTTATGGTCATGGCAAAGGCAGGCTTCACGGGAAATTGCCGACGTCTTAGTTTGAAAGGCAATCCAGTCTCTGATGGACAGAGATCAATTCTTGGAATGAAGACTACATTTCCTTCATCCGAGCCAGAAATTACTTTTGCTTGTATCAAGTTGTCAAACAAAGCAATAATAATCATCCGAGTCCCGTTACAAAGTCCTTTTCTGCTGTTAAAATTACGCAAAAGCATTATAATTGTACCAACTTTTAATTTCAGGAGATGAGAAGGCATTCCTGTTGGTGTTAGAGAATTTAGAAATTCCACGGGATATTGTTCGGGATTTTCTGTCTCATCTGGATCAATGGAATCGTGGCTCAAATATTCAATGTATTCAACAGGAATACAATGGGTTGCTACCCAGCAACAGCACAGTCAGCCACGGAATTTTCGCGGGCAAACCTGCTGCAAGTTCAAAACCGCACTTGCCGCACCTGCAAAACCGCACTTGCCGCACCTGCCGCAAGTCCCCCTATACTTTCTATGGGGATTACCGCAACCGCGCCGCAAGTGTAGCGACTCGCAATGGCCTCGCGGCCATTGCTCGCGCTACACAGCGACTCGCAATAGATCCCCATTGAAAGTATAGGGGGAGTTGCGGCAGATGCGGCAGCTGAGGTAGCGACTCGCAATGGCCTCGCGGCCATTGCTCGCGCTACCTCGGCGGTAAATCGCTAACTTTGTGGCCGAGCCTCTGGTTCTATTTTCGGCCAGCGACTCGCAATGGCCGCTTCGCGGCCATTGCTCGCGCGTGGTGACGTCACAGCGTGACATAGCCACGGCGTTTTCGGGGTCCGACACGAAAATGCCTACGGCAATTATAGAGTAGATGCTCAAAACATACAACGCCACACTTCACCTCTCCAAACAAGCTTAATACAACACCCTTATCACATCATTAGCCAAACGATTATTTGACATTTTCCACTCCCTCCTTAGTCCAGGAGTACAGGCCCCAACCACTGCCTCACAGCTGACGATTTGGCCAACTATTTTAAAGACATAATTGACCTCATACGACGGGAAATTTCCTCCTCACAGCCTCAGAACATCATTCATTCTCCTCCCTGCTGCACTTCATCCAACTCACTTTCGGTCTTTGATTCGGTCACAGAGGAAGAAGTCACCTGGCTCCTTGCATCTTCTCGCTCTACTACCTGCACCAGCAACCCTATTCCCTCGCATCTCCTTCAATCCCTTTCCCCTGCTGTCGCATCTCACCTGACTAAAATATTTAATCTTTCCCTCTCATCTGGTGTTTTCCCCTCCTTTTTTAAACATGCTAGCATTCACCCATTATTAAAAATAACATCCCTCGACCAGAACTCTGCTGCTAACTACCAACCTGTCTCTAATCTCCCCTTCATCTCTAAACTCCTGGAACGCTTGGTCCACTCCCATGTGATCTCCTATCTCTCTGACAATTCTCTTCTTGAGTCTCTACAATACGGCTTCCACTCCTTACACTCTACTAAAACTGCCCCCACTAAAGTCTTTAATGATCTACTAACAGCTAAAGCTAATGGTCACTACTCCCTATTGATCCTCATGGATCTCTCTGCTGCATTTGATATTGTCTCTCTATGCTCTGCTTTATTGGGGTTAAGGACACCGTTCTCTCCTGCTCACTCCTGGTTCTCCTCCTACCTCTCTGACCACTTCTGTTCTGTATATTTCGCCGACTCCTCTTCCTCTCTTCTTCCCCTTATGTTTGGAGTTTCTCAAGGTTCAGTCCTAGGTCTCCTTCCTTCCTTCTTTTCTCTTTATACACTGCTTCTATTGGACAAACCATCAGTAGATTTGGTTTTCAGTACCATCTCTATGCTGATGACACCCAGTTATACATCTCTTGTCCTGACATCACCTCCACGTTACTACAAAATACCAGTGATTGTCTCTCTGCTGTCTCTAATATCTTGTCTTCTCTCTATCTTAACCCCTTCCCGACATAGGAGGTTGTGCAACGTCCTGTGTTTCTGCCCGTTCCCGACACAGGACGTTGCACAACGTCCTGGCAGATTTGAGCTGCTGCAGCTCCTGTGAGTGGGGTCGCTCAGGTGTCACAGATGCTGCTGCTCTGTGACAACCTGTAGATGACCCCACAGGGGGTGGATTAACCCCCCCGTGCCCAGGACCCCTCCGATCGGCAGTTTAAAAGTGAAACTGCCGATCGGAGGGAATCACAGGGATTCACCCCTCCAGATCTGATTGGAGCTCTCCAATCAGATCTGGAGGGGCGGATCGGCATGTGTCCACCCCTCCTCAGCCCCCTCCAGCTCCATGACTCACTGGGGGCCCCCACCGTCCCCCCAAACTGTTCGCCCCCCTCTATTATTATGCATATGCCGGCGGGCTGCACCTGCGGGTGTGCCCGCCGGCAACGCTGTCCGATCCCCTCCTACAGACCCCCCCAGGCAGCCCCCAGCTCTGCCCTGTGTGCTGCCCCCCCTCACCTCCTGCGGCGGGCTGCACACCTCGGTGCACCCGCCGCTGCAGCCGACCCGGCTCTGCCTCCGGCTGTGCGGCTCCTCTGCCAGCCGGTCGGTGGACCCGCCTCCTCTCCCCGCCTCCTCTTCCGGCTTCCTGCTCATCGGTGGATCCAGAGGGTAAGTATGTATGTATGTATGTATGTTTGTATGTTTGTATGTATGTATGTATGTATGTATGAATGAATGAATGAATGAATGAATTAATGAATTGATGGATGGATTGATGGATGGATGGGGGGTGCATGCGTGGACGTGGACGTGAGCGTACATGAGTGTGCGTGGACGTGAGGGAGCGTAGACGTGTGCGTGCGTGGACATGTGCATGCATAGACGTGTGCGTTCATAGACGTGTGTTTGCATAGACATGTGTGTGCGTGGATGTGTGCATAGATGCATGTGTGCGTGGACGTGTGTGTGGATGTGCGTGCGTGTGTGGATGTGTGAATGCATGGATGTCAGCGTGCGTGCGTGGATGTCAGCGTGCGTGAATGTCAGCGTGCGTGGTTGTGTGCGTGCGTGGATGTGCGTGCGTGGATGTCAGCGTGTGTGCGTAGATGTGCGTGCGTGGATGTGGATGTGCGTGCGTGGATGATGGGTGCATAGGTGGATGGATGGGTGCAACAAGGGATCAAGTGTCCTCTTGTTGTAGTCTCTGAGATCATAGTCATGGTGCACTGAATGACAGATCATTGTCATACAGTGCACCATAACTCTGACCCCAGAGGCTGTAGGAAGAGGACACTTGATCCCTTGCTGCAGTCTCTGGATTGAGCAGAGGCGTTCGAGCGTCGTGGGACCTTCGTTGTGGACTACATCGGAGGCGATCGAGCGTCGTGGGACCTTCGTTGTGGACTACGTCGGAGGCGATCGAGCGTCGTGGGACCTTCGTTGTGGACTACGTCGGATCTTTATAATAAAGATGGAGTCCGAATTTTGTTTGTGTTTTTTTTTCAAATAAAAAGATTTTTCTCTGTGTGTATTTTCTGACTATTTACCAGAGATTCCTAATGGCGGGTCTAACATTGGCCCTATATTATGAATCTCGGGCTTAGTGCCAGCTGCCAATAAAAAGCTGGCATTAACCCCTTTATTACCCAGTTTGCCACCGCCACCAGGGCAACTGGAAGAGTCTGGGTACAGCGCCAGAAAATTCGCAGCATGGGGGGCCCAGAATGCTTGGGCCTCTCCATGCTGTGGATTCCAGCCCCCAGCTGCCTAGTTGTACCTGGCTGGACCAAAAATATGGCGGAGCCCCACGTCATTTTTTTTCTAGAATTAGTTCTAGAAGAAAAAAAAGGGCTTTGCTGTATTTTTGGTTGCCAGCCAGGTACAACAAGGCAGCTGGGGGTTGGTGGCAATCCGTAGCTGCCAAGTTGTTCCTGGCTGGACCAAAAATATGGCGGAGCCCCATGCCATTTTTTTTTCTAGAATTAAGCCTAGAAAAAAAATAAAAATGGGCTTCGCTGTATTTTTGGTTGCCAGCCAGGTACAATGAGGCAGCTGGGGGTTGCTGGCAGTCCGTAGCTGCCAAGTTGTACCTGGCTGGACCAAAAATATGGCGGAGCCCCATGCCATTTTTTTTCTAGAATTAGTCCTAGAAAAAAAAATAAAAAAGGGCTTCGCTGTATTTAGATGCATAGTGAACACTTTGTACCCCCGGGTGCTTCACAAATTGATCCGTAAAAATGAAAAAAGAAAATTTGTGTGAAAAAAAAAAAATACTTTTTCCTTATTACGGATCAATTTGTGAAGCACCTGGGGGTTCAAAGTGCTCACTATGCATCTAGATGCATTCCTTGGGGGGTCTAGTTTCCAAAATGGGGTCACTTGTGGGGGAGCTCCAATGTTTAGGCACACATGGGCTCTCCATACGCGACATGGTGTCCGCTAACAATTCCAATAGTTAGCGGACACCATGTCGCGTATGGAGAGCCCCTGTGTGCCTAAACATTGGAGCTCCCCCACAAGTGACCCCATTTTGGAAACTAGACCCCCCAAGGAATGCATCTAGATGCATAATGAGCACTTTGATCGCCCAGGTGCTTCACAAATTGATCCGTAAGAAGGAAAAATTACTTTTTTTTTCCACACAAATTTTCTTTTTTCATTTTTACGGATCAATTTGTGAAGCACCGGGGGGTTCAAAGTGCTCACTATTCATCTAGATGCATTCCTTGGGGGGTCTAGTTTCCAAAATGGGGTCACTTGTGGGGGAGCTCCAATGTTTAGGCACACATGGGCTCTCCATACGCGACATGGTGTCCGCTAACAATTCCAATAGTTAGCGGACACCATGTCGCGTATGGAGAGCCCCTGTGTGCCTAAACATTGGAGCTCCCCCACAAGTGACCCCATTTTGGAAACTAGACCCCCCAAGGAATGCATCTAGATGCATAATGAGCACTTTGATCGCCCAGGTGCTTCACAAATTGATCCGTAAGAAGGAAAAATTACTTTTTTTTTCCACACAAATTTTCTTTTTTCATTTTTACGGATCAATTTGTGAAGCACCGGGGGGTTCAAAGTGCTCACTATTCATCTAGATGCATTCCTTGGGGGGTCTAGTTTCCAAAATGAGGTCACTTGTGGGGGAGCTCCAATGTTTAGGCACACATGGGTTCTCCATACGCGACATGGTGTCCGCTAACAATTCCAATAGTTAGAGGGACAATGGTCAGAATTGACAAAAATGGCCTGGTCATTAGGGTCAAAATAGGCCCGGGGGATGAAGGGGTTAAACTGAACTTGTCAAAAACGGAACTTCTCATGTTTCCTCCATCTACTAATTGTCACACTAGGTGTAGGGAGACACACAGCAGTGGACGACAACAGGGGAGGGGAAAGGAGTACCTGATGCTAAGGGCAAAAAGGGGGGATGGTGACCCCTAGAACAACTAGCACTGACAACTGGCTCCCATAACATCCCTATACAGTCTTTGCAACTGTCGCCGCCAGGATATCTATTCCATGACTGCCCTGGACTACCACTGCACAGGGCCCGGCTAGCAACTAAAGGAACACATCAGGGAATAAGGAAGAGGAAAAAGATGCACTTACCTTGAGCAGATCCAAACAGCAAACCAACAGGACCAAGGAAAGACTGGTTAGAGCTCTGATGCAATCAGGATCACCTGAACAGCTATCACCAGCAGTGCATTCTGGGAGTCAACGGAATATATACTCAGCTCTAGGGATCAGCTGGGTCCTAGTGACCTCCAGCTTTCACTAAAAGGGAAATGCCTCTTAAAGCGACAGAGACATTTTTTCATTAGGATGTGGACTATTTGCCCAAATGCTGGGACCTTCTGCAAGTGACCTCTACAGTCTCATCTGGGCCTCCAGACACACCCCTGACACTAATCTTCCGAAACCTAATATTGCCATTTTTGTATGTGGTTCTACCATTACTCCTCAGCAGCACGCCCGCTGTCTTGGGGTTATATTTGACTCAGATCTCTCCTTTACTCCCCACATCTGGTCCTCCTTCTCTTCAACAGCCTGCAAAATGGCACTCGCAACTTTGAAGAAATGCCGACCCTCTTGATTTCTCTCCCATCTGACATGTCAGATGGAAGAGATATATCCTTTCCAGCCCCCCCACCTCCGGTCACCCTCCTCATCCCCTCCGGTCATCCCTCCATCCAGTCTGTAGCTCCAATTTTCCATGTTGCTCTCCAATTCCCTGATAGCTTTTCTCCTGTTCGTCTTCTTACAGGAAGAAGGTGGGCACCTGCACAGCTCAGAGGTGTCTCAACCAGGAGAATGATATGTAAGGACCTCATTGAAGTCTTTACAGATCAGGATCCTTGGATCACGAAGAGGTTAAGTATGTTCCCATGGTGATCTTCAGTGCTTGCTTTTGGGGATGCTCCCACATGTGATTCATCAAGGAATCCCACAATGGACTACTTTGGATTTTTTTGCCATTTTTTCAGTAAATTGGGGAAAGAGGGTTTATGTTGGGCTTGTTTCCAGTGGATGTTAACCATCTGGCAGCAACCTTAAATACTATTACCATGACTGCTGCCGCACCAAGGTAGCGGAAAGGCTGGGGCAAAACACCAGAATTGGCACTTTTTTTTTGGAGGTGCCAGTTCTGAACTGAGCTGGCTGCGGTCAGCTATTTTTAGGTTGTGGAGGGCCAATAACCATGGCCCCTCCCACCCAGAGAATATCAGACCCCAGCTGTCAGTTTTACTTTTGCTGGTTCTCCAAAATGAGGGGGGCCCACGATGTTTTTTTTCAAAATATCTATTTATATATAAATAATTTGAAAAGATACCATGGGGTGACTTTGTGGAGACACTAGGGTCAGTGGGTTCTCTTGTCCACTGACTCGGCCGCTTTTAGAAAGACAGCATGAACGAGGGGTCATCCCAACTAAACGCCCAAGCTCCTTAGGCGTGGGTGGAAAACTACTCTGACACCTCAGGGTCAGGAAACACAATAATATTACCTTATTGAATCCACAACCGTTAATGGCATATAACACATAACCAAGCAAAACACAGAGTATAACAGGTAACAGTTTTTACCCCTTCCGCTGGTTCACAAGGTATTACAAGGCTCTGCTGTAGCCAGGTGACTAAAGTGTCCCAAATTAGATATCTTCCTTCTCCAATCGGGGCCAATGTCCCTAGACTGATGTCCATGTAATCATATACTCCAGTTTCTGATCCCCTTGGTCGGTGCTGGAGCACCTAGGCCTCGGGTTATGACTTGCCAATCAGATCAGCAGATCCTAGATTGGTACCATGTAGCATCTCAACTCCTGGTCAATGAATAATCCTCCTTATATACCCCTGAGGACTCAATTAAGACCAATGGAGACTTCGGCTGGGTTCACATTGGCGACATGTTGCATTCCTGGTGCAGACGAGAGTGTGTGATCTGTGCACAGGCATCCGTCTGGTTAGGTTTACTAACTGTTGAGGGCTCAGAGGAGCATGATGGGGGCTGGGAACGTGGGTTATGCTCTGAAACAGTGGCAGCAAGGTCCACATCAGGGTTCTAATTGGCTTCTTGGATGTGGATGATGTATGTGACCAACTAGCTGGATAGTCCTTATCCTAGGTCAGTGTTCAAAGTAACCGATGTGGGGAGGTCATTCATGAGCCTGACTTCAACTTCCTCCAGGTTAGCCCCTGAACTATCAGGTGAGGGGAGGCTGTCTACAAGCCCACATCAACCTCTTCCTGGTTAGTTCCCAAAGCAACAGGAGTAGGGACACTGTCTATAAACTCCAACTCACCCTCTCCGTGCTCAATTCTCACAATAACAGGTATGGGGATGCTGTCCATAAGTTCCACATGAACTCCTCCAGGGTCATTCCCTAAAATAACAAGTGTGGGGATTCTGTCCTCAAGTTCCATATCACCCACTCCTTGGTCCAGCTGCACACATGCCAGAGAGAGACCGAGCACTGACCCTCAGCCAGGGAGTTGGATCATTAAGAACATAGTACATGGTGTGGGGAAACAATAGCTGGCATTACCAGAGTGATGGCAGAATCAGTGTCTCATAGTCCCTGGGTATGTACATCACTGACCTGGACCAGCTGGGCTAGCAGATGGGCTTCAGGTATGGGGACCTGGCTTTGGAGACAATCTTTATCCCTATGTGACAATTAACGGTACTTAATTTCTCAGGTTTCAGTGCATCTGACAGGAAAAGCCTGTAGCACCCCCAGTGGCAGAAAATCTCCAGGGTTTCAGCTACCAGTGGCCCCCACTGTGGCATCCACACATATAGTAGCACAGTGCATTGGGCAAGTCACAGGTCCTGTTTGTAGACCTTTCTCTTGGTTGGGTTTCAGCTGGTTAGCAAAATAATCCTTCTCGATCGGCTGGTGCTAGTTGTAACTTAACAGGAATTCCCAAAACTAATTCCAAAACATGAGCCCTTTCCTCTCTTGATGCTTTGGGCCCCAATGCAGCCAACATATCTGTGAGTCGAGCTTCTTGGGACCGGTTTTTTTCCGAATTGTCACTGGATCCAGGATGTGGCACACAGTTTACATCCTCTAGGTCACTCTCAACAGGTTGACGCGGAGTCCCTGCGCCGACATCCTCCGATTTGCGCGAAAATCGGCACGCCGGGCCCCGGGGCCGAGCCGCAGAGATCGGCAACTTCGCTTCCGCGGATTTCTCTTCCCCCTCGCCGCTGGAGTTTGTTTCGGCCGCAGCGGCCGTCCCGTGGCTCCGCTGGTCTCGAAAACAGCGTCCCCGCCACCCCCTCGGCCGGCCGAACGATGCGACGCCTGTCTCGCGCTCGGAGCCCAAAAATGGTGAAGTGCGTTCCTTAACCGGATTAGGACCTGCGATCTGCCCACCGCAGCCACGTGGCGCCTGATTCCATGTTAACCTTCCTCTCTGGGTTCTAGTTTGGAGATGCAGTGCGGCGAAAGAGCAGCAGATGGCGCTGCTGTCCATGGACAGTTTTGCCTTCAAGCCAGCCCAATGGGGTGGAAAAAAAAGTGCGGCCGAAAAAGCCATTAAGTTTGCGTTTTTGTTCCGTAATTCCCCGACGAGGGCGGCGACGGACGCTGCGCTGCTGAACGGCGGACCATGCGAACCAACGGCGAAATGAGCGCGACAAAAAAATGATAAAGTTTACATTTTTCTTCCGTAATTCGTCAGACGAGCGCGATAACGGACGCTGCACCGAAAGGCGGCGCATGCGAACGGGCGGCGAAATAAGCGCGCCAAAAAAATGATAAAGTTTATGTTTTTTTTCCGCAATTCGTCCGACGAGCGCGATAACGGGCGCTGCGCCGAACGGCGGACCGTGCGAACCGGCGGTGAAATAAGCGCGCCAAAACAATGATAAAATTTTTATTTTTTTTCCGTAATTCATCCGACGAGTGCGATAACGGGTGCTGCGCTGAACGGAGGCGCGTCCGCACGTATGCTTATTTTTATTTTGCGAATTTAATGTGAAAAACAGGGTCAGAGTGACTTTTTGGTCACAGATTGAATTTTAACTGTGTGTGGTATCATCAGACCCTCCCCCGGATGATGGCCGCCGCAAAAAAAATACTTAAAAAAACCCTTAAATCACGTAAAACAGGGATGTTGCACAGCGGGGGGTGGAGTCAGGGTGTTTTTCTCGGCGCCGGCTGCCTTGTCACTCATTGTGCATTGCACAATGTTAGACGGCCTGTAGGGGACGCCCAAGGGCTGTGGGCTCAGTGTGAGTGTGGGTGGCAGGGTTCAGTGTGACAGGCTTATGACACTATCTGGAGCACGGCCTGTAGGGGACACTCACGGACTGTGGGCTCAGTGTGGGGACAGTGTTCAGTTTGGCTTCAGGGGCGGGGACAGTGTGGCCGGTTTGTGAACCTGTCTGGAATACAATGTAGCATATCTGTGGGGGAGGTACTGGCTCTATGTTTCAGCCTGCACTCTGTTCTCCTGTGCCTGTGTGAATGGATGAGGGGCAATGGGAAGCTGTCACCCTCCCGCCCCCAGGAAAACATTAAGCTGGAAGGAATCCTCAAAATGATTCCAAAGTGCAAAGATTTATGACACATTCTTTATTGAACAGGATTGAGCGCCATAAATCCCATTATTCTGCATTACTCTGCAGGCTGGCTGTGTGATAGGGAGGAAGCCCTGTCAATCATTCCCGGCTGCTGTAAAGCATTGGAGGGGTGGGCTAGCTCTGATTGGCCCTCCCTCAGTGCAGCTCAGTCACAGGCAATGTGTTTGCTACAATGAAGGAGGCGGACCGGATCTCAATGTTTCACAGCTCAGGGACAGCTTCCTCCGCAGCCTGCTCGGTTTTCCCGCCATTTTCACCGCAGGTGTTCCTGCAAGAGATTACAGCCCAGAAGACTGGCTGGCCGGTAAGTAGGCTTTCATGTGTGTGTGTGTGTATGTGTATTAGGGGGGGGAAGAGGAGAGGTAACACTGCAGGGTCTCTGTGCCTGGAGGAGGGGCGGCATAGGTAGCATTGCGCGGGCTTTGGTGTTAGATGTGGGGGGAGAGGTGGCATTGTGGAACCTTTATAGATTTTTTCCATATATAATATTGTGTGGGCTTTGGTGTTAGATGTGTGGGGAGGGGTGGCATTGTGGAACCTGTATAGATTTTTTATATATGTAATTGTGTGTGTATATTATTATATAATATATCTATATCCCTATATCCCTATATATATACATATTACAGGACCTGTAGAAGCGGCTACCAGTCATCCGATACCCATGCACCTCCCTTCCCCAATGCACGATTTTCCTTGATGTCCACAAGGAACTGTAAATAAATGACAAGATCTTCAATGGTGAGTGCCACTTGTCTATTTTCTAATTTTTGATGTGTGTATATATATATGTGTGTGTGTGTGTGTGTATGACATGGCAGCTGGTGACGGTGTGTCCCCCCAACCCCACCCCACCACAGGCCAGCTGGGCTGTGGTGGTGGTGTGTCCCCTTCCCCTCCCCCCTGGGCCAGCAGGGGAAGGAAGGAGCACAAAGCGGTAGGGGGGAGGAGGACGGAGGAGGAAGCGGCGGGGTGGGGAGGATGGAGCAGCACAGGCAGGGGGAGGACAGAGGATGGAGTGGCAGAGGGGAGGAGGCAAAGGAAGGAGGAGGAAGCGGCACAGGAAGCAGTGTGTGTGGGCAGGGTGGTAAGCGCAGCAGCGGTGTGTGGGCAGGGTGGTCAGCGCAGCAGCGTGTGTGTTGTGGGCAGGGTGGTCAGCGCAGCAGCGGTGTGTGTGGGCAGGGTGGTCAGCGCAGCAGTGGTGTGTGTGGGCAGGGTGGTCAGCGCAGCAGCGGTGTGTGTGGGCAGGGTGGTCAGCGCAGCAGCGGTGTGTGTGGGCAGAGTGGTCAGTGCAGCAGCGGTGTGTGTGGGCAGGGTGGTCAGCGCAGCAGCGGTGTGTGTGGGCAGGGTGGTCAGCGCAGCAGCGGTGTGTGGGGGCAGGGTGGTCAGCGCAGCAGCGGTGTGTGTGGGCAGGGTGGTCAGCGCAGCAGCGGTGTGTGTGGGGCAGGGTGGTCAGCGCAGCAGCGGTGTGTGTGGCAGGGTGGTCAGCGCAGCAGCGGTGTGTGTGGGCAGGGTGGTCAGTGCAGCAGCAGTGTGTGTGGGCAGGGTGGTCAGTGCAGCAGCAGTGTGTGTGAGCATGGTGGTCAGTGCAGCAGCAGTGTGTGTGGGCAGGGTGGTCAGCGCAGCAGCGGTGTGTGTGGGCAGGGTGGTCAGCCCAGCAGCGGTGTTTGGGCAGGTTGGTCAGCGCAGCAGCGCTGTGTGTGGGCAGAGCGGTGGTGAGCGCAGCCAGCGGTGTGTGTGGGCAGAGTGGTGGTGAGCGCAGCCAGCGGTGTGTGTGGCAGGGTGGTCAGTGCAGCAGCAGTGTGTGTGGGCAGGGTGGTCAGTGCAGCAGCAGTGTGTGTGGGCATGGTGGTGAGCGCAGCAGCGGTGTGTGTGGGCAGGGTGGTCAGCGCAGCAGCGGTGTGTGTGGGCAGGGTGGTCAGCCCAGCAGTGGTGTGTGGGCAGGGTGGTCAGCGCAGCAGCGCTGTGTGTGGGCAGAGTGGTGGTGAGCGCAGCCAGCGGTGTGTGTGGGCAGAGTGGTGGTGAGCGTAGCCGGCGCTGTGTGTGGGCAGAGTGGTGGTGAGCGCAGCCAGCGCTGTGTGTGGGCAGAGTGGTGGTGAGCGCAGCCAGCGGTGTGTGTGGGCAGAGTGGTGGTGAGCGCAGCCAGCGGTGTGTGTGGGCAGAGTGGTGGTGAGCGCAGCCAGCGGTGTGTGGGGCAGAGTGGTGGTGAGCGCAGCAGCGGTGTGTGTGGGCAGAGTGGTGGTGAGCGCAGCCAGCGCTGTGTGTGGGCAGAGTGGTGGTGAGCGCAGCCAACGCTGTGTGTGGGCAGAGTGGTGGTGAGCTCAGCCAGTGCTGTGTGTGGGCAGAGTGGTGGTGAGCGCAGCCAGCGCTGTGTGTGGGCAGATTGGTGGTGAGCGCAGCCAGCGCTGTGTGTGGGCAGAGTGGTGGTGAGCGCAGCCAGCGCTGTGTGTGGGCAGAGTGGTGGTAAGCGCAGCCAGCGCTGTGTGTGAGCGGACACACACCCACTCTACGCTATACTTACCACCATCCCTGCATCTTCCCTGCCGCCTGGCTCCTGAGTCCTCTGTTCTGCTAACATGTTGCCGCCCCCGGAGGATTTGATCCAATATAGCGTCCGGGAATTCTCGCGAGACTTCCCGGACGCCATATTGGATCCAGTCCTCCGGGGGCGGCGTCATACTTTGTTCAAGATGGCATCCGGGAAGTCTTGTGAGAGGCTGTGTTACCCCCCGGGCCAGCTGTATCCCCCCCGGGCCAGTTGGGACGTGGCGGCTGGCGGCTGTGTCCCCCTGGGCCAGCTGAGATGGGCATCAGACATCTGAATGGCTGCACTTCTGACAGTGGAAGTGACCCAGGGTCTAAAAAATGACAGTCCCTTCATTTTGAGTAATTCCGGTAAATTAGTGTCATGTGGTGCAGCCGTGTACTGGATTTACCCAAAATTAACACACCCTAATCCTGTAAATTAGTGTCATGTGGTGCAGCCGTTCTGCGGATTTACCCTCAATGTAAATTTGCATTGATGGTGGCTCCAGCTGTTGACGGAAATTTGGTAGTGCACCCCGTGGGTAAATCCGGTAAATTAGTGTCATGTGGTGCAGCCGTGTACTGGATTTACCCACAATCAAGACACCCTAATCCGGTAAATTGGTGTCATGTGGTGCAGCCGTTCTGCGGATTTACCCTCAATGCAAATTTGCATTGATGGTGGCTCCAGCTGTTGACGGAAATTTGGTAGTGCACCCTGTGGGTAAATCCGGTAAATTAGTGTCATGTAGTGCAGCCGTGTACTGTATTTACCCACAATTAAAATACCCTAATCCAGTAAATTAGTGTCATGTGGTGCAGCCGTTCTGCGGATTTACCCTCATCGCAAATTTGCATTGATGGTGGCTCCAGCTGTTGACGGAAATTTGGTAGTGCACCCCGTGAGTAAATCCGATAAATTAGTGTCAAGTCGTGCAGCCGTTCTCCGGATTTACCCAAAGTTTATTGACCCCTTAGTTAGTGTGTGTGTGTGTGTATGTATGTGTGTATGTATGTATATGTGCATGTATATGTATGTATGTATGTATGTGTGGATATAGATATAGATATAGATATATAAATAATATGATACGTGCAGAGACGTTCGTCGGCCGATCTCTGATGGCTGTGAAATCATGGATTTATTGTTTCATGTGTACCCAGCCACAAACCTGGCACTGTATGTCCATGATTTCACTGCAAACACTTTAAACAAGGCAGGGTGGCTGTGGTTAGCACTGTAGCCTTGCATCCTTGCAGATGTTGTTCTTCATGTGTTCAAATGCTACGGACAACATCTGCAAGGAGTTTGTATGTTTTCCCCATGTTTCCTCCCAGACTCCAAACACATACTGATAGGATATTTACATTGTTATCCCCAATGGGGACAGGGTTGCAAATGTATGTAAAGCGATTTGGAATTAATACATGAATCTTATTATTAGTGGGTAAAGGGCCACTAAGACTATATTGAAAATTCTTCATACATTATTCATGCAATCTAAAGTAAAAATTATTAGTTGCCTACTGCAACTAAGCACAGCTCAACTTTCATTTTACCTGAGCAATTTAGGACATGGAAAGCGTTCAGATTGGTTTCTATGGGCAGCAGACAGTTTGTGTATAATATTTATTATTAATATTATAATATTAATAAATATTATTTATGATTATTTAATGTTATATATTTTCACTTTGCCTTATTTTTAGTAAGTAAGGACCTGTGTTTCTCCCCCTTTCCACTTACTTGTTATGGAATCGCATCGGGTCTGATGATGGATTTCTCATGCCTTTGCCAGATTGAGAAAGAAAGAATTCCTTGACGGTGGTTGGTTGCTTCTTATACAGTGCCGGACATATTTTTTCAAAATAAGTGGTAAAAAGCTGTTAGATAAAATCCATAATTTATTGTTTTACTCTATGTAGAACACTGAAATATACAATCTTCATGTTTCTCCAAGGATTTCTAACACCTACCTTCTTCTCCTCATTGTCCAGTATAACTATATCGTGTCCTATGTAAACAGCTATAAATGTATTTTCTTCACGGTCTTTTACCTCTTTCTTTTGCAGCCAATCTATTACCTATTGGATAACAAGCATAGAAAATACATTGCATATGTCTCATCATCGTATGTACACAAAAATGGTTGGTGATCAGCAGCACCCAGCAATCTGAAGTTCTCATGTACCTCAAGGGTCATGGCGAAAGTCTCAACCGGGGAGTCCACCCAGTCACTGGTGCATAGTAGAAGAACAGAAGACAGTGTCTCGCAGGTTGGTGCAGTATCAAAAAGTGCGCTGTGAGCGGAATAAAGCCCTTCTTGATACTGCACCAATCTGAGACACTGTCTTCCATTCTTCTACAACATCATATCTGTTAATAGTATGATCAGTTGCTTTCACTTATTCCTTCTTATGAATACTTTGTAATTAATAGAAATTATCCAAGCAATGACTCCTATACTTACCCCCTTTTCACGCCTGTCTTATGGAGTCCCTGTTCAATCTTTGTTAATTCCTCTAAAAAACGTTGTGCATTTGTGTTTGTTTCCTCCTCATCCACGCTATCAGGGCAGTTGTCTATCAGAAAAGTTACAAATTGGCGCACATTTCGTATGTATTTTTGAATAGTACTCTGTGTTTTGCTTTGTCATTTCATCAAAATATGCCTTTGTCTTCTCAGGTTCATTTAGAAAGTCCAGGGTGATTTAGTCCGGATTGACGAAATAATGAAATTTGGCAACGTTGTCTACCTGAAATTAAACACGCGTACATTAGGATTGTCTCTTTAAGGAGGATTCATCAACTACATGCAACCTGACAGCGCATCAAACTTACCTTTGCCTCAACAAAAATCTCTTTATGGGTGTCCTGTAAATATGTTTTAAACATTGTCAGCATAGGGGAATTTTATATCATGTTTATTGTACATCCCAGCCTCCGACAGTTGTTTTCGCGGGTGAGACCTGAAACAGATTGACACTAATTATGAGCAAAATGTTCTCTACTATGTGTCCCAATATGTGTGTCTGATACCTGTATATCCAGTATCCTCTCTACATAATCTTCTATTGTATCAAGATAAGGGGCGTAAGTACAATTGGTGCAGGGGTTACAATCGCACGTGGAGCCCTGGTGGCTAGGGGGCCCCAAAAGTCCCCTTTGGCCTACACAAAGACTAATGCTATTACAGATTTGCAACAATTGAGGACTCCGTTGGAGCCTTGCATTGGCCTATGAGCTTCCTGTCACACCATTGATCAAGATCCTAACACTATCCATACACCGTGACATCCCTACTGCATAACCAGTGATAAGGTGAGGACTTACCCACGAGAACTACCCCTTAGCCCCCCAGCACCCATCACTACACAAAAAAAACCCTTAACAGGGTTCTGAGACTCCATGGAGCTGGCTGCATGACCCCCTCCACCCTTCGCCCAACCCCCCACCCCGGCTCCTGGTTGAGTCACAGCATATGCACACAGTGTGGAGAACCAGAAGTGATTCACTTGCCTAATGTATAGTACAGATTGTGTGTGTACATGTAACACTACTCAACTAGGAAGAGAAGAGGACATAAGGCCGGCCCCCGAGGCTGCCCTGCATACCTGCTCAGTGACTACTGGGTAGTAATTGTCTAATAATGCATGCAACGTACATTGAGTAGGCATGTGTATGTCCATTAGGACACATGATCCAGACAGCCGCTCTGTGTACCCTATTATCTGATTAAATAACTGATCTACACAGAGATCTGCACATGCTTACTTATATTTGATCTATTGCTAATACATTACTTGGACCTAATGGTAAATAGAACTTGCGTAGATGGTTCGCCGCTGCTGCTGCCGGCAGCTTCACAATCTGGTAGCCTAAGGAGATGAATTTAAATATGCATTATGCATTGATACTTTTTAAAGACATTCATATCTGCCACTTAGCTTTCCACAACCATCACCTCACATCTAATTTCCAGCATCTCATCATTACAGTAACTTGTTGCGTACAGGTTACCTGTCATGGAGCAGTAGTTAAGATATATACATATATATAATTTTTTATTTCTTCATTGTACAAATCTGTCTTTATTCAAATGTGATGCAGCTTTTGCATGTTTCCTGGCACAGATTCTGGTACAGAATAAGCAATGTGAACATACCCTAACAAATTTAATACTGTAAACACTTTTAATTCAGTTTAAAAAAAATAAATAAATAACTAAATAAATTAAAAGGTATGTTCACATTGCTTTTTAGTGCGTTGGAATTTGTGCTGTAGAACGCTTTTTTAAGAACGTGTGTCCCCCCTCCCCCGGGCCAGCTGGGACGCAGCGGCTGGCGGCAGTGTCCCCCCGGGCCAGCTGGAAAGTGGCAGCTGGCGGCTGTTCTTCCCCCCTGGCTAGCTGGGATGCGGCGGCTGGCGGCTGTGTCCCCCCTGGCAAGCTGTGTCGCGGCAAAAGCGGCTGTGTCCCCCCCCCGGGCCAGCTGGGAAGTGGCAGCTGGCGGATGTGTCCCCCCTGGCCAGCTGGGTCGCGGCGAAAGCAGCTGTGTCCTCCCTTGGCTGTCCCCCTAGGCCAGGAGGACACGGCGGCTGTGTCTTCCCCCTGGCCAGCTGGGACGTGGCAGCTGGCGGATGTGTCTCCCTGGCGTGCTGGGACGCAGCGGGTGTCCCCCCCCTTCCCGGCCAGCTGGGATGCGGCGGCTGTGTCCCCCCGGGCCAGCTGGGACGTGGCAGATGGTGGCTGTGTGCCCTCGGGCCAGCTGGGACGCGGCAGCTGTGTCCCCCCTAGCCAGCTGGGATGCGGCGGCTGTGTCCCCCCTGGCCAGCTGGATCGCGGCGAAAGCGGCTTTGTCCTCCCCTGGCTGTCCCCCCGGGCCAGCTGGACATGGCAGCTGTGTCCCCCCCTGGCCAGCTCGGACGTGGCAGCAGGCGGATGTGTCCCCCCTGGCCAGCTGGGACGCGGCAAAAGCAGCTGGATCCCCCCTGGCCAGCTGGGATGCGGAGGCAGGCAGCTGTGTCCCCCCCCGGCCAGCTGGGACACGGTGGCTGTGTCCCCCCTGGCCAGCTGGGAAGCAGCGGCTAGCGGCTGTGTCCCCCCCCTGGCCAGCTGGAAAGCGGCAGCTGGTGGCTGTTCCCCCCTGGCCAGCTGGGACGCGGCGGCTGGCAGCTCTGTTCCCCTGGGCCAGCTGGAATGCGTCGGCTGTGTCCTCCCTGGCCAGCTGGGACGCGGCGGATCTTGGTGGCTGTGTCCCCCCTGGCCAGCTTGGACGCGGCGGATGGTGGCGGCTGTGTCCCCCCTGTCCAGCTGGGACGCGGCATATGGTGGTGGCTGTGTCCCCCCTGGCCAGCTGGGACGCGGCCGGCGGCTCTGCACCCCGGGCCACCTGGGATGCGTCGGCTGTGTCCCCCCTGGCCAGCTTGGACGCGGCGGATGGTGGCTGTGTTCCCCCGGGCCAGCTGGGATGCGGCGGCTAGCGGCTGTGTCCCCACCCCCCTGGCCAGCTGGGACGCGGCGGTCGGCGGCTCTGTCCCCCCATACCAGCTGGGATGCGTCGGCTGTGTCCTCCCTGGCCAGCTGGGACGTGGAGGCTAGCAGCTGTGTCCCCCCTGGCCAGCTGAGACTCGGAGGCTGGCATCTGTGTCCCCCCATGGCCAGCTGGGACACGGCGGCTGACGGCTGTGTCCCCCCTGGCCAGCTGGGACGTGGCGAATGGTGGCTGTGTGCCCCCAGGCCAGCTGGGATGCGGCGGTTGGCAGCTATTTCCCACCCTGGCCAGCTGGAAAGCGGCAGCTGGCGGCTGTTCCCCCACCCCCCTGGCCAGCTGGGACGAGGTGGCTGGCGGCTGTGTCCCTCCTGGCCAGATGGGATGCGTCGGCTGTTCCCCCCCCTGGCTAGCTGGGATGCGTCGGCTGTGTCCCCCCCCCGGGCCAGCTGGGACGCGGCGGATGGTGGCTGTGTGCCCCCGGGCCACCTGGGACGTGGCAGCGTCCCCCCCCTCCCCTGGCCAGCTGGAAAGTGGCGGCTGGCGGCTGTTCCCCCCTGGCCAGCTGGGATGTGGCGGCTGGCAGCTGTGTCCCCCCCTGGCCAGCTGGGATGTGGCGGCGGGCAGCTGTGTCCCCCCTAGCCAGCTGGGATGCGTCGGCTGTTCCCCTACCTGGCCAGCTGGGATGCGTCGGCTGTGTCCCCCGCTGGCCAGCTGGGTCGCGGTGGTTGGCGGCTGTGTCCCCCCCATTCACGCTGGGATGCATTGGCTGTGTCCTCCCTGGCCAGCTGGGACACGGCGGATGGTGGCTGTATCCCCCCCTGGCCAGCTGGGACGCAGCGACAGCAGCTGTTTTCCCTGGCCAGCTAGGACGCGGAGGCTGGTGGCTGTGTTCCCCCCCATGGCCAGCTGGGACGTGGCGGATGGCAGCTATGTTCCACCTGGCCAGCTGGAAAGCAGCAGCTGGCAGCTGTTCCCCCCCCCGGCCAGCTGGGACGCGGCGGCAGGCGGCCCTGTCTCCCCTGGCCAACTGAGGCGCGGTGGCTGGCGGCTGTGTCCCCCCCCCCTGGCCAGCTGGGGCGTGACGGCTGGCGGCTGTGTGCCCCCTGGCCAGCTGGGACGTGGCTGGTGGTGGCTGTGTGCCCCCGAGCCAGCTGGGATGCGGCGGCTGGCGGCTGTGTCCTCCCTAGCCAGCTGGGACGTGACGGCTGGCAGCTGGGTCCCCCCTGGCCAGCTGGCATGTGGCAGCTGGCAGCTGTGTCTCCCCTGGCCAGCTGGGATGCGTTGGCTGTTCCCCCCCAGCCAGCTGGGATGCGTCAGCTGTGTCCCCCCCTGGCCAGCTGGGACTCGGCGGCTGTGTCCCCCCCTGGCCAGCTGGTTTGCGGTGGTTGGCGGCTGTGTCCCCCCGTTCCAGCTGGGATGCGTCGGCTGTGTCCTCCCTGGCCAGCTGGGACGCGGCGGATGGTGGCTGTGTCCCCCCCTGGCCAGCTTGGACGTGGAGGCTGGCGGCTGTGTCCCCCCCCATGGCCAGCTGGGATGTGGCGGATGGTGGCTGTGTGCCCCCGGGCCAGCTGGGACGCGGCGGCTGGCAGCTATGTCCCCCCTGGCCAGCTGGAAAGCGGCGGCAGGCGGCCCTGTCTCCCCTGGCCAGCTGGGACGCGGTGGCTGGCGGCTGTTCCCCCCCCGGCTAGCTGGGATGTGGCGGCTGGCGCACATGTCCACCCTTGCCAGCTGGGATGCGGCAGCTGGCGGCTGTGTCCCCCCCTGGCCAGCTGGAAACTGGCGGCTGGTGGCTGTGCCTCCCTGGCCAGCAGGGACACGGCGGCCGGCGGCTCTGTCCCCCCGGGCCAGCTGGGATGTGGCGGCTGGTGCATGTGTCCCCCCCTCCCGGCCAGCTGGGACGTGGCGGCTGGCGGCTGTGTTCCCCCTGCCCAGCTGGGACACAGCGGATGGTGGCTGTGTCCCCCCGGGCAGGCTGGGATGCGGCGGCTGGTGGCTGTCCCCTCGGGCCAGCTGGGACGGGCATCAGACACCTGAATGCCCGCACTGCTGACAGTGGAAGTGACCCAGGGTCTGTAAAATGACAGTCCCTTCATTTTGAGTAATTCCGTTTATTTAGTGGCATATGTTGCATTCGTTACCTGGATTTACCCAAGGTTAAAAAACCCTATTCCCGTTATTTCGTAGCACATGGTGCAGTTGTTGCCCGGATTTACCCAAAGTTTATTGACCCCTATTCCCGACACCTGGATGCCTGCACCCCCTATTCCTGACACCTGGATACCCGCACCTCTGACAGTGGGAGTGACCCAGGGTCTAAAAAATGACAAAGTCCCTTCATTTTCAGTAATTCCTGTTAAGTAGTATAACGCAACCCGGCTATCCTCTTCTTCCTTGGTTTGAGTATATGTGTGTATGTGCATGAGCCAGCAGAGGCCGTCTCCACCAGCCGGCGCGTCCTAGCTGGCCAGAGGGGACACTGCCACCAGCCACCGTGTCCCAGGTGGGACACCGCCACCAGCTGCCATGTCCTAGCTTGCCGGGGAGACACCACCACTGACTGCCGCATCCCAGATGGCCAGGGGTTAGTCACATTTTCTTGTCAGTACACCCCAGCAGCAGCCTTTATATACAGCCTAGGTTTTCGGGATCCTGTCCCTTTCTCTAGGGCTAGAGAAAGGGACAGGATACCGAAACGTTGTCACCCCCCACCTGATGGCCGAATAAAGGCGGTTGTTTCAAAAGAAGAGTGCTGCAGTTCTTTATCTTGTATACTTATACAGCAAAGTGGAGGGGAGCTGTGCTGCACCAATATACTAATATATATATATATATATATATATATATATATATATATACTGTATATATTATATTTCTATTTAGGTAACCAAGCGTCGGAGACTTGAATAACTCCTGTTGATGTTTCTTGGCAATAGAAGGGGATTGAGATTTCCAAAATGTGGATGTCCTGTCTGGATGCCATTTGTGCAAGAGTGACAGAGTTATGGAAAATGACAAGGCTTATTAATGCAGAATTTCTTTCCTTTGTTTTTAAAAAAGTACATATGTGATTTTTTTTTTTTTTTTTAATAAATGTTTTTGCCCTCTGCCTCATTACTTTTTTCAGTAAATAAAATGTTCTAAATAAAAGTTTAACATGGTTTTGTTTGTTTCTCTAGTATTGTGGTGGGGTAGTGTTAATTGAAAATATTCTTCCATATTCAGCATCTGAATATATCTGTTCCTACTGATAATGCATCTTGGAGGCTGCTGCAACATGCATTATTGTTAGGAAGATGCACGATCCTGGATACAGATGCTGCAATTTGGCATCTAGGATACTGCATGAAATTCTGGGAAAGGCACACACTACTGCAGCAGCGACACTTGCCTGGCTGTCTCCAGGGCTGTGGAGTCGGTAAGCCAAACCACTGGCTCCTATATATTTCCCTGACTGTGACTCTGTCAATTCCTGATGTTTAGGTGATCATATGAACATAAGCCTTTTTAATCATTGTTACAATAATCAATATATGTGGAACATAATAATTTGTAAATATTGCATTGAACTACCGTACCCAATTTATTATATACTAGCTGTACTACCCGGCTTCGCCCGGGTTAATAACTGCTGTTAACAAAATAGAATGTGTTAACAAAAATTTATTCAGCACACAAAAACCACAAAACAAATTGATAGAAATGTAATTATTAAAAGGCAAAAACTAAACTAATAGAAGCATTTCACAACATATATATCAACACCACAGATATTCCACACAGATTTAACTAAATTGGCCAAGTAATGTGAAGTAATCTTCTACTCCTTATTCAAGAGCCTTTTGATAGACGACATTCTTATGGTGGGTTTAAACACACCAATTTATCTGTTCAATATCTGAACAGATATCTGGTTGCAGTGAAATCATGGACACATTGTATCATTTGTACACAGCTACAAAATGGAACTATGTGTCCATGATTTCACTGCAACCAGAGATCTGTTCAGATATTGAACAGATAAATTGGTGTGTGTAAACCTACCATTAGTTCTTCCTTCAGGTGCAAAGATGAACAGATTTTTGGCTGTTCCAACTCTTGAACAGGCCACATAAAGTTGACCATGAGAAAAGCATGGAGCATGGAGATTGTAAATCAATTCCAACAACTTTCAAAGACTGTCCCTGAGCCTTGTTGATGGACATAGCAAATGCCAGTCGAACAGGAAACTGGAGGCATTTAAAATCAAAAGGCAAATCAGATGGAATAAGAGGAATGGTTGGAATGAAAACATCTTCTCCTGTGGCACATCCTGTCAAAATGGTTGCCTGAATTACATGTGGAAGCAGGTTCTTAATCAAGAGTCTTGTTCCATTACACAGCTTTGGTGGATCCTCGCTTCCCTCTCCTCAGAAAGTTCATTGGCCCTTGAGGAAGCAGCTCTTGTTTTCATGTCTGCAAGCCTCGCTTCCCTCTCCTCAGAAAGTTCATTGGCCCTTGAGGAAGCAGCTCTTGTTTTCATGTCTGCAAGCCTCGCTTCCCTCTCCTCAGAAAGTTCATTGGCCCTTGAGGTAGCAGCTGCTGTTCTCGTGTGTGCGAGCCTTGTTTCTCGGTCTTCACATTTTTCACTCACCCATAATGCAGCTTTTCTTTTTGCATCAGCTGACATTCGTGCCAAGGAACTCCTTTTCTTATGAGGCATTATTGTGGTAAAAATAGTCTGTAACTGGCAGTTTCTATATCCTCTCACAAAGAGGTAGTGTGACTGACATCAGCCTTTCCACCAACACACCCTAACTGACATCCTATTACCTCACAGACATCCTATTAGCTCACAGAAGCTTTACTGAGAATGTCCTTTGTTGTCTATATTAACCAATCAGAGCTCAGATTAACAGTAGCAAAATAGAAGCTGAGCTGTGATTGGTTGCTATTGGCAGCCTGATAAATCCCCAGGCAACAGGAAACCCTCCCCCCTGACAGTATATATTAGCTCACACATACACATAATAGACAGGTCATGTGACTGACAGGTGCCGTATTTCCTATATGGTACATTTGTTTCTCTTGTATTTTTGCTGCTTATTAATCAGATTTTTATTGTTGAAGGACAATACCAGACTTGTGTGTGTTTTAGGGCGATTATGTGGCGAGGTTGGTGTATGTGTGGTGAAATGTGTGCTGAGGGTGGTATATGTGTTCAAGCACGTGGTAGTGTGAGGCGCATTTTGTGTGTGTGTTCATATCCCCGTGTGTGGTGAGTATCCTATGTCGGGGCCCCACCTTAGCAATTGTATGGTATATACTCTTTGGTGGCATCGCTCTCATTCTTTAAGTCCCCCTTGTTCACATCTGGTAGCTGTCAATTTGCCTACAACACATTTCCTTTCACTTTTTCCCCATTATGTAGATAGGGCCAAAATTGTTTGGTGAACTGGAACGCTCAGGGTTAAAATTTCGCGTCACAACATAGCCTATGACGTTCTCGGGTCGAGGCGTGTGACTGTGCAAGTTTTGTGGCTATAGCTGACAGCTGTCGATTTTCCTCCAACACTTTTCCTTTCCCTTTTTCCCCATTATGTAGATAGGGGTAAAATTGTTTGGTGAATTGGAATGCGCGGGTTTAAAATTTCGCCTCACAACATAGCCTATGACGCTCCCGGGGGCCAGACATGTGATTGTGCAAAATTTTGTGGCTATAGCTGACAGCTGTCGATTTTCCTCCAACACTTTTCCATTCACTTTTTCCCCATTATGTAGATAGGGGCAAAATTGTTTGGTGAACTGGAACGCGCGGGGTTAAA
The DNA here is from genome assembly GCA_033576535.1 of Allobates femoralis. Taxonomy (NCBI): domain Eukaryota; kingdom Metazoa; phylum Chordata; class Amphibia; order Anura; family Aromobatidae; genus Allobates; species Allobates femoralis. Next base: position 163,865,838 of record JARQOC010000003.1, read on the forward strand.
ATTTCGCCTCACAACATAGCCTATGACGCTCTCGGGGTCCAGACGTGTGACTGTGCAAAATATTGTGGCTGTAGTTGTGACGGTGTAGATGCCAATCCCGGACATACATACACACATACATACACACACACATTCAGCTTTATATATTAGATTTTTGGAATCTGAGTCAGTTCTTTTTATACCGACTCCACCAAAATTGGCACTGACTCAGGCTCCACGACTCCGACTTTTACCTCCACAGCTCCGGTCTCCGATACACCATCACTGACACAGATGCAAAGATGACGAAATAACCCAGCGAGCATACGCACTTATGCTGCTGCCATGTTTTTACACTACGGAGGAGAGTGTGTGCCCACAGAGACAATCAAGAACACTAAGCAATGGGGAGGCTATCTACTTACATAAATGGCAGTTCACGCGGTGCTCGAATCCCATAAGGCACTGCAGCCATGCCCGGCAGAAAGCACGTGAGTGTCCCAAGATGGCACAGGACACCCTGGCTGCACCTGCTTCTGCAAGCACAGATGGACACACCGCCAGAGACGCCGCTGGATACACCAAACACGCTGCCACCACCAAATAACCCCATGACACTGCCAGAACACATACACACACTCATCGGGGTGCTCTGTGACTCCATGCTGGATTCTGCCTGACCGCCGGTCTCTCTCCGCTGCTGTACCCCCTACATGTAGCGTCCTGTGCAAAACGGTAAGCTCCGCCCAATCACAGACCAGAAGCTAACGTCGGCACGTGATGTTACAGCCATCCCTCTGATTGGGTGCCGGATACTTCCTCTGATTGAGCGCCTGGTGCTTACTCTCATTGGTCCAAGCTTACCGTAACGTACATGTGTGATATGGTATGTACATGTACGCTATGCCAGCCCAGTGCGCCAGCTGCCCAGAATACAGCGATGACCGTGGAGGACCTGGGAGTGTGTGTGTGTGTATGTGTGTGGGAGAGAGCAATAGTCGTCAAGGACCAGCACTCAAGTTAAGATGAAGTTGATGGTGCTAACAGAAAGGACCGGAGATCCACAATATATATCAGTATATATATGTCTATGGCGTGAGTCAGCAGAGGCCGTCTCCCCCTGGCAAGCTGGGACGGGCATCAGACAGCTGAATGCCCACACTTCTGACAGCGGGAGTGACCCAGGGTTTAAAAAATGACAGTCTCTTCATTTTGAGTAATTCCAGTAAATTAGTGTCATGTGGTGCAGCCGTGTACTTGAATTACCCAAAATAAAGACACCCTAATCCGGTAAAGTAGTGGCAAGCCGTGCAGCCGTTCTCCGGATTTACCCTCAATGCAAATGTGCATTGACGGTGGCTCCAGCTGTTGACGGACATTTGGTAGTGCGCCCCGTGGGTAAATCCGGTACATTTGTGTCATGTGGTGCAGCCGTTTACTGGATTTACCCAAAATAAAGACACCCTAATTCGGTAAATTAGTGGCAAGCTGTGCAGCCGTTCTCCGGATTTACCCAATGTTATAAAACCCTAATCCAGTAAATTAGTAGCACATGATGCAGTCGTTATTAGGATTTACCCAAAATTTATTGCCCCCCTATTTAGTGTGTGTGCATGTAGATATATATATATATATATGTGTGTGTGCATATATATATATATATATATATATATGTGTGTGTGTGTGCATATATATATATATATATATATATATATGTATATATATGTGTGTGTGTGTGCATGTATGTATATATATATATATATATATATATACTAGCTGTAGTACCCGGCTACGCCCGGGTTAATAAATAACTGATGTTAGCTATAACAAAATAGAATTTGAATATGTCATATTAATGACCTGTAAGAAAATAGAAGCTGAGCTGTGATTGGTTGCTATAGGCAGCCTAATAAATCTCCAGCCAACAGTAAACCCTCCCCCTGGCCGGGCAGTATATGTTACCTCACACATAGTGATGGGCGAGTCCTAAATTACTCGGAATCGCTTGACTCTAGTGAGTCCGAGCCCAGGACTCGCTACTCGTTGCGAGTCTAGCGAGTCCAAAGTTAATGAATGGGGAAGCGAGTAATAGCGAGTAATGTGCGATTTACAAATTGCAGATGTGTCTCGGAAAGCGCTCGCATTGCCGTTTTGGAAACCCCAACAGTTTTTTGCTGCTGTGTCCTAGGCCAAACTTAAATATAAGGAATCTTGAAGTTTCCCTATACTGACTGACAATCCCTACGATCTGCTCCAGCATCTACCTCACCCTGCTCTAGCTCAGATCGTCACAGGAATGTGGAGGAAATGGCAGTGGCAAGGCTTATATACAGCCTCGCCTCTCATACATGACATAGGCATCACGATGGACAGAAGCCAATCATAGTCCTGCCACAACCAACATGGCTGTGGCATTACTGAATATGATTGGCTAACATGCTTGTCCATCTTCACAAGTTTTCTGACCTAACACGCTAGGCTGTCTCGGAAGCTTTGTCGGAACATAACAGATTCTGTATTTGCGAGTCCCGAATACAGTATACAGGACTCGGATTCGTAGACTCGTTCAGACTCGCTGCTGACAGCGGGTATCCGTGAAGCGGTGCGATTGTTTAAACGATTTGGGGAGATTCAAGCTACATAGCGATGTGATATAGCGAGTCTAGCGAGTGAGAAAAAGTAAACTCTCAAAACTAGGATTGCCATTGACTTGCATTGGACTCGTTACTGTGCGAGTAATCACGGGGAAACTCGCCGAGTACCGAGTCCTGCGAGTCCCTTTCTACTCGCCGAGTAACGAGTCCTAGCGAGTAGACTCGCCCATCCCTACTCACACATACACATAATAGACAGCTCATGTGACTGACATCTGCCTTAATTCCCTATATGGCACATGTGTTGTACATTGGCTGTTTTTAATCAGATGTTTATGTTTGGAAATTAAAGATCGCACACGTATGAGGTGAGTTGTGTGAAGTGATTTGTGCACATCTGTGTCTGTCTGTGTGGTGTGTGTGTCCCTGGGGTGTGTGTGTGTGTGTGTGTGTGTGTCCCTGTGGGGTGAGTGCATGTGTCCCTATAGGGTGTGTATGTCCCTGTGGGGGGGTCTGTGTGGTGTGTGTTTCTGTTGTGTGTGTCTCTTTGTGGTGTGTGTGTCCCTGTGGAGTGAGTGCATGTGTCCCTATAGGGTGTATATGTGTGTGTGTGTCCCTGTGGGGGGGTCTGTGTGGTGTGTGTGTGTATATCTGTTTGTGTGTGTTTCTCTTTGTGGTGTGTGTCCCTGTGGGGTGAGTGCATGTGTCCCTATAGGGTGTGTATGTGTGTGTGTGTCCCTGTGGGGGGTGTCTGTGTGGGGTATGTGTGTCTTTGTGTTGTGTGTGTCTATTTGCGGTGTGTGTGTGGGTCCCTGTGGGGTAAGTGCATGTGTCCCTATTGGGTGTGTATGTGTGTGTGTCCCTGGGGGTGTCTGTGTGGTGTGTGTGTGTCTCTTTGTGGTGTGTGTGTGTCCCTGTGGGGTGAGTGCATGTGTCCCTATAGGGTGGCTATGTGTGTGTGTCCCTGTGGGGGGGTCTGTGTGGTGTTTGTGTCTGTGTTGTGTGTGTGTGTCCATGTGGGGTGAGTGCATGTGTCGCTATAGGGTGTGTGTCCCCGTGGGTGTGTGTGTCTCTGTGTTGTGTGTGTCTCTTTGTGGTGTGTGTGTTTGTTCAAGTGTGGGGTGAGTATCCAATATTGTGGCTGCACCTTAGCGACTATACACTTACTGTTACTCTTTGTGTGTGTGTGGTGTGTGTATACATGTCCCCAAGCGTGGTGAATATCTCATGTTGGGGTCCCACCTTAGTGACTATATGCTGGTATGTGCTGTTAGTCTTTGGCGCTATCATTAAGCCCCTCTCATTCACAACTGTCAACTGGTAACTGTCACTTTTTCCCCATTATGTAGATAGGGGCAAATGTGTTTGGTGAATTGGAATGCGCGGGGTTAAAATTTCGCCTCACAACATAGCCTATAATGCTCCCGGGGTCCAGACGTTTGATTGTGCAAAATTGTGTGGCTATAGCTGACAGCTTTTGATTTCCATTCACTTTTTCCCCATTATGTAGATAGGGGCAAAATTGTTTGGTGAACTGGAACGTGCAGGGTTAAAATTTCGCCTCACAACATACCCTATGACGCTCTCGGGTCCAGACGTGTGACTGTGCAAAATTTTGTGGCTGTAGTTGCGACGGTGTAGATGCCAATCCCGGACATACATACATACATACACACATACATACACACATACATGCACACACACATTCAGCTATATATATTAGATATATGTCACCTGATGGACCGATAAAGGCATAACTTAACACGAAAAAGGAGTGCTGCAGTCGATTTACTTGTTATCATAATCTCAATCAGCGGATGGGAGAGGAGCTGTGACTGAATTGCACCCGAAGAAAAAGCTGTGCTGCTTTCTTTGATAAATATATATATATGTGTCCTATGTGTCGTCCAGCCGCGGCGTGCGCCCAGCCCCACTTCGCGCCTCGGCCCGATCGGCCCAGCCCTTAGAGCCAATCCTTATCCCGAAGTTATGGATCTGACTTGCCGACTTCCTTTACCTACATTGTTCCAACATGCCAGAGGCTGTTCACCTTGGAGACCTGCTGCGGATATGGGTACGGCCCGGGGCGAGATTTACACCAACTACCCCGGATTTTCAAGGGCCAGCGAGAGCTCACCGGACACCGCCGGAACCATGACGCTTTCCAAGGCTCGGGCCCCTCTCTCGGGGCGAACCCGTTCCAGGGCGCCCTGCCTTTCACAAAGAAAAGAGAACTCTCCCCGGTGCTCCCGCCGGCTTCATCCGGGATCGTTTACGTTGCCGCTCTGGGCGCCCCGCCACCCCACCCCCCTTGTTTAGGGGGGAGAGGAAGGAGGCGGGGAGCTCCGGTGATCTGAACCCGACTCCCTTTCGAACGGCCGAGGGCGACAGAGGCCATCGCCCGTCCCTTCGGAACGGCGCTCGCCCATCACTTGGGACCGACTGACCCATTTTCAACTGCTGTTCACATGGAACCCTTCTCCACTTTGGCCTTCAAAGTTCTCTTTTGAATATTTGCTACTACCACAAAGATCTGCACCCGCGGTGACCCCGCGGCGTAAAAAAAAGGCAAAGTCCGTTCGTTTTGAGTAATTCCGGATATTTAGTGTCATGTGGTGCAGCCGTTTACTGGATTTACCCAAAATAAAGAAACCCTAATCCAGGTATGTAGTGTCACAAGGTGCAGACGTTCTCCGGATTAACCCAAAGTTATAAAACCCCAATCCGGTAAATTATTGTCATGTGGTGCAGCCGTTCTACGGATTTACCCTCAATGCACCTTGTGCATTGAAGGTGGCTCCAGCTGTTGACGGAAATTTGGTAGTGCACCCCGTGGGTAAATCCGGTACATCAGTGTCAAGTGGTGCAGCCGTTTAATGAATTTACACAAAATTAAGACACCCTAATCCGGTATATTAGTGGCGTGTGGTGCAGCCGTTCTCCGGAAGTACCCTCAATGCAAATTTGCATTGACGGTGGCTCCAGCTGTTGACGGAAATTAGGTACTGAGGGGATAATTCCGGATATTTAGTGGCAAGTGGTCCAGCCGTTTAGTGGATTTACCCAAGATTAATACACCCTATTCCCGTAAATTTGTGGCAAGTGGTGCAGTCGTTCTCCGGATTTACCCTCAATGCAAATTTGCATTGACAGTGGCACTAACTGTTGACGGAAACTTGTTAGTGCAACCCGTGGGTAATTCCGGATATTTAGTGTCAAGTGAGGCAGCCATTTAATGGATTTACCCAAAATTACTACACCCTATTCCCGTAAGTTTGTGGCAAGTGGTGTAGCCATTCTCCGGATTTACCCTCAATGCAAATTTACATTGACGGTGGCTCCAGCTGTTGACGGAAATTTGGTAGTGCAACCCGTGGGTAATTCCAGATATTTAGTGGCAAGTGGTGCAGCAGTTTACTTGATTTACCCAAAATTAAGACACCCTAATCCAGGTATGTAGTGTCACAAGGTTCAGCCGTTCTCCGGATTTACCCAAAGTTATAAAACCCCAATCCGGTAAATTATTGTCATGTGGTGCAGCCGTTTCTACGGATTTACCCTCAATGCATATTTGCATTGATGGTGGCTCCAGCTGTTGACAGAAATTTGGTAGTGCACCCCGTGGGTAAATCCGTTAAATTAGTGTCAAATGGTGCAGCCGTTTAATGGATTTACCCAAAATTAATACACACTATTCCCGTAAATCCTTGGCATGTGGTGCAGCCGTTCTCTGGATTTTCCCTCATTGCAATTTTGCATTGATGGTGGCTCCAACTGTTGACGGGAATTTGGTAGTGCACCCCGTGGGTAATTCCGGATATTTAGTGGCAAGTGGTGCAGCCGTTTAATGGATATACCCAAGATTAATACACCCTATTCCCGTAAATCCGTGGCAAGTGGTGAAGTCATTCTCCGGATTTACCCTCAATGCAAATTTGCATTGACAGTGGCACTAATTGTTGACGGAAGCTTGGTAGTGCAACCCGTGGGTAATTCCGGATATTTAGTGGCAAGTGGTGCAGCCGTTTAATGGATTTACCCAAAATTAATACACCCTATTCCCGTAAATCCGTGGCATGTGGTGCAGCCGTTCTCCGGACTTACCCAAAGTTTATTGACCCACCCCTTTCCGGCTACCCGGAGGCCCGCAACTCTTATGCCGGACACCTAGACGCCCGCACCTCTGACAATGGAATTTTCCGGCCAAAATCATGGACGATCCAAAATGTTCAGAAATTGCACCAAGTAATAAGGACTGTTCAGCGCAAATTTATGGAACTGTTTCTAGGCCCCAAATCTGCATTTTACCGCTCAAAATCGTGGATCATGGAAAATGTTCAGAAATTCCACCAAGTCCCAAGAACTGTTCAGCGCAAATTCCTGGAACTGTTCCTGGGCTCAAAAATCAGCATTTTACCGCTCAAAATCATGGATAATGTTTAGAAATTGCACCAAGTCCCAAGGACTGTTCAGCGCAACTTTATGGAACTGTTTCTAGGCCCCAAATCTGCATTTTACCGCTCAAAATCGTGGATCATGGAAAATGTTCAGAAATTCCACCAAGTCCCAAGGACTGTTCAGCGCAAATTCCTGGAACTGTTCCTGGGCTCAAAAATCAGCATTTTACCGCTCAAAATTGTGGATCATGGAAAATGTTCAGAAATTCCACCAAGTCCCAAGGACTGTTCAGCGCAAATTTATGGAACTGTTTCTAGGCCCCAAATCTGCATTTTACTGCTCAAAATCATGGATCATGGAAAATGTTCAGAAATTGCAGCAAGCCCCAAGGACTATTCAGCGCAAATTCCTGGAACTGTTCCTGGGCCCAAAAATCTGCATTTTACTGCTCAAAATCGTGGATGATGGAAAATGTTCAGAAATTCCACCAAGTCCCAAGGACTGTTCAGCGCAAATTTATGGAACTGTTTCTAGGCCCCAAATCTGCATTTTACCACTCAAAATCATGGATCATGGAAAATGTTTAGAAATTGCACCAAGTCCCAAGGACTGTTCAGCGCAAATTTATGGAACTGTTTCTAGGCCCCAAATCTGCATTTTACCGCTCAAAATCATGGATCATGGAAAATGTTCAGAAATTCCACCAAGTCCCAAGGACTGTTCAGCGCAAATTTATGGAACTGTTTCTAGGCCCCAAATCTGCATTTTACCGCTCAAAATCATGGATCATGGAAAATGTTCAGAAATTACAGCAAGTCCCAAGGACCTATTTACCTGAATTGCCTGGAACCGTGTTCAAGTACAGCAACTGGATTTTCTGTACAAGTCTCAAAGACGACTATTAAGCTCCGCACCGGTCTCCGCCACCTTGCTCGACCATTAAGCCCCACACCAGTCTCCGCCACCTGGTTCGACCATTAAGCCCCGCACCGGACTCTGCCACCTGGCTTCTTTTTGAGTAATTCCGGATATTTAGTGGCATGTGGTGCAGCCTTTCTCCGGACTTACCCAATGTTTATTGACCCACCCCTTTGCGGGCACCGGGAGGCCCGCAACCCCTGTTCCGGGCACCAGGAGGCCCGCACCTCTCACATGGCAGTGACCCCGGGGCATAAAAAATGACAGAGTGTCTTCTTTTTGAGTAATTCCGGATATTTAGTGGCATGCAGTGCAGCCGTTTACTGGATTTACCCAAAATTAGCACATCCTATTCCGGTAAATCCGTGACATGTGGTGCAGCCATTCTCCGGAATTACCCTCAATGCAAATTTGTATTGATGGTGGCTCCACCTTTTGACGGAAATTTGGTACTGCACCCCGTGGGTAAATCCGGTACATTAGTGTCAAATGGTGCAGCCGTTTAATGGATTTGCCCAAAATTAATACACCCTATTCCCGTAAATCCGTGGCATCTGGTGCAGCCATTCTCCGGATTTTCCCTCAATGCAAATTTGCATTGACGGTGGCTCTAACTGTTGACGGGAATTTGGTAGTGCACCCCGTGGGTAAATCTAGTAAATTAGTGTCAAGTGATGCAGCCGTTTAATGGATTTACCCAAAATTAATACACCCTATTCCCGTAAATTTGTGGCAAGTGGTGCAGTCGTTCTCCGGATTTACCCTCAATGCATATTTGCATATTTAGGGCAAGTGGAGCAGCCGTTTAATGGATTTACCCAAAATTAATACACCCTATTCCCGTAAATCCGTGGCATGTGGTGCAGCCGTTCTCCGGACTTACCCAAAGTTTATTGCCCCACCCCTTTCCCGGCACCAGGAGGCCAGCACCTTTCACATGCCAGTGAGCCAGGGATGTAAAAAAATGACAAAGTGCCTTCTTTTTGAGTAATTCTGGATATTTAGTTGCATGTGGTGCAGACGTTACCCGGATTTACCCAATGTTCATGGACCCACCCCCTTTCCGGACATCAGGAGGCCAGCACCTCTCACATGCCAGTGAGCCAGGGATGTAAAAAATGACAAAGTGCCTTCTTTTTGAGCTATTCCGGATATGTTATGGCATGTGGTGCAGCCGTTAGCCGGATTTACCCAACGTTCATGGACCCACCCCTTTCCGGGCACCAGGAGGCCAGAACCTCTCACATGCCAGTGAGCCAGGGATGTAAAAAAATTACAAAGTGCCTTCTTTTTGAGTAATTTTGGATATTTAGTTGCATGTGGTGCAGCCGTTACCCGGATTTACCCAATGTTCATGGACCCACCCCTTTCCGGACATCAGGAGGCCAGAACCTCTCACATGCCAGTGAGCCAGGGATGTAAAAAAATTACAAAGTGCCTTCTTTTTGAGTAATTTTGGATATTTAGTTGCATGTGGTGCAGCAGCCGTTACCCGGATTTACCCAATGTTCATGGACCCACCCCCTTTCCGGACATCAGGAGGCCAGCACCTCTCACATGCCAGTGAGCCAGGGATATAAAAAATGACAAAGTGCCTTCTTTTTGAGCTATTCCGGATATGTTATGGCATGTGGTGCAGCCGTTACCCAGATTTACCCAACGTTCATGGACCCACCCCTTTCCCGGCACCAGGAGGCCAGCACCTTTCACATGCCAGTGAGCCAGGGATGTAAAAAAATGACAAAGTGCCTTCTTTTTGAGTAATTCTGGATATTTAGTTGCATGTGGTGCAGACGTTACCCGGATTTACCCAATGTTCATGGACCCACCCCCTTTCCGGACATCAGGAGGCCAGCACCTCTCACATGCCAGTGAGCCAGGGATGTAAAAAATGACAAAGTGCCTTCTTTTTGAGCTATTCCGGATATGTTATGGCATGTGGTGCAGCCGTTAGCCGGATTTACCCAACGTTCATGGACCCACCCCTTTCCGGGCACCAGGAGGCCAGAACCTCTCACATGCCAGTGAGCCAGGGATGTAAAAAAAATTACAAAGTGCCTTCTTTTTGAGTAATTTTGGATATTTAGTTGCATGTGGTGCAGCCGTTACCCGGATTTACCCAATGTTCATGGACCCACCCCCTTTCCGGACATCAGGAGGCCAGCACCTCTCACATGCCAGTGAGCCAGGGATATAAAAAATGACAAAGTGCCTTCTTTTTGAGCTATTCCGGATATGTTATGGCATGTGGTGCAGCCGTTACCCAGATTTACCCAACGTTCATGGACCCACCCCTTTCCCGGCACCAGGAGGCCAGAACCTCTCACATGCCAGTGAGCCAGGGATGTAAAAAAATGACAAAGTGCCTTCTTTTTGAGTAATTCCGGATATTTAGTGGCATGTGGTGCAGCCGTTACCCGGATGTACCCAACTTTCATGGACCCACCCCTTTCCGGGCACCAGGAGGCCAGCACCTCTCACATGCCAGTGAGCCAGGGATGTAAAAAAATGACAAAGTGCCTTCTTTTTGAGTAATTCCGGATATTTAGTGGCATGTGGTGCAGCCGTTACCCGGATGTACCCAACTTTCATGGACCCACCCCTTTCCGGGCACCAGGAGGCCAGCACCTCTCACATGCCAGTGAGCCAGGGATGTAAAAAAATGACAAAGTGCCTTCTTTTTGAGTAATTCCGGAAATTTAGTGGCATGTGGTGCAGTCGTTCTCCGGATTTACCCAACATTCAGGGACTCACCCCTTTCCGGGCATCAGGAGGCCAGCACCTCTTACATGCCAATGAGCCAGGGATGTAAAAAAATGACAAAGTGTCTTCTTTTTGAGTAATTCCGGATGTTTAGTGGCATGTGGTGCAGCCGTTACCCGGATTTACCCAACGTTCATGGACCCACCCCTTTCAGAACACCACTAGGCCCGCACCTCTCACATGGCATTGACCCTGGGGCGTAAAAAATGACAGAGTGCCTTCTTTTTGAGTAATTCCGGATATTTAGTGGCATGCAGTGCAGCCGTTTACTGGATTTACCCAAAATTAAGACACCCTATTCTGGTATATTAGTGGCGTGTGGTGCAGCCGTTCTCCGGAATTAACCTCAATGCAAATTTGCATCGACGGTGGCTCAAGCTGTTGACGGAAATTTGGTACTGCACCCAGTGGGTAAATATGGTAAATTAGTGTCATTTGGTGCAGCCGTTTACTGGATTTACCCAAAAGTAAGACACCCTAATCCTGGTATTTAGTGTCACACGGTGCAGCCGTTCTCCGGATTTACCCACAATGCAAATTTGCATTGACGATGGCTCCAGCTGTTGACGGAAACTTGGTACTGCACCCCGTGGGTAAATCCGGTACATTAGTGTCATGTGGTGCAGCCGTTTACTGGATTTACCCAATATAAAGACACCCTAATCCGGTATATTAGTGGCGTGTGGTGCAGCCGTTCTCCGGAATTACCCACAATACAAACTTCCATTGACGAGGCTCCACTTGCTGATGGAAATCTGTTAGTGCACGCCGTTGGTTAATGGATAGCATATAGTGCATTCGTTTACCGGATTTACCCTCAATACACATTTGCAGTGACCGGGCTCCACCTGGTGATGCGAATTTGCTAGCGCACGCCGTTTTCAATTCCAGCGAATTAGATGCACATGGTGCAGTCGTTTACCGGATTTACCCTCAGTACAAATTGACGGTCTCAGAGCCCCCTCTATTGACGGAAATTCGGTGGTGCAGCCCGAGTGCTATTCCGGCTAATGTCAGACTTTTAGGGGTATATTAGCACTTTACGGTCCAAAAAATCTTGCGCCTTTTTTTACGAAAGTGCGCGTTTCGACCGTATACGACTCTTTTAGAACGCAATTTGAGGTGCTAGAGCGAACGGGAGCGCGTCCCGACGCACAGTCTCTGAGAAAACGGCGCAAAATCATTCTTTTTTAAACCAATAAGTTTTTATTAGGGTTTGGTACGCAAAATCATTCTTGCGACCGTGCAGTCGTCTGTTTTACGTCAAGACGCGCCCAATGGGTCGCGAGACGGGCCCCGCACCGGACGGGAGCGCATCCCCACCCGCTGGCACGCGGGAGAGACCCCAAAACCACGCCACGCGCCGCGACTTCGGGGTTGCGGCGGACACGCTCGCGCATCCGCCGCAACCCCATTATAAGTATAGGGAGTTCTAAGGTCAAGCTACCGGGGTTACTCGTTCGAATGGAAGCCTATGGGATGGGTAAATCCGGTTAACGACCCGGGACCACACGGGACCTCACGGGACCACACGCAGCACTTCAGGACCACAAGGAGTATGAGCAAATTTTGCTAACGGGTAAATCCGGGTATTGGACTCCGTGGTCCCCTATGGAGCCTTCCATTACGTATCATCCTCGGTGGGGTCATCATAACCCTCTGGATAATTCTGGGCATGCCAATGGACCAATTTCTGGATCAAATCCGACTGGGTGTTAGAGTTCCTGAATTCAATCTGTTGAAGGTGGCCCAGGGCTTGTAGTTGCAGTTTTTTGTGACAACTGAATATCCACTTTGGTCCTCGTCCCATGGCTGAGCTGGTGGGGTTGGACTCGGGGGCTTCCGAAAAATGGCCTGCTGGGTATGCTTATATGTCTCCCAGGTTGCTGAGTCCTTGGACGGTGTCAATGAACACCAGTCCCCTGCTGCTCCCCTCGATAAACCAGGTAGAGTAGTATCCCACTGCTGCCACCAATTGTGGAGACATGGGGGTCAGTAAATGCTCTCATCCTCTGACCCAGCCACCTTTAGAAAGACAGCATGAACCATGGCTCATCCCAACTGAACTCCCAACCTCCTCACCCGTGGGTGGAAAACTACTTTGACAGCACAGGGTCAGGGAACACAATAATAACACTTTATTGGATCCCCAACAGTTAATGGCATATAACAGATAACCAAGCCAAACACAGAGTATAACAAGCAACTATTTCTCACCCTTCTGATGGCTCACTAGGGATTACAAGATTCTGCTTTAGCCAGGTGACTAAAATGTCCCAAACTAGAGATCTTCCTTAGGTAGTCTCTGGTGATTCTCTAGTTAGGGCCGAGGTCCCTAGACTGATGTCCATGTAATCGTATGCTCCAGATTCTAATCTCCCTGGTCGGCGCTGGAGTGTCTAGGCCATGGGTTATGACCTGCCAATCAGATCTGCAGATCCTAGATTGGTACCACGTATCATGTCAACTCCTGGTCAATGAACAGTCATCCTTATATACACTTGAGCACCCAATTCAGACCATTGGGGACTTTTGGACTAATAAGACTGTGTTCTCATTGGCTAGATTTCAAGCAACATGCATAATATCACTAGAAGTAATGTCTCTAGTGGAGGGTATGAAGTGACAGGTAATTTTACATAAAATCATCAATACACATCTTTGGACAATAGAAGGCTTGCATCCTTAATTGTCTTTGAGTCTCTTACCTTCTTTGACAAAGGGGTGAGATAATTGCATTGGCAAACACAAATTTTAAACACTAGCAGACTCCTTAGAGTCTTGTAGAAACAATGAGTGGCTTATCACAAGTTAACAAACAAAATATAAACATGTCTGGTCAATATAAGAACTTAACTCTTACATTACATAGTATGCATTTTAAGAGTCCGTGTCGTCACAGACCTCTGTTTTGGATCACCAGTGAAGGTAAGGCTGTAGTCAACAGGGACCAGTTGTTGGCTTTACCCTACCTGGCAATTAAAAGTAGGAGGGCCCTACATTTTTTTTTTTAATAATTTATGTATTTTTTGGGCTAAATAGAAGGCCAAACACTCTTTAGTGACTCCTGAACGGTACTAAAGGGTGTAATCTTACAATATGTAGAAGAGTGGGACATAATATAACTGTTTGACATCTGTCTATCCATCTATCTATCTATCTATCTATCTATCTATCTATCTATCTATCTATCTATCTATCTATCTATCGTATGTAAAAGATGATATAAACAACCCATTGTGTGCAGTCTGTGTGTGGTTCATGTGCCACATGCTTTTTTCGCACCCACCGACTTGTATTGGTGAGATGCGCAGCCACTCACAGCATGCTGCAATTTGCCTTGTACACTGAATTTTGAAAAGGAAAAATTAGCAGATATGCTATGACCTATTGGTATTATTGGTACTAGTGCAATGCAAAGTTTTCTCACATTGTGCTCATCATTTTTATGCACAGACGTGAGTAACCCAAAGGGTATGTCCACACAATCACTATTTGCAGCAGTTTGGATGCAGCATGCTATCGGTGCGTCCAAACTGCTGCATTGTACAGTAAAAGCACGGTGGATTGAATTTACATAAATGCCATGCCCACTATGCTTTTTTTTTCCACAGTGTTGATTGACATGCGGGGCAGCTTTCTGCCTCTTGTCCACAATAAGTCAATTTAGTACTGCAGAGTTGAAAGCGATCTCAGTGGGTGAATGCAGGAAGAAGCTTCCATACCCTGAATGCAGATCATGGAAACAGGCAGCTGTGTTAACCCACAGGAGAGGAGACTCTGCGTCCAGAATGCAGTGTCTCCAGATCATGTGCAGTTAGCCTATAAGGGTGAAATTCAGTGTGAAAAAAAGAAAATGTTTAATATGATGACCTGTTGTTATTCTTAAATATCCCCACAAAGTAGCAGGACACAGTGCCCGCGAAACATGCCTTTTGTTCCCTCTAACTCCTGTGCCACCTGACTAATTTTGACTAATGGTAAACCTGCCCATATTAGGGGAACTCTGGGAGAATAAATGTTGATGTACGGTCCCTGCCCTCCTACATCATGAAGCAGAGTTGGGCACTATAGCTCTAGGATCTATAGATTGCTTATAAATAAACAAAATCATATATTCTCCTCAGCACCCACCTCTCACTTTGGGGACAGAGAAATACAGTCATGCATAATGCTATGGGCAAAGTATTAATGCCACATTAATTCCACATAGTGATCACAACTTTTTTGTTCATGCAAAGTAAAGCCCTGCCCAGCCATTTTGCAGATTGAAAGCATAAGAGAGAAAAGGCATACATTAAATGGGTTGCTGTTCTTCATTAAATGGCAACTCTCAGGGTAAGTGTACATGATCAATGTTTTCAGAATTTTGGATGCAGCTTGTTTTTGCTGTATCCAAAATGTGTTGAGTAGATGGGATTAGCAGAAATCCCATGCCCACTGTGCTTCTTATAGACATTTCATATACTGACATGCAGCATAGCTTTCCGAGGTGCAGAAAATCAATTTTTTTCTTGAGGTGATGCTAGTGTTCTTAGCAGAATACAGCAAAACTATGCTGCATCAATAATCCTGATCATGTGCATTGACAGCACATTCTCCCATCTAGAAAGCTAGCATCTCCATAAGAGAAAACACACAGTCACTCCTGATCATGTACACATACCTCCACACTGACTTGCTCCCTGTGAACTGCAGCTAACAATTGTGAGAAACAAGGTTTGGATCAATCTTGCGGCCGTACAGTCAGGCAAAGTAAGGCTAGGGTCACACTTGCATGCATTTTTTAAGGTTGCATATGGCAGCCTGCCTTTTTGGGCTGCGTTTTTGCATTTTAGTCAGGAGCAGCCTTAAAAAACACATGCGGAAATGCATGCGAAAATGCATGGTACCATTTAGTGCCATGCGTTTTCGCATGCGTGACTCATAGGGCCCCATGTTAAAAAAGGAAGCGTTTTTGGAAAATTTGGTGCTGAGCCAAAAATGCATCCAAAAAACGCATGGCACTTTAGCCATGCGTTTTTGACATTGGGACATGCATTTTTGTCATTATATCCTAATTCCTATGGATGCAATTTTGCATGCGATTTTCACACAATCCAAGTGTAAAAATCGCATGGAAAATCGCATCCAGCCCTTTAGTGTGACCCTAGCCTAATTGACACTACCAGCATAGTGAAGATCCTCAATTTAGTTATATAACAATTCTTTCAGTATTATATCAGTTTGAGAAAGATTGTGGCTATGGCTAGCAAAGTGTTAGCTCATTTGAAATATTCTCTTTCAACTATTCTTATTTAGCAAAGCATACAATACTGGCTTTGCAAAAATAAAAAAAAAAAAGCTCTGCCAGATTGTATTGTCAGAATGCTTTGCAATTCGATGCTTCATTTGTTGGAGCATCTGCAGGAGCATGGTATAGGGTTGATGGACTGTATCATGCAGCATCAAACTACAGCATGTTCTACTTTGACATCTAACACTGCCAACTTATTAAGAGCACGTCACCTGTGTATAACCTACAAATAAGAACCTCTTCATTTACCAAGGAGCTGGCAACCTAAGATTAATTTACCCAAAAAGTGTGATGATCAAAAATAAGAACATCACAGAAACACACCAACTATGTAATAATAAACAAACATTACAAATTTTATTGATGAATAAATAGACAAGACAAGAAACCATAGGATAATATAATACAAGAATCCATTTAGAGGGTATACACAAACATTTCTTCCTCCTGACGAAGTCATTCTGTGACGAAACGATCGTCGAGGTGGACTAGTCGTGCGGGCTCCATACCGATCTCCTTAGCAAAAGATTCATATCATGGCACAAGGTAAATTATATGCTATCTACATTTAATACAGTTATTTTACCATTACAGGACAGACTGGGGAAATTACCTCAGCCTGCCTTTGATGGCTGTGCCTGATTTTCCAAGATCTCCATGTATTGTATCTTTTGTATGCTACCTAGCAATAGCATTATGCATGCAGAATAGAGTTATTTTCTATTTTATTTTCCAGCATTTCTCTGGATCAGTAATTGGTGGTCCAATATTTTGTAGCTTATTACTTTCTGTAACCATAAGGTTTCCGCAGGTGATTACCACACGAATTGGTCTTCTCTCCCCTACTTGAGGGTTTTTAACAACTGTATCACGAACTAATTTTTTTGTGTATACTCTCCAAATGGATTCTTGTATTATATTATCTTATGGTTTCTTGTCTTGTCTATTTATTCATCAATAACATTTGTAATATTTGTTTATTATTACATAGTTGGTGTGTTTCTGTGATGCTCTTATTTTTGATCATCACACTTTTTGGGTAAAAAAACACGTCACCTATGTAGACTCTTGTAAGGAAGCAACAAAGTTTGTCAGTATTTACAACTGTGGAGTTAACTATTTTGTCCACTCTTATTTATCCTGTAAAAACACTTATTAAAATGCCAGAGGGGATGGAGGAAAATTAGCAACTTGCACATGTTCGTTCATCCGTGTCCTGTGTCTGAAAGCATGAATAAACATGAGACTCATCTGTGATTCCTTTAGACCCAATACTTCCCAGCCTGAGCCATCATTAGGCCTGCAAAAGCATCAACAGATACAATATGTTGTACATGATGGACCAGATGCTTTATCTGTCATTCTGATAACCTGATACAATACAGCAAACAGAGATGCACCAGTTGTGCCTCTATTATATGGTTTTTAATGTTATGACTTTTTCATACTCAATAAGTTCTGTTTATCTCTTGCCAGTTAGGAAAACCTACAGTTGTCAAAATGAATCAGGTAGAAGTCAGTGGCAACTTTTATTTATCTATGGCATTGTTTTTACTCTATGTCTTCTGCTTCTTCCATGGCCTGTGCACAGTTCCACCTGCTTCAAATATTCTTGCTTCACATATCCTGGCAGTGTTATACAGTAGTGCTTTACTGTGCTGGGGCTGGGAAATAAGAGACTATATTTCTCAGCACCAGCACAGTAAAGGACTACTGTATAGCACAGCCAGGATATGTGAAGCAAGGACATTTGAAGTAGGTGGAAGAAACAGGAGACGTAACAACATTAAATTGCCCCAAAATAGAACTACATTTTTTGAAAGACTTATAGACAAGCCAATATTTCCTCAATTTTTAAACAGTCAGCCTTTACTTTAACTCCTTAAAAAAGGCATAGTCTTTGTGGTTACTTAATGATTTTAACAAAAGCAAACCTACTGTGGGCATCAAAAAAAGACAACTTTTCCGCTATTGGTTGAGAAGCCAATACTTCTTCTTTAATTAAAATGATAATGTTTGAACTGCTTGTAATAAGCTATTGCTTTTTCACTGATCAAAGGTAGCTACTCTTAATTTTGCACCACCCACGTAAGAAAGTCGCACAATCTTGTGTTTTCACTGCCTGTGTCTAAGTAGCGGCAAATCAGGCATCTCTCCTCAAAAAGGAAACATTTCTGGACCATTTTTAAATTTAATTAGCTAAAGATAATAGACAGAAAAAGTCTGATACAGAGTTATGTTGCTAAATAGACTGTTGGTAGGTTTTTCCTAGCCAGATAGGTTGAGGTCATTGGAACATTAATTAGGCTGTGTTTACATTAAATAACTCACTGGGGGTTAATTACAGTCCTAGAAGACCTAGGATATGTGTTTTTTGGGTAATTATAAACTTTATAGTATAAGATAAGTGTCAAATGTATTTGTAACAAATCAAATTTTGGAGAAAAATTTAGCAAAGCTTCAATTTCAAACAATCATCTCTTCTTGGGGTGCAACAAAAGATACTCTGTCCCTGAGATTTTTTTACATCACATCTAAAATATTCTGAAGTTCCTATTCTGTAACAAACTGTCATTGATCTTAGCGTATAATTGTATGAAACATTTTGAATCATTTTCGTAGGATAAAAACTGTCATGTCTAAATAACAAGTTTCTGTCTGTGTTTTATATGAACAGTTCTATTAGTTCTTTGCCCTCCACTATCTTTACTTGTTCTTCCTGATACATTTCCTTTCAAGTAATAAACTTATATTTTAGGATACCAGCTATATTAATTTCTAAGATGAGAAAATCTGCTGTCATTCAAATTTTGCAGATCATTTAAATTTGGCTTGGAAATTAATTTGCTTAAAATTAAATGTTTTTAGACCTTGATGCATCACAGCATAATAATCATACAAAGTAAAAAAGTAATAATTAATACATTAAATTCACCTATTCTGTTGCCTCAGTCCATGGTCTAGATCTCTGCTTCATCCAGCGTCTTCTTTCGCACTAGATCTGGCATATGGTATCCTATTTGGCCATCTTCTGATGCTATGGCACATGATGCTGCAGTGTATATATATATAATAAGCATATATATATATATAATCGGAATCACAAGAATCACAACCTTCTTCCCTTAAAACATAAACAACTGAAAGATTTTAATAAAATACTTTGTGTATCACCATGTCTACAATAGTCTTATATATCAAAATTTAACTTAAAATTTATTGAGCCAATACAGTAAGAAAAAATGCTGCATTTGCTATATTTAAATTCCCACACCACACGAAAAGAGCAATCCAAATATAGCATATACCCCAAATTAGCAACAAAAAACCTCAGTTCCCCCATTTAAAACACAACTCATCATATATGATCATCAATAGAAAAGTAAAGTGTTACGGTGTCTCAAAAACAACACCAACCAAGCGCTTTTGTTAACAAATTTTTGGAATGATTTAACCACTACTATAAAAAAAAATAACAATTTTGATATCTGCCTAATATATATCTTGTACTTGAAAGTTTTTTTTTTATGTTCCATTACATTCTATGGTAAACCTCAAAACTATAATTTGCCCATAAAAAAATTTGTCCATAAAAAACCCTTCATACCGCCCATGTCTGTCTACGGATGTAGACTGGATCCCTTGTTACCATAGGAAAATGTAAGTTAATAAATCATTTTTCTCAACTATTATATTGCAGTTTTAGGTCAGAGAGGGATGGTTGGGAATGAGCTAGCGATGTGCAGGGACAGGTAGTGATATAATAGGGGATAAAAAGAAGCTGACAGGTTCCCTTTAGAAAATTAGATTGACAAATATACAATAATAGCTGGGTGCCCGATGCACATGCATCGGGATTCTAGAAGAGCGAGTCTCTGACTCGCAATGGCCGCTTCGCGGCCAATGCTTCGCGCTGCTAAGGCGACTCGCCATGCCCGCTGCGCGGGCATAGCGAGTCGCCTTAGAACTGCTCGCAATGGCCGCTGCGCGGCCAATGTTTCGGGCGTATCCATATGACCACGCTGACTCGCAGCGCGAGCGGACTCAAAAGGGGCAAAAAACCCATTCGTGATTATATAATAGATGAAGACATCAGTAATGTGTCAAATTATACTTAGATTTCTTTTTTATAATTGCCAGTTCTCACATATACAGTAGGATCAATACATGTTTTGTCATACATTTCATTGTAAAATTATCTTTTAAACAATTTACAGACAGAAAACTTTGCACATTAGTTGAAAGTAACAGAATACATTCAGTTATTTACGACACACTGGTACATTGTTAATTTTGCATTCCCATCTGCTGAAGTCAATGTTCCCAAGTTGGAATAAAACAGAAAGTGAAATGTGTGAGGTCAATTTGAGTTAGGAAATTATATTAATGTAACTTGTTTAGTATCAAAGTTAATTTATTTTTATGAGCACCATATTATGTCTTTGCAATTACGTTAGGCTAGGGTCAGACTTGCATCATGCATTTGCTAAATGCATGCTCTATTTTCATGTGCAAATCTTGAAAAATGCATGCATCAATAGGTTCCCATGTAAAAAAACGCATTGCAAAAGTGCAGTGCATTCGAGGCTATGTTTGCAAGTGCACCAAAAATCGAGGTATGCAGCGTTATGTGGTCCTTTGCTAAAACGCTTGCGTTTTTTGACATGGGAGTCTATGGGAACGCATGCATTAACGCATGATATATATGTGTACCATATGTTATCGCATGCGCTAAAAATTAACATACATGCCATGAAAATGGGGAAAAACAGGATCCTTTAATGCATCCTTCCAAAGGATGCAAGGTCCCAAATGTGACCCTAGCCTAAGGAGGCACAAGTGTTGGTCACCCAGGGCCAATGACTAGGTTAGGCTAGAGTCACACTAGTGTTGTAGCATCCGCCAAAAGGATGCATGTTTTTCTTTTAGCAATTTCTGCAAACAGATGTGTTAACGCACCCATTGACTCCAATAGAAATAATGCATGGCCAAATTGGTATGCGTTTGGCACTATGCATTTTTTTTTAGCGCACATCATAATGTGGTCTGCAGCGTTTTATGGGCCGTTTTGCAAAATGTGACTGTGCCAGATGCGTTGATTTATCATTGGAGTCTATGGCAAATGCATCCGTTAACGCAAGGTAGATACATGTACCCATGCATTGATGTATCCGTTAATGCATGCTACATTAATGTTTACACATTTTATGTGAATGCAATGGAAAAAATTGCATCCTTTTAATGCATAAGTTAAGCGGATGCCACAACCCGAGTGTGACCCTAGCCATAGGTCCACCTGGATAAAACACCACTGCTAACAGTAATTGTACATTCAGAAAGTGCGTTTTTTGTTCTGTTCTGCTGAGTTTTTAGCTGCAAAATAGGTGCTTTCCTCCAAAAAGCAGAAAAAACAGATCATCAGTTTCTAATCCATTTTTGTGCAGCTTTTTGATGTGATGAGTTTTTTCATGCAAAAACGCATGCGTTTTTGTAACATGGGGCCCTATGGGAAACGCATGCGTTAACGCAGGTGCCTATATGTGCCCTGCGTTAACGCATGCTTTTCCCATAGAGGCCCATGTTAAAAAAACGCATGCGTTTTTGGAAACAACACCTGCGTTTTTTTCCAGCACCCAAAAACACTGCATGCAACGTTTTTTGGACTAAGGGAAAAAACGCAAGTGTAGTGAAAAAACGCAGCTACACTCAATTGCACCCTGCTTTAACGCACGTGCATTTTTTAAAAACTGCAGACAAAATGCAGAGAGTGCCAAAAATGCCGGTGAGTGTGAACAAGGCCAGAAACTAACATGCTCATTCATAAAATGAGCACTCCTAAAGTGAAAAAAGAGATCACTTTAAAAGTTCCCTGTCTGAATGGCAAAAAATTAAAATCCATTGACTTGGCTGGGAATTCATTTGAGTGATTAGTTTTGTGCACTGCACTACACAAAATGGATTACAAAAAAAGATGCAGAAACGGTGTGTGTGAATGTAGCCTAAAGGTGTGTACGTTAAGCTGGAATAACAGGTTAAGGCTGGGGTCACATTTGGGTTGGGACCCACATTTCCAGACAGTACTAAAATCTTAGCAATTTCTGCCGTTGTGGACAGCCTTAACAGCAAGCACTAACTGGCAATGGGGCCCCATAGAACACAGTTGTTTACCTTAGTTGCAGCCGCACACAGAGCTCCAGGACGGGTGCTTTTCAACAGCACACAGGAAAACGCTGCAGGCAGCATTTCCAGTGCGCTCAGCTAAAGCTCCCATCATGGACATGCGTTTTTTTTTGGTGCCTTAAAGATAAGCATGCGTTTCTGCATGCTTTTTTACATTTCTACATGTGTTTTTTAAGGTGTTTTTTGACACCCTGCGTTTTTGCATGCATTTTTAAATCACCACCAAAAAATACTGCAAGCTGCATTTTTTGGTGCGTTTTTAAAAATGCATGCATTTTTTTAACATGGGGCCCTGTGGTAAACGTATGCGTTTTTATATGGCACTAAATGGTACCATGCGTTTTTGCATGCATTTTTTGAAGGCAGCTCCTCACTTAAGTGCAAAAAACGCATGCCAAAAACGCATGGCACTTTAGGCATGCATTTTTGCTATTGGGGCATGCGTTTTTGCTATTGGGGCATGCGTTTTTTGCATGGGGGCTATGGGTGCATTTTTGCATGCGTTTTTAGAGACTGCAGGTCTCAAAAATGCATGTAAAATCTACAAGAGTGACCCTAGCCAGCTACAGTAATCCTTTTACACCAAGCCAGTAGCGTGGTGTGAGAAGCAATTCGTCAGAGCTGCGAGTGCAGCACTGACAGATATAATACACAGTGATCTGTGAAATAAAATTTATGTTTCCCATAGGAATTAAGTAAAGAATTATAAAAATTAATACAATTAAAAGTCTTAAAAAAACAAAAACTAATAAGGAGCCAAAAACTATGAAAATATACGACACAAATAAATACATATATTTATGTAAGAAGATAAATAACAAAAAAAAGTAAACATATCTGGTATTGGATCTGAAATGAATCAATCTATACAACTGTCACACTAGTTAACCCCTTCAGTGAAACAAAAATAAAAAACAGTGGCTATAACAGTATGTTTTTTCATCATACTGCCAAAAAAAGTAGAATTAATCATGATAATAAAGTTGCATGTAAATTAAAATGATATCGCTAAAAACATCATCTTGTTCCACAAAAAAACAAGCCACCATTTTTGATGCATTTTTTGGTGAAGTTTTGGCATCTGCATGCCTATCCTGAAGCTAGCAAATTCGATGAGATTTCTGAAGTGTTGTGTTCATGTTGCATATTTTTTCCTTGCAGATTTGGTTCAAATTTAGTGCAGAAAAAATCAGCAGAATGTGAATTGTTGGGGTGTTTTTGCAGCATGTTTCCCCATTGACTTCAATGATATAAAAAAAACACTGCAAAATACAATCATGTTCACACAGTGTATTTTTTGTTGTGGATGCATGCGTTATGAAATGTTTTGAAATTATCTTCTTGACCAGGTTGTAAATGTCATGAATTTACAGCAAAAAGGCATGGTAAATAAGCGCACCAAATATGCATGGCAAAATACCATAAATGCCTAAAAATTCTTTACTTTTTTATGCGTTTTTCTGCCAGGATATGCAAATTTGGAGCATAACATTTCTGTTCCAAATATTCAATGTGTACACATAGCCTAGTGTGATAGTAGCCAAACCAAAAAAAAATAAATAAATCTGGTATTACCGTATATACTCGTGTATAAGCCAACCCCCCTACTTTTGCCCCCAAAATCTGGGAAAACCTATTGACTCGTGTATAAGCCGAGGGTGGACCCCAGCACAGGTATACAGCCCCCAGCAGTGTGGTATACAGCAGCCTCCCCAGTGGTATATACAGGCCCCAGCAGTGTTACAGCAGCCTCCCCAGTGGTATATACAGCAGCAGCCCCAGTGGTAGTATACAGCAGCCCCAGTGGTAGTATACAGCAGCCCCATTGGTAGTATACAGCAGCCCCAGAGGTATAAACAGCCCCAGTGGTAGTATACAGCAGCCCCAGTGGTAGTATACAGCAGCCCCAGAGGTATAAACAGCCCCAGTGGTAGTATACAGCAGCCCCAGAGGTATATACAGCAGCCCCAGTGGTAGTATACAGCAGCCCCATTGGTAGTATACAGCAGCCCCAGTGGTAGTATACAGCAGCCCCAGAGGTATATACAGCCCCAGTGGTAGTATACAGAAGCCCCAGAGGTATATACAGCCCCAGTGGTAGTATACAGCAGCCCCAGAGGTATATACAGCACCAGTGGTAGTATACAGCCGCCCGCCCGCCACCCCCATCAGTATACAGGCCCCCCCCATCAGGATCCAGGGCCCCCCTCCTTGCTCCGCAAAACCTGCAAAGGAGAATCATTATACTTATCACTTTCCTGTCGCCGCCGGACCGCCGCTGCCATCACGATCCCCGTCTTCTTCCAGCGTCTTCCGGTTTCCTGTGGTCGGCGCAGACAATGACGTCATTGCCTGCGACCACAGGAAGCCGGAAGAAGACAGGGATCGCGATGGCAGCGGCGGTCCGGCGGCGACAGGACAGTGATAAGTATAATGATTTTCCTTTGCAGGTTTTGCGGAGCAAGGAGGGGGGGCCCTGGATCCTGATGGGGGGGCCTGTATACTGATGGGGGTGGCGGGCGGGCGGCTGTATACTACCACTGGGTATATACTCGCGTATAAGCCGAGGGGGGACTTTTCAGCCCAATTTTTGGGCTGAAAAACTCGGCTTATACGCGAGCATATACGGTACTGTAATTTTATTAACTTGACAAATAATCACCTAATCACCTATAAAATGTCCTTTTTTTCTTCATTTCTCCACATTATAAAATTTGTGATGTCAATATGCTCATTGCAATCCTAGATGACTTTATTAAGGGGTGTGGTATTAAAAATGGGGACAAGTGTTGGAAATTGCTGCTATTATGGCACCCCATGGGGCTTTGCCAATTTGACATGGTACCCTTAAACAATTTCAGCAAATTCTTAAGTTTAATAGGTTGCTCCTTCTCCTCCCAGCTTTGCATTATACCTATAGCTAACTAGCTATTGCATGGCATAGTAAGTACAGTGCAGAGATGCCTGCTAGCATTAGGAGAAAAATAAAGGGGTAATGCAAGGCATAAACTACTACAGAAATTGCTTGTTGTGTGGAATGGCAAACTGGTATACCTTAAAAGTATCTCTCGTTTGCATGGATGGTATTGATACACCCAGACAAAATTACACAAAAAACTATATCATGCATATTTTCTTATTAGCCTTTTTAAAAACTTTAAATTTGGGGTTCAAACCATATTTTAATGAAGAAAATGTAATTATTCCTTCTTCACTGAAAAATGGCACTCCATCCCTTCCAAGCCCTGCTGTGCACCCACACAGTAGTTTTCTACCACATATTGGTTATAAGCATACTTAGAATAAATTGCACAACTAATAATGTGGTGCCCTTTTTTCTGTTACCCTTGTAAAAGTAAAAAAAAAAAAGTAAATTTTTGTGGATAAAATGTATTTTTTTATTTTCAGGGCTCAACAACTGTCACATTGGGTCAGGGTCGGACTGACCCAGGTGGCAGGGGGGCAAGTGCCCCCCAGGCTGGTGGTATTGCCCTAATTTAGGGCCACCCCCTTAATGATAAGGGCTGCTCGGGCTTACTTTGCGGCTGCAGCTGCAGCAATGATAGCGGGACTCGGGAAGGGGACGGCCGTGCGCAGCGTGGTGAGTAACAGCACCCCCCTGCTCCTCACCTGGCTCTGATAGCACCTATCCTCCCTCCCCACTCCTCAATTGCTGCCAGGGCCGGAGGACTCAGACTGCCACCTAGGGCTAGGTCCACCAGCCAACCCCTGCACTGGGTGTAGAAAGACACCCAGCGCAGGATGACAAGGGGGGGAAAGGAGTCCCTGATGCTAAGGGCAAAAGGGGAAATGGTTTTCAAAAAGTCTTTATTGAAAAAATTTTTATAAAAGGGGGGAGAGGGGAGTGGGGTGGGGGAGGGGGAACAGAATAAACTAGGGGGGGAAGGGGGGAAAGGGAGGGAGGGTACATACATAAATAAACAGTAACATGGTACAAGTTGCAAACACAAATACAAGTTAAATAGCATATGCATCACATGTAGTGTGAATAACGAGGTTATTGCTTGTAATTCTAAGTTAAAATGAAAATTCGTAATAAACGGGGAAATTGAATTGGGTAATAACCAAAAAAAACAGTCAGTATTAACGTTACATCACAGGATGTGAGGCAAGCAAGTGGTCCCTTATATTCTAAATTAACTAAAGAACATAATAGGGCAGGAAATAAACTGAAAAATCACCTGTAAGCTGTTGTTGTTATTATCACAATGTCACAATGTTGGGACTAAATGAGGAAAGAGGGTGAGAAGGCTGCCCACCAAGGCTCCCATCTACGCTTAATTTTAGCGAGGGTATTGGTGCGCAATGCTGTGTTAAACTCAAAGATCCCGTGCTGCGTGACTCTATCAATGAGATGCAGCAATTTGGGAGTTTCGGGCTTGTTCCATCTAGCAGCAATTAGAACCTTGGGAGTGATCAGTATATGTGAAGTCAAGAATTTGAAGTCTGGAGAAAGGTTTTCTATCCCTATAGAAAGGAGAGCTAGCTCCGGAGTGAGATTGATTGTGAGGCCAGTGGTGTCTGAGATTAGGGTTTTGATATCAATCCAAAATTTGGACAGTAGCGGGCAATCATAGAAAATATGTGTCAGTGTTCCCTGATGGCCGCAGCCCCTCCAACACAAGGGCGAGATCTGAGGATCAAAACGATGATGTCTGACCGGGGTGAGGTACCACCGAGAGAGCACCTTGAAGTAAGACTCATGCAGCGTTGCACAAGCAGAATTGGCGTATGAGGTCTGTATGGTTCGTGTCATGTCCTGCAGGTCAATTTGAATGTTGAGTTCCTCTTCCCATGCGGTAAGGTAGGAGAGACGGGGCAATTCAATTTCTTCGTTGAGCACTCTGTAGAGGCTGTTGGTTTTCCATAAAGACCCAAGTTCTGGAGATGATATGAGATTGACTACTAATTGTGGGAGGGTAAATTTAGGTCTAGAGCAAGTTAGGAATTCAGATATGGTTCTCCATTGTGAGCGCTCATCTCTGGATAGGGAAAATTGGTCTTGGAGAACGTGGAATGGACGAATAGAATCGTCAAGAAGCAGTTCCTCGGTATATAAGACCCCTTTTGCCCTCCAGGCGGAGAGGTCCAGGTTCTTAATCATCACTTCGAGCGTGCTCAAAGGAATATTTTTAAGTCTGGATAGAGGAAAGTGTTTAGCTTAGGGATGGGCGAATCTACTCGCTAGGACTCGTTACTCGGCGAGTAGTAAGGGACTCGCAGGACTCGGTACTCGGCGAGTTTCCCAGTGATGACTCGCACGAGTCCAATGCAAATCAATATCAATCCTAGTTTTGTCAGAAACACTGACAAAACTAGGATTGCCATTGTTTGCATTGGACTCGTGCGAGTCATCACTGGCTACTGTGCCAGTGATAGCAGGGAGACTCGCAAAGTAACTGCTGTTTCTTTGCGAGCCGAGTCCAGCTGTCTTCTCTGTGCAGCTCCAGGGTCCTAGAGCCCACCTGCTCACAGACATGATGTAGCAGTGCTGAGATTGTTCTCAGTCTGCTCATTCCCTGTGCATGTAGCAGAGAGGACATCGCGTTTTGGACTACGTCGGACGGAAGAGGATTTTTTTAATTAAAGATGGAGTCCCTAATGGCTTTTTTTTTAATTTCAAATAAAAGATTTTCTCTGTGTTTTTTTAACCCTTTATTGGAGATTCTTAGTGGCTGGGTCAAACGTGGCCTGACATTAAGAATCTCGGGCTTAATACCAGCTTGTATAACAAAGCTGGTATTAACCCCTTTATTACCCAGCGTGCTACCGCCACCAGGGCCGCTGGAAGAGCGGGGTTCAGCGCCAGAGGATGGCGCTTCAATGAACGCGCCATCTTCTGGGGCGGCTGCGGGCTGCAATTTGCAGCGGGGGGTGCCCAGAAAGCTTGGGCATCCCTGCGCTGCGGATTCCAGCCCTCAGCTGCTTAGCTGTACCTGGCTAGACATAGAAATTGCGCGGAGCCCCACGCATTTTTTTAAAATTATTTAATGAATTTCAGAGTCAGAGTCTCAGAGTCAGAATCTCAGAATTTCATGAAATAATTTAAAAAAAATGCGTGGGGATCCGCGCAATTTCTATGTCTAGCCAGGTACAGCTAAGCAGCTGGGGGCTGGAATCCGCAGCGCAGGGATGCCCAAGCTTTCTGGGCACCCCCCGCTGCAAATTGCAGCCCGCAGCCGCCCCAGAAGATGGCGCGTTCATTGAAGCGCCATCCTCTGACGCTGAACCCCGCTCTTCCAGCGGCCCTGGTAGCGGTGGCACGCTGGGTAATGAAGGGGTTAGGGCCAGCTTTGTATTATCAGCTGGCCCTAAGCCCGAAATTTATGGTGGTCACGCCAATATTAGACATGACCGCCATGAATTTCTATTAAATTGTTTTAAAAAAAAACACAACACAAAGAAAATTTTTTATTAGAAATAAAAAAAAAAGCCATTAGGGACTCCATCTTTAATTAAAAAAATCCTCTTCCGTCCGACGCAGTCCAAAACGCGATGTCCTCTCTGCTACATCCCCTGTGTATAGATATAGATCTCTATGCACAGGGAATGAGCAGACTGAGAACAATCTCAGCTCTGCTACATCATCTCTGTGCACAGACATTCATGTCTGTACACAGGGAATGAGCAGACTGAGAACAATCTCAGCACTACTACATCAGGCAGCAGGCAGGCTCTAGGACCCTGGAGCTGGCAGCCAGCACAGAGGAGACAGGACTCTTATCTGTGCGAGTCAGTGATTACTTACAAAGTAAACGAGCAATGCAAATAAATGACAAAACTAGGATTGCTTCAGGCTGAAGCTTCCGAGACACATCTGCGAGTTGTAAATCTCACACTACTCGCTATTACTCGCTTCCCCATTCATTAACATTGGACTCGCTAGACTCGCAACGAGTAGCGAGTCCTGGGCTCGGACTCGCTAGAGTCAAGCGATTCCGAGTAATTTAGGATTCGCCCATCACTAGTTTAGCTGCTCTGTGGGCCAGGTGCTTCCAAGCTGAGATTGTAGCCTTGACGACGGGGTGAGAAGGAAGAGGTTTGGAAGGGATGACTAGATGGGCGATAACAAGCGCTTTTAAGTTGTTGTGTGCTAGTGATTCCTCTACATCCAGCCATGGCGAGTCCAATGATTCCTTAAACCAGTTTTTAGAAAGTTTAGAGATGGAAGCTAAGTAGTAGTGATACAGGTTTGGGACCCCTAGTCCACCCGCTTTTTTGTGTCGTTCTAACGATGCTCTGGCGACCCTTGGCCTTTTGTTATTCCATACAAAGGCACGTAATTGCGATTGAAATTTATTGAACCAACTCTTTGGTATGAAAAGGGGGAGCGACCTGATTACATATAGGAAACGCGGTAGTAGAGACATCTTGAAGGCTTCTATCCTGCTCAACCAGGAGAGCTCAATCTTAGTTAGACGTAGGTAGTCCCTGTGAAATGCTTGAAATAGGGCTGAAAGATTCGTTTGCACAGTTGCTGTTAAGAGTTTAGTTAAGGTGATACCTAGGTAGGCAATTTCTTTGTTTACCCATGTGAAATTGAATTCTTCTTTTAGGTATTCTAACAGAGTGGTGTCAATATTGAAGTCAAGTATCTGGGATTTAGAGGCATTAATTTTGTAGAGAGAGAGGGATGAGAACTGGTCAATGCAAATTGTTAGGTGTCTTAGAGATTTAAGGGGATTAGCGAGGGTTAATAAGATGTCATCCGCGAATAACGAGATCTTATGGCCTTTATAAATACCTGTGATGTTGTTATTTTGTCTAATACTGGCCGCAAGGGGCTCGATAAACATAGCGAACAGTATGGGTGACAGGGGGCAACCCTGCCTAGTTCCATTGGAAAGCGAAAAGCGGCTAGACAAAAAATTGTTGGAGTAAACCTTAGCTGTTGGGCCATTATACATTGCTTTAATAAGTTGAAGTATGTTGCCCTGAAGACCAAAGTTCTCAAGAACACAGAAAAGAAAGTCCCATTGAACTCTATCAAAGGCCTTTTCGGCATCAAGTGCCAAAAAGGCCGCTGGTTCTTTTGATTTTTCAGTGAAGGCCAGCAAGTCCAAGGCTCGTCTAGTGGCGTCTGATGTGGTTCGGCCTGGAATAAAGCCCGACTGGTCAGGGTGAATCAATTTGACTATATGTTGTTTAAGTCTGTTGGAGGCCAACTTCGCAAGGAACTTTGTGTCCGCGTTTAGAAGAGAGATTGGGCGATAGTTATTAGGGACTGTTGGGTCCCCTTTGTCCTTTGGGAGGACTATGATAATGGCTTCCAACATGTCGGACGAGAGTTGGCCTTGGGAAGCAGTATAATTTGCTAGTTTAGTGATATAGGGGGACAGAAGAGCTCCAAAGGTCTTAAAGAGCTCATTCTGAAACCCGTCTGGGCCTGGCGATTTTCCGTCTTTGGATTGTTTTACTACGTCAGAGACAAAAGGGGAAATGGTGACCCCTAGATAAACTAGCACTGACACTTGGCTCCCCTGACAACCCTATACAGTTTCTGCAACTGTTGCCGGGCGGGATACCTATTCCCTGACTGATGAAAAACCACCCTCAGAATCACTAAGGGTACCTTTACACGTCGCAACATTGCATGCAATTTCACTTGCTACTTACTAGTTGCAGTGAAATCATGGACACATTGTTCTATTTTGTTGCTGTGTACAAATGGAACAATGTGTCCATGATTTCATTGCAACCAGTAAGTTGCAAGTGAAATTGCATGCAATGTTGCGACGTGTAAAGGTACCCTTACATTAATTTTATATGGTGCTTTTCAATTTTGGCATTTTATATGTATTTTATTGGCATTTTTTAAATTTGTAAATAAGTCTATAGTTCACAAAGAAAGAAAATGACATGGATATACCCAAGGGGCTCCCAGGACACAGTACCTCGAGGTCCGCGCTGCCACTTCAGAAAGGAAAAAAAGAAGCCAGTACAAGGAAATGTCTGGATCAACGATTCTTCTTTATTATCCAACGCGTTTCAGAGTTATCTCCCAACTCCTTCATCAGGCATTCCCTGATGAAGGAGTTGGGAGATAACTCTGAAATGCATTGGATAATAAAGAAGAATCGTTGATCCAGACATTCCCTTGTACTGGCTTCTTTTGTTCCTTTCTGAAGTGGCAGCGCGGACCTCGAGGTACTGTGTCCTGGGAGCTGATTAAACCACAGGGATCTGTGGAAAGTACGGTCCTGCAGCAGCTACTTGCATTTGAGCGATCATTACCAGTTGTGGGTTTTCACAACTGCATCAGGTGAGCAGCCTCTTTATATAACCTTTTTTTGCTCTTCTTTAAAGAAGATATCACCCTATGTGCGCATTCTTGAATTTTATAGATGGATATACCCAAGAATGACAAAGCAAATTGACTTGTTCAAGTATTTTAGTTTAGAATTTCTAATAAATACATGTACTAGCATATGAATTTTTTAAACTTTACACTTAAAAAATAACATTGGTGCAGCATATTTGTATGCATTTATGCAAAAAATAAAAAATTAGACTTACTACTACTGAATATGCCTTACATCATTATAGTTGAGGAATGTCAAATGGTAGAAAATTTCTTCATGTATTAGAGCATCCAGGTCATTCAATTATGCCTTATTTGACATGACATATCTAATATATAAAGCTGAATGTGTGTATGTGTGTGTGTGTGTATGTGTGTGTGTATGTGTGTATATCCGGGATTGGCATCTACACCGTCGCAGCTACAGCCGCAAAATTTTGAAGAGTCACACGTCTGGACCCCGGGAGCGTCATAGGCTATGTTGTGAGGCGAAATTTTAACCCTGCGCGTTCCAGTTCACCAAACAATTTTGCCCCTATCTACATAATGGGAAAAAAGGGAAAGGAAACGTGTGGGAGGAAAATCGACAGCTATCAGCTATAGAGACAAAATTTTGCACAGTCACATGTCTGGATACCGGGAGCGTCATAGGCTATGTTGTTAGGCAAAATTTTAACCCTGCGCATTCCAATTCACCAAACAATTTTGCCCCTATCTACATAATGGGGAAAAAGTGACAGTTACCAGTTGACAGTTGTGAATGAGAGGGGCTTAATGATAGCACCAAAGACTAACAGCATATACCAGCATATAGTCACTAAGGTGGGGCCCCAACATGAGATATTCACCACACACATGGGACATGTATACACACCACACGCACACAAAGAGTAACAGCAAGTGTATAGTCGCTAAAGTGCAGCCCCAACATTGGATACTCACCACGCACCCGAACAAACACACACCACAAAGAGACACACACAACACAGAGACACCCCCACACCCCCATGGTGACACACACACACTCTATAGCGACACATGCACTCACCCCACAGGGACACATACGCCACAAAGAGACATACATAACACAGACACACACCACACAGACCCCCCCCCACAGGGACACACACACATAGCCACCCTATAGGGACACATGCACTCACCCCACAGGGACACACACACCACAAAGAGACACACACACACCACACAGACCCCCCCACAGGGACACACACACATACACACCCTGTAGGGACACATGCACTCACCCCTCAGACACACACACACACCACAAAGGGACACACACAACACAGAGACACACACACCTCACACAGACACCCCCCCACAGGGACACACACACATACACACCCTATAGGGACACATGTACTCACCCCACAGGGACACACACACACCACAAAGAGACACACACAACAGAGACACAGACCCCCCCACAGGGACACACACATACACACCCTATAGGAGCACATGCACTCACCCCACAGGGACACACACACACACCACAAAGAGACACACACAACAGAGACACACACCACACAGACCCCATCCCACAGGGACACACACATACACACCCCAGGGACACACACACCACACAGACAGACACAGATGTGCACAAATCACCTCACACAACTCGCCTCATACGTGTGCTATCTTTATTTTCCAAACATAAACATCTGATTAAAAACAGCCAATGTGCAACACATGTGACATATAGGGAATTAAGGCAGATGTCAGTCACATGAGCTGTCTATTATGTGTATGTGTGAGGTAACATATACTGCCCGGCCAGGGGAGGGTTTACTGTTGGCTGGAGATTTATTAGGCTGCCTATAGCAATCAATCACAGCTCAGCTTCTATTTTCCTACATGTCATTAATATGACATATTCAAATTCTATTTTGTTATAGCTAACAGCAGTTATTTATTAACCCGGGCGTATCCGGGTACTACAGCTAGTATTATATAATTCTCTACTTCATATGTCATAGAACATTGTGCAAGGTTCTCATATATGACCTATGCTATGCAGAATACAGTATTCAATCTAGATACTCTTTTTTTCAGTTTTTTTTTTCTTTTTAGCAACGTGTTTATTAAGGTCTATACCAATTTTTGTCCTGTTTTGCAAATGTAATTGGCATGATGGCACATCTCACAATGTATGAGGTTTTATATTACTTGAAGCAGAGCAGAAGGGTTCTGTATGCTCCAGACTTAGCAGATTTATTTTCCAACTTTCTAAGAGTAAAATGTAATCAATAAATGAATCAGGAAAAGAAACGTGTGTGATATATCTGCCAAGTGATAAGTTACCCTAATAATAAGTTACTCTAATATCTTTTTATTGCATTTATTGACACTTGTGTATATGAAATTCACATAAACTTTTTTCTCCATTTAGTACACTTGTCAGTATTCCCAGTGTTCATACGCTGCAGTCCAGCAATGCAGGTTACATAGGAATACTGAAGGCTCAAAATACAGCTTATATGTCATAACATGTATATGTAATTAAAAGGGTAATACTGAACGTAATGTATGATATATCATGGTAAAATGTTTGCTGGGTACATTCCTTAGTTGTGCCTTAGTGAGAGAATATGAACGTAACAGTGGTTTAACTTTTATAAAGAAATCAAAAGTTAAAATAATTGGGACCTATTGTCATGTGTTTAGCGGATGAG
Source organism: Allobates femoralis (assembly GCA_033576535.1). Taxonomy (NCBI): domain Eukaryota; kingdom Metazoa; phylum Chordata; class Amphibia; order Anura; family Aromobatidae; genus Allobates; species Allobates femoralis. The sequence continues at coordinate 163,899,987 of JARQOC010000003.1, forward strand.
GGAAAGGAAGCAGGATGGGCAACAGGGAAGCTAGTCTGGCCCTGGACTTAGGGTCCTGGACTAGCCTTGCTCCTGAAGGTACACCAGATAGCAAGGAAGTTCAGACCATCACCCTTTCCTTCAACTCATCAACCAGCTCTGTACTACTCCCTCTCACCTCCCACCACAGACGAGGGACAACAGCAACTTCCAGGGTTTATGCGCAAAGCTTCAGCAGAGCAGGCACAACTTCAACTTGCTTGGCAGAGAAACTCTATCAGCGATTCCCTCTGTAGGAATGGCAGGCTATTTAAAGGCTAGATGCGTGATCACCTGATAAACCTATACCTCCACCTGCAGAGCAAAGCACCATACATTCAGCAACTACAGCTTAAGTATCAACCCTGACTGAGTAAAGGGAAAAAAACTCAGGTTAGGGCCGCTTCACACTGCAGCATGATCCGGTCCGGTTTTGTCCGGGAGGAACCAGACAGCCGCGGTCCTGACCTGTCAGCGGCTGCAGCTGCGTGCGCTGCACACAGGACCGGAGGGCATAATAGCTCCCCAGTCCTGTGTGCTGATCCGGTCCGCAGCTGCCTGGGTCCTCCCGGACAGAACCAGACCGGATCGTGCCACAGTGTGAAGCGGCCCTTAAACAGCAGCAGAACAATTCATGCAGACTGAGGAGCACTCAACATGTGACACCTGTTCATAAAAGCGGCATTTTGCATGCTAATCCATCTGCTAGCATAAAATATATTAAATCTGTTGGTATGTAATAGTCTCAACCCTTCATTCTAAGCATTGCCCAGTTTACAAAAATAAATTGTAATGTTTGGAGTAGAAACGCCAAAAGTCACAAAATGTTTAGTGTTCTGCAAAAATTGAAGATTTGGCACCCCATTTTTCTAGCAAAAAGGGATTGATTATTCTACCCTAATTTTATGGCATTCTTCAAAAGTTAATCCTTCTCTTGTTTCTAAACAAGTATTAAATTCAGCACAACTTTGTCACCTTTGGTGATTGACATTAATCTGAAAAACAATGAACATTTCTTTTAACATTAAGAAAAAATGTCAATACTATATATACAACAATTCCTGCAGATAATTTGAATTGTTCAGATCTGAAATAATAATTAATCTTTGAAATGTGGTATGCAACAAAGATTAATAAACTGTAAGTTATCATTAAGTGACAGAGAAAATATTTAACCTTGCCATGGTTATGAAAATTATGCTCTTCATATTATCATCAAGCTAAGTTATTAATATATGACTGATCTGAATCTAAATGACTGTAGAATTTCAATACAGCTAATGCAAGGATTACTGAACTGAAGACAGCAAAATAATTATATCAATTTGCAATCATTTAAGTTTGAGCTTTCACTGCTGTTTGAGCTATTTCAATAATGATGTTAATATAAAAATTACACTATAAAGTAAAACCACAGTTCTATATATACATAGAAGTGTTTCCGTAATTTATTTTCATCCATTTTAATTTCATCAATTAACGAGGCAAAGTTGAATGAACACAGAGATATTTTTATCTATTAAAAAGATGCAAAGTGAATGAACAAAAGAGAAATCTAAATCAAATAAATCCTTGGTGTGCCTGCCCTTTGACTTCAAAACAGCACCAGTCCTATGTACATTGAAACATAGTTTTTTAAGAATTAGGCAAGGAAGCTGTTCCAAATAACTTAGATTACTAAGGGCCGCTTCACACTGCGGCATGATCCGATCCGGTTCTGTCCATGAGGACCCAGACAGCTGCGGACCAGATCTGCACACAGGACTGGGGGGCTATTATGCCCTCCGGTCCGGTGTGCAGTGCACGCAGCTGCAGCCGCTGACAGGTCAGGACCGCGACGCCTGCAGTCCTGACCTGTCAGCGGCTGCAGCTGCGTGCACTGCACACCAGACCGGAGGGCATAATAGCCCCCCAGTCCTGTGTGCAGATCCGGTCCGCAGCTGTCTGGGTCCTCCCGGACAGAACCGGACCGGATCATGCCGCAGTGTGAAGCCGGCCTAAGCACACATGTTCTGTTGATGTAGGCTTGAACATATCCTTAGTTTTCTTCATGCAATTCAAAACAGGTTTGATGATGTTGAGTTCACTGCATTGTGGGTGCAATGACATAACATTACAGGTCTTCTTGTTCTTATTTACTTTTTAGATAGCTTGAAATAGTATTGGCTTCATATTTTGTGTTACTTTCCTGTTGAAGAATACAATTGAAGCCTTATTATATTCAACTATGATGGTGTTACATGATGGTTAATTATCTGCCTGTATTTGTCTGCAGTGAGGACACCATTAACCCTGACCAAATTCCCAATTTAATTTGCTTAAATTCATCCCATAACTTTCAAAAAATCTCTCCATGGGTCAATGTTGCTGTTGTCCCTTGTCTGTGGTGGGAGGTGAGAGGGAGTAGTACAGAGCTGGTTGATGAGTTGAAGGAAAGGGTGGTGGCCTAAACTTCCTTGCTATCTGGTGTACCTTCAGGAACAGGGCTAGTCCAGGACCCTAAGTCCAGGGCCAGGGCCAGACTAGCTTCCCTGTTGCCCATCCTGCTTCCTTTCCCTCATCTGCTAAACGCATGACAATAGGTCCCAATTATTTTAACTTTTGATTTCTTTATAAAAGTTAAACCACTGTTACATTCATACATGCACTCATTATTGTACTGCTGTTAAAACTGTGTTCTGTTACAGCCATATATTTCATTATTTCACTTAATCTGCTTCCATTTTTATGCAACCCAGTTCATATGTTTTCATACATAGTTTAGTTCCTGATTCCATATGGAAATTATGGTGTTTAACCCCTTCACCACCTAGCCTATTTTGACCCTAATGACCTGGCCATTTTTTGCAAATCTGATCAGTGTCCCTCTATGAGATAATAACTCTGGAACGCTTCAACGGATCTTAGTGATTCTCTGTTTGTTTTTTTCATGACATATTGGGTTTCATGTTAGTGGGAAATATATGTTGATAATTTTTGCGTTTATTTGTGAAAAAATTGGAAATTTAGCAAAAATTTTGAAAATTTTGCAATTTTCAAATTTTGAATTTTTATTCTGTTAAACCAGAAAGTTATGTGAAACAAAATAGATAATACATAACATTTCCCACATGTATACTTTACATCCGCACAATTTTGGAAAAAAAAAACTTTTTGATAGGAAGCTATAAGGGTTCAAAGTTCATCAGCAATTTCTCATTTTCCAGTAAAATTTACAAGACCATTGTTTTAGGGACCACATCACATTTGAAGTCACTTTGTGGGTTGTATATGACAGAAAACACCCAAAAGTGACTCCATTCCAAAACCTGCACCCGTCAAGCTACTCAAAACTACATTCGAGAAGATTATTAACCCTTCAGGTGCTTCACAGGAACTAAAGCAATATGGAAAGAAAAAAATGAACATTTTAATTTTTCCAACAAAAATGGTATTTTAGCCTCAATTATTGCATTTTCACAAACGTAAAAGCACTCAAAGGATCCTAACATTTATTGATCAATTTCTCCTGAATACACCGATACCTCATATGTGGTGAAAAAAATCACTGTTTGGGCGCATGGCAGGGCTTGGATCAGAAGGAACACCATTTGACTTTTTGAATGGAAAAGTAGCTGCAATTGTTAGCGGACACCATGGAAAGCCCCTGTACGCCTATCGTTGGAGCACCCCAAAAAGTGACTCCATTTTGAAAACTAGACCCCCCAAGGAACTTATCTAAATGCATAGTGAGCACTTTGAACCCCCAAGTGCTTCACACACAGTGATACGTACTAATGAAAAAGTACTTTTTTCACACAAAATGTTCTTTTAGCCTCAATTTTTTTGATTTTCACATGGGCAACAGGATAAAATAGATCCTAAAATTTGTTGGGCAATTTCTCCTAAGTACACTGATACCTCATATGTGGTGGAAAACCACTGTTTGGGTGCACGGCAGGGCTCTGAAGGGAGGGAGTGACATTTTGGAACACATATTTTGATGGCATGGTCTGTGTGTGTCATGTTCTGTTTGGATAGCCCCTGATGTGCCTAAACAGCGGAAACCCCGCACAAGTGACAACATTTTGAGTTCAATGTCACGGGTTGCCCTGGTTACTCAGCGAGTGATGTCACCACTCCCATGTGGCAGTTTCTGACTGCTGTGGCTAACATCACTCATCGAGTCCCTGCGGTCAGTGTGATTGCAAACTCTACAGGGAGAGGATGCTTACTCAGACTCTGGATGAAGGATCGTGCAGGGTTATGTGGGAGTAATAAAGATGGAGTTGAGATATGTTTGTTTTTCGTTCTAATAAATTTTATTTTTCTCTGAGTGTTGTGTATTACTTACTATTTACTAAAAATTCACAATGGCTGGGTCTAACATTGGCCCGACATTATGAATCTTGGGCTTAGTGCCAGCTGCCAACACAAAGCTGGCATTAACCCTTTTATCACCCAGTTTGTCACCAGCACCAGGGCAACTGTAAGGGTCGAGTTAGAGCAGCAGAAAATGGTGCCTCTAAGGAATGCACTCTTTTATGGGGTGGCTGTGGGTTCCAATTCACAGTGTGGGGGACCCAGAACATTTGGGTCTCTCCAGGCTGAGGATTCCAGCCTCCCAGCTGTCAAGTTGTACCTGGCTGGCAACCAAAAATACAGTGAAATTCCATGTTTTTTTTTTTTATTATTTGTAGAAATAATAAAAAAAAAGAAGTGGGACTTCGCCATATTTTTGGTTCCAGCCAGATATAATCTGGCAGCAACTGACTGCCAGCCGCCCCAGCTGCCTCGCTGTACCTGGCTGGCAACCAAAAATACAGTGAAGCCTGGCATTTTTTTATAGAACTAATGTGAGAAAAAAATCGATGTGGGACTCCGCTATATTATTGGTCCATCCAGATAGAACTAGACAGCTGGGGGCTGGAATCCTCAGCATGGAGAGGCCCAAGAGCTCTGGACACCCCATGCTGCGAATTGCAGTCCACAGCCACCCCATAAAAGGGTGCATTCATTGAAGCGCCAATTCATGGCGCTGTACCCATGATCTTCCGGTTGCCCTGTGACAGTGGCAAACTGGGTAATAAAGGGGTTAATGCCAGCTTATTTATTAGCAGCTGTCACAAAGCCCAAGATTCATAATGTCAGGCCAATGTTAGACCCGGCCACTAGGAATCTCTACTTAATAGTAAAAAAATGCACCACACAGAGAAAAATCTTTTTATTAGAAAAAAAACACAAACGAAATTTGGACTCCATTTTTATTATTATCCAACGTAGTCCACAACAATAGTCCCACAATGCTCAATCTCCTATGCTACATCCAGAGACTGCAGAAAGGGATCAAGTATCCTATTGTTGCAGTTTCTGGTGTCTCAGTGATGGTGCACTGTATGGCAGATAATTGCCATTCAGTGATCGATCACTTTGACCCCACAGACTACAAGAGGACACTTGATCCCTTGTTGCAGTCTCTGGGGTAATAGTAATTGTGCACTGTATGGCAATAATCTGCCATACAGTGCACCATCACTGTGACCCTATAGACTACAAGAGGGCACTTGATCCCTTGTTGCAGTCTCTGGTGTCATAGTGATGGTGCACTGATCTGCCATACAGTGCATCATCACCGTGACACCACAGACTACAACAAGGGATCAAGTGTTCAAGTGTCCTCTTGTTGCAGTCTCTAGAGTTATAGTGATGGTGCATTGAATGGCAGATCATTGCCATACATTGCACCATCACTGACACCAGAGACTACAACAAGGGATCAAGTGTCCTCTTGTTGTAGTCTCTGGGGTCAAGATGATGATGCGCTGTATTGCAGATCATTACAGTGCACCATCACTGTTACCCCAAAGACTACAAAAAAAGGACACTTGATCCCTTGTAGTCTCTGGGGTCACGGTGATAGTGCACTGTATGGCAGATAATTGCTATGCAGTGCACCATCACTATGACACCAGATTTCAACAAGAGGACACTTGATCCCTTGTTGTAGTCTTTGATGTCAGGTGCCCTGTATGGCAATGATCTGCCATACAGTGCGTCATCACCATGACCCATAGACTACAACAAGAGGACACTTGATCCCTTGTTGTGGTCTCTTTGGTCAAGGTGATGGTGCACTGTATGGCAGATCACTGCCATACAGTGAATCACCACTGACTACAGAGACTACAACAAGGGATCAAGTGTCCTCTTGTTGTAGTCTGTGGGGTCACAGTAATGATGCATGTATGGCAGATCAATACCATACAGTGCACCATCACTGTGAAAATCCAAGTCTCAGAGATCACATGATCTCTGAGGCAAGGGTCAGGTGACTCAACATTGCCATGGCAACGCCAGGTTACCATGGTGATTGGCTCATTGCTGATCACTGCCGGGGAGAGGTAAGTGACCCTGCACTCCTTCTTCCCGGACCCTAAGTGCTGTGATAATAAGATCACAGCATTAAGGGGGTTACAGAGCCTCTACAGCATGGAGGCGGTGCAGGTCACCGCCGCCTGCTTGCGCCCACTGCTTCCCTGCGCCCAATGTCCCTGCATGGATATCGGGCTGCAGAGAAGCGATCTGACACTCGGGCACAGCAATCCACTGTGCCCAGATGTCAGATCCCTTCCCTGCAACCTGATCTGCATGCAGTGGGATCTGGCTGCAGAGAAGGATCTGACAGCGGGGCATAGTGATCACATAGCGGTTCACTGTTCCTGCTGTCAGATCCTTCTTTCCTTCCATGCAGTGACATCGGGCTACAGAGAAGCAGCAAGCAAGTAGCTAGGCACAAGGGCCCTGCATTGCCACCATGCTTCAGATGATGGGGAGTGATCATAAGATCACTCCCCATCAACATGGAGGGGGCGATACCCACCCCCTCCAGTGCTCCAACCTATGGTAGGGGCTATGACAGCCCCTTCTATAGCTGGAGACATAGGATCACTGTGATTGGGAGTTCAATCTTTGAACTGCCAATCACAGCAATTGATAAGAATCACTGAACATGGGGCCCGATGGCAGTTACTGCGGCAACAGTGCCGCGGTAACCGCCATGATGTTGTACAACGTCATAGTTAAGTAAGGGTTAACCACAATTTTTCCTTAAAGACCACTTTTGGCTAGACTTCTCAAATTACTAGGTAGATATAGCTGGGTTCCACAGACACCCACTAGTGATGAGTGAATATTCTCATTACTATTCATTACTCGCAGAGATAGTACAGTATTCGTGATACTCATTACTCAGTATAGTGTGATGATGTGTTAATCTTGAGCAATCTCACACATATTGCTAGGTTCTTTCAGTACATAAAGGAGTCGGCCCCCAGTGAGAGCAGCTTGAATGGAAATTTCAAGCTGCAGGGCCAAGAAAGTTGTTGTATGCAGTCAAAACACAAAAAAGAAAGCCCCAAAAATGCTCATTTTATGGCCAGATGTGTGTGGGCAGAGCCAATGACTAATTGACTAACATTGACTCGCTATTCAGATGAATACGTGAGTATTAAAAACTACTCATACGAATATCTCAAAGATGAGTATTTCACTACTCGCTCATCCCTATTACTCACCAGTTCTGAGATGATGGTAGTGCTGGACATCATCCAATTTCAGTCAGAAGTAAGCATGATGGGTTTTTGTCTGTTGGGCTAATTGTCATTGGCCAACCCCTTCATCTACCTTTTTCAAAATTGTCCATTCCTTGATCACCATTCTACTAAATACTGAAAGTTAGTTACTCATATCTATCTGCAATACAATCTTATTAGTTCAAAATGTGTTCTTCAGCAGGACAGTAACCCCAAACATACAGACTATGCCATTAAGGACTATTTTCAATGTAAAGAGCAACAAAGTATTCTGGGAGTGATGATATAGATCAATGAACACTGATCTCCATATTATTGAGTCAAAATGATTTCCACTATCCCACATGCACTGAAGACCTATTGTTAGCTTTCAAGTATGATTCAAACAACTTTCCCACTAAGATCCCTACAAAACTGCGTGCAAATTGTACCTAGGAGAAATGATACAGTTTTTAAAGCAAAGGGGTTTCACATCAAATATTGATTTGATTTATATGTTGGAAAACCTACAAAAGTGATAACATTTTAAAAGCTGAACCTTTTAATTTATTTTAATCTTCTGTCAGGGAATATGTTAACCATTCAGGTTCTAACCAAGAATTAAGGCAAAATGGAGTGAAAAAATAAAAAATTCATGTTTTTCACTAAGTTCTTGGCTGCAAATTTACTATTTTTCCAAGGGGTAATAAATAAAATGGAAATACCAAATTGTTTCTGAAATTTCTTCTGAATGTATAAGTATCTTATACTGTATATTGTATCAAGAACAATTCAATTAATTCCAAATATTCATAGCTTTAAGTGATAGTTAAAGCACATCTCTTTAGACAAGCTTACCACCTCACCTCATCTATGTCTCTATGTCATTATTCCCATTCTGTCCTTCTCCAAATCTGGCCTCTTATATCATCTTTCTACACCCTCATGCATTTTACAGCACTTTATCTGTATTTGTACAGATCCTGGCAGTGAATGGTTCATGCCGCATTATGTTAATCCCCTATTTATTTTATTGATAGCTGGACTGTATATAACAGCATGTGTTACTATTACCTTTTGTGTCTCTCCTATTTCCTCATAGATTGTAAGCTTGCGAACAGGGACCTCACTCCTAATAGGCTCAGTGATGTATTTATCTATTCTTTGTCTCATATGGTCTGTATTGTATCATATTTGTATTGTCTCATATTGTATTGTTTTTTATCGTATTATTGTATTGTACTTTATTATATATTATTGTATTGTATTGTATCGTATACCCTCTGAATTGTAAAGTGCTGCCGAAATATATTGGCGCTATATAGATGAAAATTTATTATTATTGTCAAAAATTGCTGTTTATGCAATGCAAGGGCTCAAAAAAAGAAACACTATTGTATTTTTGCAGTTTAATTTTGGCTTGAATAGATTGTGACAGTATGTTGCAATTCAAGAACTTTTAACCTTCCTAGCGGTATTCCCGAGTTAATCCCGACTCGGGGTTAACTTTCACTGTCAGAAGCGGTAATCCCGAGTCACACTCGGGTTTACCCGTGGGCAGTTCCGCCGCCCACCGTGAGGACCGGGGGGGTCGTGTGCGGTCGCGGCCATTGCAGTCGGTGACCGAGGGGCAGGGGCTAGTGGTGTTGTTCATGCCAGCAGTAGTTAGGTCGGGGTTAGAGTAAGGGTTAGGGTTAGGGCTAGGGTTAGGGCTGTTAGGGTTAGGGTTAGGGTAGGGTTAGGGTTAGGGCTAGGGTTAGGGGTAGGGTTAGGGCTAGGGTTAGGGTTAGGGCTAGGGCTAGGGTTAGGGTTAGAGCCTGGGCTGCAGACGAGAGGAGGGGTGGGAACACCCAAGGGAAGCAGGATGCTTCCCTCAGTTACCCTCCTCTCCTCTGTCACAGGGTCACGGGGGCCCCCTACTGATGCTTGAGGGGCCCCTACCCAGTCGGGCAGCGGCTCATTGGAGGCGTAACTGGGCGGGAAATAAAAAAGTATAAAATTTCGGCCCATAATAAAAAAGTATAACATTTCTGCCCATAAAAGACATTTTTTACCAAAAAAATTGTACCGCATTTCGTACAAAATTCCTGACATAATCATACCGCCAGTGAGGTTAAGGTGCCAAAACAGTAGAAACTCTACACAAGTGAGCCCATTATGGAAATTGGCAATTCAAGGAATTTGTCTAACCGTGCTGACCATCCTATACCTATAGCTGATTTAACTTTATGAAATTTGGACATGACAATGTAAAAATTACCGTATTTTTCAGACTATAAGACGACCGGACTATGAGACGCACCCAGATTTTAGAGGAGGAAAATAGGGGAAAAAATGAAGTTAAAAATGTGGTTATAATGAACCGTTATGCAGTAACAGGGAAAGGAAATGATGTATCTGTGACTCATGGTCAGATTTCGGATCCGGACTTGACTCCTGAAACTATTATCACTCCTGTCTTCCAGTAATTAAATTCTTTAGCAGCATTGTGGAATCTGGCATCTATTCAACCACCGAGGACAGTGTTAAAATCTGTATGAGTAAGGGCCCTTTCACATCAGCGGTAATTTGAAATCGCGGCAGATGCGGTGAAAAAACCGCATCTGCCGCGATTGCCGCATAGCCGCATAGCACTTGCGGTCGCGGTTGCGGTAATCGCCATAGTAAGTATAGGGGGACTTGCGGCAGGTGCGGCAAGTGCGGTTTTGCACTTGCGGCAGGTGCGGCCGCGAAAAAAAACGCAGGAAAAACGCAGCATCAAAAACGCAGTAAAAACACACAAAAACGTCCAAAAAAAACGTGCAAGAAAAAGCAGGCCGTGAAATCAGCAAATCTCCTGGCAAGGGTCTAGGATCCTTGAAATCAGTTCAGGTTTTGCTGCATTCAGGACTGCTCAAAAAACATCTTGTGGGCACATACCCTAAGACCCACAAAAACATCTTTCCTCCACCATGCCGCCCCATAGTAGCGAGCATCGGGTCTTTAGGTGAGAGATAGGGATCATGGGTTGATCAACAATTGCAGCCCCTGGTCCGTAATCTCCCTGGCTTTATTAAAGATACGAAATCTGTTGTGGCAACAAAATTCAGATGGAAACCGGAGTACATTTGGTTGAGTTGTGACGTGGTCTGCCTTTATGCATTGCTTAGCAACAAGTTTGAACAAACATAGTCATTATTCACAGCCTGTACAGGATTTTATTATTATGGTGGTGTACTTTCTGTTGGGTCAAAATAATTTTTCTTTGGACAGGTCATTCTATTTGCAGAATTGCGTGAGTATGGGGGCTAAATTTTCACCAACCCTCGCAAACCTTGCAATGGGAGTTTGGGAGAAACACCTTTAGCTCCTACTTGGTGTGGTACTAGGGATGAGCGAGTATACTCGCTACTATTCGGTACTCGCCGAATAGTAACGGTATTCGGGCTACTCGTTACTCTGCGAGTATCCTTATGATTACTCGCAGAGTAACGAGTTCAATTTAAATCAATGGGAAATTCAATTCCTTTGCTGCTGGATCCTATAAAGAGGTCTGGCAGCAGAGGAAAAACCTGCAATTCCCCACTTCATTGTTTAAAAGCCAGCGTAAAAAGCCGCCGGCTTTTAAACAATGCTGACAGCTTCCCTGCCGCCTGACAGCAGAATCCTCCACTCACCCCAATGCCTCCCCACCCTATCCTAACTTAGGATTTGGTGGGGAGGCTGCGGGGGGAGCGGAGGATCCTGCTGTCAGGCGGTGGGGAGCCCAGAACTGACCACGGCCAGCAGGGATGTAGCAGAGCTGTGCACCCATGGGAAAGTTCTTGTGAGTTCATGCAGGCCAGCATGAACTCACAAGAACCTGACAGCACTGTTACTTCAATTGAACAGCTGACCTGAGTCAGCTGTTCATTTGAAAATCCAGATGGGAAGCGTCAAAAAGAGAAAACCTGGTTTGAAAACCGGATTCTCCCGTATTGCCCCGGTCTGGGGCAATCCTGGACCATAGAGCCCCATGTTATGGGGTGCCGGATGGGTACAATCCGGGAGAATCCGGTTTTCAAACCAGTTCAAAACAGTACTCGCGATGCTTGGAGAGCACCGAGTACCGGCTAGATGCTCAGGCTCATGCTCGGCTCCCCCTCCCTACATGTTGGCGCTCTTTACAAAGCCAGCTCACATGCAGGGATTGGCTGCCACACACTGTAATGCCACAGCCATGTTGGTTATGGCATTACAGTGATTGACTGGCTGCACAGAGTCATCAGGTCTATATAAGACCTAACTGCGCTGTGCTCATCACTGTTCTACGTTGTCAGCTAGTGTAGGGAGAGGTGCTGATGATCTATGGACAGATTTTGTGTCTTTTAGGTAGTGTGGGTAGGGTACACAATCCTTTTAAATCAACAGTCTTTTGAGGACTAATCTAGCTGTATATTGACAGGCAGGGTATATAACACACTGCGGTGTAGCACAAGAGGCTGTGTGTACCAGTCATTACATCTGAGGCTGGGGTACCAGGCTTCTAATATCCATCAAAACAATCATCCTTTTGAGGATTAATCAAGTTGTATGCAGGCAGGCAGGGTATATAGCTCACTGTGGTGTAGCACAAAAGACTGTATTCCAGTCGCATCTGGGGCTGGAGTAGAAGGCTTCTAATATCCATCTACACAGTCCTTCTGAAGACTAATCTAGCTGTATACAGGCAGGCAGGGTACATAGCACACTGCGGTGTAGCATAAGAGGCTGTATACCAGTCATCACATCTGGGGCTGGTGTACCAGGCTTCTAATATCCATGAAAACAACAGTCCTTTTGAGGACTAATCTAGCTGTATACAGGCAGGGTATATAGCACACTGTGGTGTAGCAAAAGAGGCTGTATTCCAGTCACATCTGGGGCTGGTTTAGCCTATTCCACATATATCCATCTGTTAAAAAACAGCTACTTAAAACTCTGGTTTGTCTGACGCACGGATCACATAGAACTGCACTGTTAATTCAAGCAATTTCCAGTAAGCATGGAACATATTGTTGTCTGTCTAAAATGCGCAAGGCCAGTGGCAAGGGACTAGGAACTGGACTTGATGGTGATGGTGCATGCAGGGGCTGTGGGCAATCATAAATTGTGCCACAACAAACACCCACATCTTCTCACCAGATTTTTCTGTCCCAATTCCTAGGGGACCGCAGCACACCACTATTAAACCCAGAGAAGTGTCAAAAGGTTGTTGGTTGGATAGCGGATAATGCTTCCAGTCAGTATGCCGCCACCACCACCCTGTCTTCCACACAGTCAAGTCTCAATAGCCGTGAGTCGGGACTGCATATTCCTCACCCTGATCCTCCTTCCTCCCACCATGCCGAGTGCCTGGACAAAACTGATCCCACACTTGGTCACTCTGAAGAGCTGTTCAATTTTCCATTCACAGATTCAAGCCTCTAGCCTGCTCCACTTGAATAGGGGCAAGACGAGATAATATATAGGGATGCCCAAATATTTGAGCAGCCACAGTCGCACGAAAGTGACGGTGGGAAAGTGTCACACAAGGTAGATGATGATGAGACACAATTGCCAGAAAGTCAGGAGGAGGACCAGGGTGGATGATCTAGTAACTGACACAGGGGGAGGGAGGCTTAGCATCCCAACAGGCAGGAAGAAGCAGTGTAATGGCCACAGACAGTAGGTGGGCAACCATTTCCTGGGACACCAACATGATGGAAGTTGCCAGTACAACTGTTAGGTTTTCCCAAGTCTGGCTGTTCTTTAAGGACTCTGCTGATAATTCCAAAAAGGCCATTTGCACCACCTGCCATGTCAGCATCAGCAGGGATAGCAAAACTACCAGCCTGACCACCACCAGCATGATCAGGTACACGGCAGCAAAGCACCCAACGTTGTGGGTCGAACCCCAGGGTCCAGGAGCAGTGTCTGCAGGTGACACCACTGGTTCTTCCACTGTTGTGATTGCAAGGCATTCCCCTGTCCATAGAGCATGCAAAGATGCCTCCTGTCCTGCACCTGTTGTTTCACAATCAAAATTCCACCATCAGCAACCACATTCACGTGCTTGTCCCAGCACAGCATTCAGCTGTCCATACCCTAGTCCATGGAGTGCAAATGCAAATAAGCAGCCAACGTCTCACAGGCCACACTACTCAATTCACACATTTCGCAACTGCTTGCACTCAAAACGTTGCCTTTGAGGCTAGTGGAGACAGAAGCACTCCGCAACCTGATGTTGGTGGCCATCTCTCGTTACTCGGTTTCCAGCCGACACTATTTCTCCCGGTGTGCCGTACCCACATTACACAAGCACATGTCTCAAAACATTAGCCGTGCCCTTAACAATGTAGTTTCCGGGAAAGTCCACCTAACCGTGGACACGTGGACAAGTGCTTTTGGGCAGGAACGGTACATCTCACTAACGGCACACTGGCTTAACGTAGTGGAAGTCAGGACTCAGTGGGACCTTGGGACAGTACATGTCCTCCAGACGCCAAGAATTGCAGGCCTTAACGCAATCAGGGTTGCCCCCACACTCTACAGCTCCTGCATGTCATCCTCCTCAGCCTCCTCTTCATCCTCCGCATCAGTCAGAAGCTGGAAGCACTGCAGCACTGCCTTGGCCAAGTGGCAACAGGCTGAGCTGAAGCTAATATGCGTAGGTGACAAACCGCGCAATGTTGAAGAGATGCAGACTGATCTGAAAGAGCAGGCAGATCTGTGGCTCACACCGCTGAACCTACAGCCAGGCATAGTCGTGGGTGGCAATGGCTGGAACCTGGAGGCGGTTCTGAGGCGAGACAATCTCACACATGTCCCGTGCCTGACCCATGTGCTCAACCTTGTTGTTCAGTGGTTTATTAAATCCTACCCGGAGCTGCTGGATCTGCTCATCAAAGTACACTGCCTGTGTGCCCATTTTAGAAAGTCACCCACTGCTTTGGCCACCCTTGCCGGGTTTCAGCAGCGTTTGCAGCTTCCGGCCCACAGACTGGTGCATTGGAATTCTACACTGCAGATGTTGATCAGGATTTGTGAGCAGAAGAGGGCAGTTGCTGTCTACCAGCATCAACAAAGCCGTCGATATTCAATTCAGACTTCACACATAAGACCTCAGGAGTGGACATGGATGTTCGAAATATGTACCGTACTCCAAAATTTTGAGGACTTTACCAAGATGGTGAGTGGCGATGACGCCATCACTAACGTCACCATCCTGCTTCTCTGTCTTTTGAAATGCTCTCTGCTCAAAATCAAAGAGTAAGCATTGCAGGCAGAGCTCGATGAGATGGAGCAAGGAACCATAAAGGGTGATTACACACAGCCCAGCCTCATCTCATCCCAACATGGATTGGGGGACAATGAGTAGGAGGAGCAGGAAGAAGAACAGGGGCTAGTTTACTATAGAAGGTACTACCTGCACAACTGTCATACTGTCTGTTCAGTGTGGATAGCCAGAGGACAGGGAGGAAGAAGAGGAGGAGAGCATGGTCAGTCCTCCTCTTGGTGAGGACACGGAAGTCTTGCCTGTTACCAGTCTGGTGTGCATGACTAACTTTATGTTACGCTGCCTGTCCAGTGACCCTCGTGTTATCAAAATCTTGGGTGACTCTCATTACTAGTTGGTGACACTTTTATACCAATGCTACAAGGAAAACTTTATACCTCTTAATCCTGAGGTGGAGAGGTCTTCAAAAATGGAGCCAGAAGGCTCTTGTTGCAGAATTGTTTAAAAAATTCCCATCTTAAAACACTGGGTGCAGAAGTCACAGTCCGGTGGACAACCAAGGAGTACAGACCAGAGAGACACAACTCCAATCCAGCAGAGGCAGGGGAACACTCTCAAAGATCTGGGAGAGCTTTCTCAGCCCCTCCAATGGCACAGGCCCTGGGGTACTCTCACAAGGAGTGCAAAGTTTGGGAAGATGCTGAAGGAGTACCTTGCCGACCGTACCAATGTCCTCCTTAACTCCTTTGTGCCTTATAATTATTGGGTATCCAAGCTGGACACGTGGCATGAACTGGCTATCTACGCCTTGGAAATCCTGGCCTGCCCTGCTGCTAGCGCTTTGTCAGAGTGGTTTTTAGTGCCGCAGGGGGAATTATTACTGATTAGCACACCCGCCTGTCACTTGAAAATGCTGACAGGCTGACACTTATCAAAATGAAAAAGGGCTGGATTGGGCCAGACTTTTCAATGCCACCAAATGATAGCAGCATAATGTAAATTCAAAAACTGTGCCTTTTTGGGGAGGTATATTCCCATGCTCCTCTTCACCCCCACACATGTGTATTCACTTCCTGATTTAGGCTAAATGCTGTAGTCCTCCTCCTTCTCCTCATCCTCCACCACATATCACCACGGTGACCATGGTCCATGATGCAACACCCACATAATAATTTTTAAAGGGTGTTTATGATGCCCGTAACAAAAAAAGTTATACAGTATATTCATGTATGCCCCCCAGGGGTAAATTTTCCAGTCCATACTTAGTGCATGGGCATTACAAGAATAGGAGTCTCGCTCCTTTGTAATGGGAAGCTTGTTTTTATGAGGCCCTCTTCCACGTCCCTTCCAAGGGGCATTGGAGTGCCTCCCAATTTTTGGCAGCCCTGCATAAGGCAACACTATGGGAGACCCACTTCCTAAAATGGGAACATTAGTTAATGAGGCCCTCCTCCACATTTCTTCAAAGGGGCATCTGATTGCCTTGACAACCCTGCAAAGGGCAACACTATGGGAGACCCACTTCCTAAAATGGGAACATTATTTAATGACACCCTCCTCCACGTCTCTTCAAAGGAGTATCAGAGTGCCTCCCAATTTTTGGCAGCCCTGCATAGGGTAACAGTATGGGAGAACCACTTCTTAAAAATGGGAACATTATTTAAAGAGTCCTTCCTCTAACCTGTCTTCAAAGGGGTATCGGATTACCTCCCAATTTTTTTTTTTTAATCTTTAATGTAATGAAAAAAAAGTACATCAACACTGTCTCACAAGTGAGTATGAGCCCTTAACATTTTCCCCAAGAAAATCCATTTTGGTTTAATTTTTGTACGTTTTATTGAGAGTCCGTAAAAGTGGTGTAATACTCAGACAACATTGTTCACAGCAGTGACCTGGGAGTCAGAAATGCTTAAAGGGGTCTTTTTCATGCTGTTCCCATGTCATATGAGCACTGTTCTTATACATTTGTGCCATTTTTAGGGTTTATGCAGACTGCCGGGGGTGCCGCCGGGAAAATGCTCAAGCATCAAGCACTCGAGCATCAAGCACTGCTCGCTCATCACTAAACAATTTTCTGAGAGCTTTATCTTTTTTTTGCCAACATAGGCATATTAAGGCTTGCTTTTTTAAAGCAACTTGTTATCTTATTCAGTACCATTTTTTTCGCTATACAAATTTTTAATGACTTTTTATTTAACTTTTTTGCATCTCACTTTTTTGAGAAAGTTACATTTTTAGCATGTTTAATTATTCATTTTAATGGTGTTCACAGTATGGAATAAATAACATGACAGTTCTACAGTATATAATGTGTATGTGGAGCCCACTGGGACAGAGTACTTGGAACAGGACCAGGGTATCACAGGGGGTATCATGGTAGTCTTAGTCCGGACCGTGTCCTGAGCTCACAAGTAATGGGGGGTAATATTTACAGGGGAGTTTGTCATGACGCCACCCACGGGTTGTGGTCAGGATGACTACCGCTGCTGCAGAACCTCCGGGGATGATGTCTGGCAGCCAGTGATGTAACGGCTTTCCGCGGGCAGAGCCTGGTTCCCTGGGGCACTGGTGATAATAGTCTATAGATGGATGCAGGGCAGGGGTAGTAGTAGAGATGACAGTTTGTGAGGGAGAACAGGGTTTGCAAGGATCACACAGACTCACAGTTTTGTAGTTTTCCAAGTCTTTACTGCAGATGTTGTTCAGTAGATATTGTCCACGGAGTCTGTACCGGGATCGGGTTGCTCCCACCCTGACCAGGTTCTTGGCTTCCTCCTCCTGCTCTTTGTGTGTGGCCCTGCTGCCGCTTTAGCTAAGGTGCTGGCCCTGTCTCCTCTCATGGGTACCCACTTGCTAGGCAACTTGAGTCTTAATTTTGTGTTTTGAGATGAATGCCCTCTACAGTGACACAGGTCACTGGAAAAGCTAATCTAGGTATACAAGGATACAGTAATATGTAGTGATGGGCAAATCCTAAATTACTCGGAATCGCTTGACTCAAGCGAGTCCGAGCCCGGGACTCGCTACTCGTTGCGAGTCTAGCGAGTCCAATGTTAATGAATGGGGAAGCGAGTAATAGCGAGTAGTGTGAGATTTACAAATCGCAGATGTGTCTCGGAAGCTTCAGCCTGAAGCAATCCTAGTTTTGTCATTTATTTGCATTGGACTCGTTTACTTTGTAAGTAATCGCTGGGAAACTCGCACAGATAAGAGTCCTGTCTGCTCTGTGTGCTGGCTGTCAGCTCCAGGGTCCTAGAGCCCGCCTGCTGCCTGATGTAGCAGAGCTGAGATTGTTCTCAGTCTGCTCATTCCCTGTGTACAGACATGAATGTCTGTACACAGAGATGATGTAGCAGAGCTGAGATTGTTCTCAGTCTGCTCATTCCCTGTGTACAGACATGAATGTCTGTGCACAGAGATGATGTAGCAGAGCTGAGATTGTTCTCAGTCTGCTCATTCCCTGTGCATAGACATCTATATCTATGCACAGGGGATGTAGCAGAGAGGACATCGCGTATTGGACTGCGTCGGACGGAAGAGGATTTTTTTAATTAAAGATGTAGTCCCTGATGGCTTTTTTTTATTTCTAATAAAAAATTTTCTTTGTGTTGTGTTTTTTTTAAAACAATTTAATAGAAATTCATGGCGGTCATGTCTAATATTGGCGTGACCGCCATAAATTTCGGGCTTAGGGCCAGCTGATAATACAAAGCTGGCCCTAACCTCTTTATTACCCAGCGTGCCACCGCTACCAGGGCCGCTGGAAGAGCGGGGTTCAGCGCCAGAGGATGGCGCTTCAATGAACGCACCATCTTCTGGGGCGGCTGCGGGCTGCAATTTGCAGCGGGGGGTGCTCAGAAAGCTTGGGCATCCCTGCGCTGCGGATTCCAGCCCCCAGCTGCTTAGCTGTACCTGGCTAGACATAGAAATTGCGCGGAGCCCCACGCATTTTTTTTTAATTATTTCATGAAATTCTGAGATTCTGACTCTGACTCTGACTCTGAGACTCTGACTCTGAAATTCATAAAATAATTAAAAAAAAATGCGTGGGGCTCCGCGCAATTTCTATGTCTAGCCAGGTACAGCTAAGCAGCTGGGGGCTGGAATCCGCAGCGCAGGGATGCCCAAGCTTTCTGGGCACCCCCCGCTGCAAATAGCAGCCCGCAGCCGCCCCAGAAGATGGCACGTTCATTGAAGCGCCATCGTCTGGCGCTGAACCCCGCTCTTCCAGCGGCCCTGGTGGCGGTAGCACGCTGGGTAATAAAGGGGTTAATACCAGCTTTGTTATACACGCTGGTATTAAGCCCGAGATTCTTAATGTCAGGCCACGTTAGACCCAGCCACTAAGAATCTCCAATAAAGGGTTAAAAAAACACAACACAGAGAAAATTTTTTATTTGAAATAAAAAAAAAAGCCATTAGGGACTCCATCTTTAATTAAAAAAATCCTCTTCCGTCCGACGTAGTCCAAAACGCGATGTCCTCTCTGCTACATCCCCTGTGCATAGATATAGATGTCTATGCACAGGGAATGAGCAGACTGAGAACAATCTCAGCACTGCTACATCATGTCTGTGAGCAGGCGGGCTCTAGGACCCTGGAGCTGCACAGAGAAGACAGCTGGACTCGGCTCGCAAAGAAACAGCAGTTACTTTGCGAGTTTCCCTGCTATCACTGGCACAGTAGCCGAGTCTAATGCAAACAATGGCAATCCTAGTTTTGTCAGCGTTTCTGACAAAACTAGGATTGATATTGATTTGCATTGGACTCGTGCGAGTAATCACTGGGAAACTCGCAGAGTACCGAGTCCTGCGAGTCCCTTACTACTCGCCGAGTAACGAGTCCTAGCGAGTAGATTCGCCCATCCCTACAGTTATGGTTTGCCAGGCAGACATCATTAATTCATGTGACTTCCAAGTGCAACTGTACAGTAGCTTGGGTTCTAATCATGCTTTTATCAGTACATAGTGCTTAATGAGTTCTCTATAGCCAGCAAACTAGAGGACTAACACAATAATAAGGGTGCATACTAACGATCAGTGTACGGAGTGTTTTGGACGCAGAATCTTGCTGTTGTGTCCAAAATACTGCATTGTACAGTAGCAGTATAATGGATGAAATTTTTAGAAATTCTATCCTCAGTATGCTTCTTCTGACCTGAGCAGAATTTCAGCTGCGGTGCGGGTCTTTGGACTTCTGCCTCTCCGCAGCATGTTCATTTCATGCTGCGGGGTCACAGGTGGTCCCCATCGGCTGCACGCAGGAAGAAACCACTCTGCACCCACCGCAGATGGCGAATATGGGGCTGCGGTCTCCTTCCAGGCATCGGCGGGTTCTCTCAGGTCCGGAGACACTGCATCCAACACACGGTGCCTCCGGGCTTAATTACCTCTGGCTTCCTTTTGGGTTTCCAACTATGTCTGACATCTACGGACTTAAGCTGCTACTGCTAGATTGCAGATTGGAGCTTTAGGCTAGTTCTGTAAATTTGCAGTGCTTGGACATTATGAATTATAAATGGGCTTTTGGTGATTTAAATGAATAGGATATAGCTCCAATATATCAACATTTTTTTATGAAAAAAAAAAGAAATTATAATTCCATATGTCATTTGTAATTTGTATTCATATTAGATATAAAATATAACCACTTAGTTTAAATGTATTTGTGTATACATTTGCTGTTATAGTATAGCAAAAGACAACCTCTGAAAATTGTCCCTATTGCTTGTTTAAAATTGGAATTCTTCATAGATCTCGAGAATGTAACAAAGCAAAGATTCAGCAATTTACTACACTATGCATGAACACTTGAGGAAAAAAAACAGCGTTTTATTTTTATTATAAATTTCACTATATGATACTAGAAAACATTCGACGTTATAAGAAGCCTTTATCAATGACTAGGAAATATATGCCAATTCTAAGAACATATCCCAAATTGTTTAAGATATTGATCTCAGTATAGGTATATTGATATTCAATTGCTAAGTATATAAACCTGGAATAGTTTGTGTGCCCTGATTAATTTCTTTCACTGGCTTATCTGCTTTACACTGCAGCAGCTGAATCTCTCAGATAAGATTAATGGCAAACCTTACAAAGAGAACACTTATAGTCAAGTTCTGAAATATAGAATAATTGTATGACCATATATAGACAAGTTGCACATTGCTGGCAGGAATATGTGGAAAGAAATTATTGGATTAAAGCAATTTCTTTTTTTTTTAGTAACATATGCAATAAAGGCTTGAAATAAAAATATACTCTTATTATGAAAAAGTGACAATGTTTTAAAATGTGATGATTTTGGATGCCCTGTGAAAGTATTCACCCCCTTTGGCTATTAAACAATTATGTTGCATTAAAACCTGAATAAAGTTACAAATAATCTTAGCTGACATTTTTAGAATGTACCAAAAATCTTTATTAAGGATATTCAATTGTAATAACATTAAAAATAATGTATATATGTCCAATAATATGTCATGTACCACCTTATTAATATTACATTCAGAGATCCACTAAGAAATAATCTGTTGTCCCGGCTGGTAGCTCACAGATATTAAAGATATTTATAATGCATATAACATTGTTATAAAATTGCTTAATATTATTTAATCTCTTACCTTTTGTTATAAGTTCTGTTTTGCATCAGACAGCGACTACGGGCTCTTGTGGGGATATATAAATTCCACTTTGCGTCAAACAGCCACTACAGGCTCTTATGGAGGTAAACTTGAACTTCTCCATTGAAGAACAAAAGATTAGTCACTGTCCGCAGTCACTGCAAGACAACATGGTATTCCATGTGTGGCAAGATACTCCCCACACCCTGGGAAAGACACTTAGAGACTCATTTGTTGTTCTGGTGGAAACAGCGCTTCTGTGATAGACACCCGACTTCTATGGCTCTAGTCAGCGGGGCTAAACAATACCTGGATTTCCCACTCTTTGACTCCTTCAGGCTGCAATCACCACACTTGCTGCATGAGAAGAAATCTCCTAAACACAGGGCATAGCTGGGTAGTATCAAAGTTTCTTCTAAGTATTATGCTTAGCTTGGATGGAGTAGTGTGCTATTTTGGAGGTGTGTTCACAGTGTGATGATCTGAATGGGCCTAAATTGCGGTAGAGAAGGGCGAAATGGGTAAATCTCCCAAGTAAACTGGAAAGCTTAAAATATTAAACTGCTCACCATGTCCAGTTGTGTGACCTACGACTGGTTTAAACGCTTGGTATCAGCTGCCACAGGACCCTTACTCAAGGTGGCAAAAGAAACAGCAAATATGGACGAATATGTACAGTCCACCATGCTGAATATAAAATGACAGGACATCCAGGGTAAAAATGATCGGTGCCTTTATTCCATGTCCTACGCGTTTCAAGGCTGTCGCAGCCTCTTCCTCACGAGCAACACCAAGTATAGGGCATGGAATAAAGGCACCAATAATTGTTACCCTGGACATCCTGTCATTTTATATTTAGCAGCATACATATTCATCAATTTTTGCTGATCTGAATGGGCTGGCTGTGCTGGAAACCAGCGATAGTTTTAAAAGCTGCAGCTTTCTTTGTCAAAGTTAGTCATGTACAATCCTTATTGCTCTATAGATAGTAAATACCCATTACTAAAATGCAAACAGTTCTATATGTTATTCAATCCACTAGGCTCAGTGTATTAAGTTCAAAGATCCAATAACTATAAGCCTAAGACATTTTGTGAATTAAATTGCCTTTTCTCAGGTCTTTCTTAACTTTACAAATACCTCACACTTTGAAACCCTAAAATGATCCTTTATGTTTATGTTTGGAAAGAGGACGATTTTTTTGCATTTATTAGTTATATTTCTTAGATGTTCGTTAATCCTCATACACATTGGTCGAATAGTTGGTCCTATATATTTTCTACCACAAGGGCACATGATGCAGTATTATGACACCAGTGTATTTGTCCACTGTTCTTTCCGCATTTCTGTGCATGCTTGTGCCACTGTCCCTGTTGTTTCTTCCCCCTATCCAACTGGGATACTGATGTTTGTTACCTTTTATGATGCTGCTTACTTCCTTTGCTGTGCTGCATAGCTGTCTGGGTGTTGTGAGGTCCTATGCTGAGCTACATGACTATCTACATTTGTGACACCTGGCTGCT
This sequence comes from Allobates femoralis, assembly GCA_033576535.1. Lineage (NCBI taxonomy): Eukaryota > Metazoa > Chordata > Amphibia > Anura > Aromobatidae > Allobates > Allobates femoralis. Next base: position 163,922,922 of record JARQOC010000003.1, read on the forward strand.
TTGCTGTGGAGCTGTCCACATGTTGCGAGGTCCTCTGCTATGTGGCATGACTATCCCTGTGTGCCTAAGCTCGTGGCCACTGCCAGGTGCCCTAGGCCTCAGTCCATGTATTGTGTATGCTGGTTCCTGTTTGTGCCTAGGCTACTTTCCTTGCTTTTACCTTACCTTCCCTGCTTTTACAGAGGTGGTGTGTGGCCCTTTTATTGGTGTTCCCAGCCTAAAGCTGTTGGATATTTCATATTTCAAGTTCCTCTTCCCTGTTGGGCATCACCAGAGCTTTGCATTAGGTCCTGCCTGTGATCCAGTGTCAGCCCTGTCTGAGTTCCTGGTCATCCAGCCCGTGTTCCAGAGTTGGTCCTGCTTATGTTCCCGGAAATGTCCAACCTAATATTCCGGTCCCAAATTTTCCAGACTTTCCTGGCTCTGATCACACTACACACCTAAGCTGATCCGCCTATGTTTCTTGATCTGCTCAGCTTGAATTCCTCTGTCCTGCCTGTGTCCTTAGTTCCAGCACATGTCTAGCCTGTGCCTAGATGTTCTGTCTGTGTCTTGATGTCCGGTCTGGAACTTGGTGCCTGAGGTTGGTGTCTGATGTTCTCCTGCTGTGCTAGTGCTATACCTGAGGCCTGCCTCAAAGATTCTACTGATATGCCTGTGCCAGATGAACCTGTGAGGACATCAACCCGAGATGATCTCCCGGCCATGCCATTGCTTCATGACATCTGCCTGAGGTCAGTCTTCGGTGCTCTTCTTTACCTGTACTATGCTTGAGGATCCTCATCTTCATCATCATCTTCTCCATTAGGGGGTCATTACTTCTGATCATTTTGGTATTTCCCATAGATTTTCAGCAAATTTCAGGCAGAGAAGCTCCAGATCCTATATTATAGGTTGTCCTTAATTTGAAATTCTGAGTAGTTTTATATATGGGTATTATAAATATTAAGTATCCTCCATGGTGAATAATTTTCTGGAGTATATATTTGATAGCGCTCCTCCACTGACCAAAAAAACTTTCTCTTACTGTTATTTGCTTCCCCGTTCCGGGGAATTTGGTTTGGAGCTGCATCTATACAGGAAGAGGACTCCAGGACCTGCCGTGACATCAGACACCGAAATCAGCTGACCGGATCACGTAACCGCTAGAGGAAGCGGAGGTTCTGACACAGCTGCGCAGCGATCCTGCAGGCTCCGTCATTGGACTTTTACCTAGGTTGTATAGGGCATGCATAACATACACAGGTGAGAGGCTAGACCCACCACCTCACTGAAAACACCTCACTAGACCACCGGGTACTTTTGATGTCTGCACCTCTATTTCTCTTTTTTGCATAAAATTTGGCCTAGTCATTAAGGTCATTAAATGGCATCATCACTAAGGGGTTAAGCTTTAGGATTTCCCTTCACTGATACTAAGGGATCTAAATAAACGTTACTGTTGAAACCATGCGGTCTAGTAGATAACATTCTACAAATCACCAAATTCACACATTTCCATGGCGCCAGAGTCAAGTGGCAGTCCATATGATGTAAACTATTGTGTTTCTAAGGCCTATATGATGCTGCTTGAGCATACTGAATACGCCCATACTATGAAGCCTGATTTTAATACCAAAAGAGGATTGGAACTCTGAAATTTAGCCAGCAGAGATTTGGCAACATTTCTGTATTATGCTCCTCAGTATATTGAGACTGAACTATTATTGTTATTATTATTTATGGGGCACCATTGATTCCATGGTGCTGTACATGAGAAGAGTTACATATAAAATACAGACATAGTATCCAGTATAAAAACTAACAATGACAAACTGGTACAGAGGCGAGAGGACCCTGCCCTTGTGAGCTTACATTCTATAGAGGTTGATATAGTTCCTAAAAATTACTAATAGAGAGGAGTGAATCTCAGAAAGCTCAAACTGCCATTTGGCTAGTGCAAATTTTCCTCAAAAAAAGCCTCTGAAGATTGACAAGACCTTTAGCGTGACTTTTTATATTTCCAATAATGTCTTGCAACTACAACCTTATATGACATAGCACAGCCAGCCAAAAGGGATTATTTATTCCCTTTAGGGGGCTGGAACCTGTGATCATCCAATCATTTATGCTGCTCCACAACATTGTAGTGTATAGTAAAAATGGTGGTCCTTTATGAACTTCAGCCACAGTGTCGTTATCATAGAAACATGATCATGACTGGCATGTAGGCCTTTAGTAAGCCATTAACTTTTATGGCAACCTATCAGTGTCCCCTGATCTCATCATAAGGTGCCTATTAACTTGTGATAATTTTAGTGGTTTCCTGCTGTGAACAGAGAGAGGTCAGCTTCGCTTGCTGCTGTTAGATCATGGATTCAGGTTCAGTTTATCAATTGCATATGTTGGGAAGAAGTTAAGAAATATAGACATTAAAATGTATGTGTGTGTTTTGCACACCTTATTTGCTAGACCAATATGACAACTGTACATGCTACACCTGCTGTCACATTTTTCTTTCCATATATAAATCTACTTTTTAAGTATTTCTGGTTATATCCTTTTTGGCAAGAGGTGAATATTGTTGAATAAAATGTATAATAAAAGTAAAAATAACAATAGCAATGAATGGGCAACTGTAAAAGGAGAAAAAGCACAGCAAGGCTACATATGTGTGAGCTTTTATCAGCATCATAAACACCACAAACTGCCATTCATGCAGTAGCCCTACCAAGTTCATTCCCCAGTTAGCCTCCCTTACCTCTGGCAAGCAAACTAGTCAAGAGAAGATGAAGGGCTCTATGGAATACATAGCACATGACTCATCTTTGTAACACCATGATGTTACCTCTGACAGCAACACCATCAGTTGAGTTAGTTTTTTTTTTCCATTTTAAAAAATATGAGAAGTCTGTCTGTCCACAGTAATATTAATTTTGCTGCTGGTTACTGCCAGTTTAACATCTACAGGTGCATCTCAATGGCTTAGAATATCGTTAGAATATCATAAAAAAGGTAATTTATTTCAGTTATTTAATACATAAAATTAATTGTATATATTATATAGAGTCATTACAAAATGATCTATTTCAAGTGTTTATTTCAGTTAATGTTGATGATTATGACTTACAGCCAATGAAAACCCAAAGGTCGTTATCTCAGAAAACTAAAGTAGGGAGGATAAATGGTGTGAAAGATAAAATATTACCTAAGTAGGTATCAGAGGCTTCACCTTGTGTGGTTGTGAGAGTCACAACCACTATAAAAGCATATCATGGCTGCTGCAGTCCCCAGCATGGTGCATACAGAGTAGGGAGGATGAAGGGTCTGGGAGATAAATATTACCTAAACAGGTATCAGAGGCTTCACCTTGTGTAGTTGTGAGAGTCACAACCACTATAAAAGCATATTACGGCTGCTGCAGTCCCAAGCAGTTCACATAGAGTAGGGAGTTTGAAGGGTTAAAAACCATGCTGCCGTATTCCATGAGACATCAAAGGGTGAATATAATATTGATTAATTAGTCAATGCATTTCAGGGCTCCCTGGCCCTTTCCTCTGAAAGAGAGCGCTCTGAAACATGGCAATATTACTAATGATTTGTCCTGAGAAAAGGGCCATTGAGCCCTGAAACACGTTGACTAATAAATCAATATTATACTCACCCTTCGATGCCTCGTAGAATATGACAGCGTGGTTTTTAACCCTTCATCCATCCTACTTTAATTTAATGACCTTTGGGTTTTCATTGGCTGTAAGCCATAATCATAAACATTTATAGAAATAAACACTGTTTGTAATGACTGCATATATTATGTGTTTAACATTTTGCATTGAATTACTGAAATAAATTAACTTTTTGATGATATTCTAATTTGTTGAAATGCACCTGTATTTCAATAACGGGGTAATTTTAACATTTCTAAAGCTGTGTTTGTATTAAAGAATAAAAAAAGAGGGTTTGAAAGTTCTGGAAGACATATGAGTGATATGCATATTTCATGGAAGTTAAAGGCCTTGCATTATTCTAATTTGACGTTAATCAATTTTCTACAAATCAAACCTTTGAGAAGAATTCATTATACCTGGACAAATTCAAATTTCAAAATGTTGAATCATTTGTAGCTTATTTTTTACAACCACTCACAGTTGCTCAGGGAGTATTTAGAAGGGAATACATTTCAAGATCTGACGCATTGAATTGGGCTCAACCTACTGCAGTACCACTCTTAAGTTCTGTATGTTCTTTAGAACAACCCATTCTTTCATAAATTTAGTTTATTTAATGTCAGTAGGTTACTTATTTATTTGCAAAGTTAGGTGTTCCATTTTTTTATTCATAAGTTTATGAAGATTACATTCGAGTCACTTAACATTTATAACATATGTCATTTATTTTGCAATATAATAACAATTTCGCTATTTTAAGATCTCTAGGGGATAGCATTTCATGCAAATATTGTTCCTAGTTCTGAATTATATTCAAGTGGCATCTGGCATATAAAATAAACAATGTGATGTAATGTCTGAGTGGCCACATGGCAATCCATTTTAACTTTGCTTCACATAAATGGAGAGCATAATGACAACTTCATGGATACTTCATGAATTTATAGCTTTGAAACAACAAAATAGAATCTATAACGGTGTTACTTTATCATGGCTAAACAACCATAAATCAACTGAACAATAGTTTAAATTAAAAAATCCATACCATCTAAAAATAAATATCCATTTAACCCCTTCATGACCTTGCCATTTTTTGCAATTCTGACCAGTGTCCCTTTATGAGGTTATAACTCGGGAACGCTTCAACGGATCCTAGCGATTCTGAGATTGTTTTTTCGTGACATATTGGGCTTCATGTTAGTATTAAATTTAGGTCAATAATTTTTGCGTTTATTTGTGAAAAAATCAAAAATATGGCAAAAATTTTGAAAATTTAGCAATTTTCACATTTTAAATTTTTCTTCTGGTAAACCAGAGAGTTATGTGACACAAAATAGTTATGAAATAATATTTCCCACATGTTTACTTTACATCAGCACAATTTTGGAAAAAAAAAAAATTTTGTTAGGAAGTTATAAGGGTTCAAAGTTCATGAGCAATTTTTCATTTTTCCACCAAAATTTACAAAACCATTTTTTTTATTGACCACATCACATCTGAAGTCCCTTTGAGGGGTGTTACATGACAGAAAACACCCAAAAGTGACACCATTCCAAAAACTGCACCCTCAAGCTACTCAAAACTACATTCAAGAAGATTATTAACCCTTCAGGTGCTTCACAGGAACTAAGCAAATTGGAAACAAAAAAATGGATATTTTAATTTTTCTGACAAAAATGTTCTTGTATCCTCAATTTTTTCATTTTTACATGGGCAACAAGATAAAATGGATCCTAAAATTTGTTGGGCAATTTCTCCTGAGTATATCGATACCACATATGTGATCATAAACCACCGTTTGGGCGCACGGCAGGGCTCTGAAGGGAAAGAGAGCAATTTGACTTTTGGAGCTAATTTTCCATTCAAAAAGTGAAATGGAACTCCTTCACTTCTGAGCCCTGCCGCGCATCAAAACAGTGGTTTATGACCACATATGAGGTATCGGTGTACTCAGGAGAAATTGCCCAACAAATTTTAGGATGAATTTTATCCTGTTACCCATGTGAAAATGAAAGAATTGAGGCTAAAAGAACATTTTTGTAAAAAAAAAGTACTTTTTCCATATTCACAGATCAATTTGTAAAGCATGTGGGGGTTCAATATGCTCACCACCCATCTAGATAAGTTCCCTGGGGGGTCTAGTTTCCAAAATGGGGTCACTTGTGGGGGAGCTCCAAAGTTTAGGCACACAGGGGCTCTCCAAACGCGACATGGTGTCTGCTAACAATTTGAATGGAAAATCACCTCAAATTGTTAGCGGACACCATATCGCATTTGGAGAGCCCCTGTGTGCCTAAACATTGGGGCTCAACCACAAGTGACCCCATTTTGGAAACTAGACCCCCCAGGGAACATATCTAGATGCATTGTGAGCACTTTGAACCCGCAGGTGCTTCACAAATTGATCCGTAAAAATTAAAAAGTAATCTTTTTTCCACAAAAATGTTTTTTTCATTTTCATGAATTAATTTGTGAAGAACCTGGGGGTTCAATATGCTCACCACCCATCTAGATAAGTTCCATGGGGGGTCTAGTTTCCAAAATGGGGTCACTTGTGGGGGAGCTCCAAAGTTTAGGCACACAGGGGCTCACCAAACGCGACATGGTGTCCGCTAACAATTTGAATGGAAAATCAGCTCAAATTGTTAGCAGACATCATGTCGCATTTGGAGAGCTCCTGTGTGCCTAAACATTGGGGCTCCCCCACAAGTGACCCCATTTTGGAAACTAGACCCCCCAGGGAACATATCTAGATGCATAGTGAGCCCTTTGAACCCCCAGGTGCTTCACAAATTGATCTGTACAAATTAAAAAAGAAAATTTGTGTGGAAAAAAAAGTATTTTTACCTTATTATGGCTCAGTTTGTGAAGCACCTGGGGATTCAATGTGCTCACTATGCATTTAGATAGGTTCCTTGGGGGGTCTAGTTTCCAAAATGGGGTAAATTGTGGGGGAGCTCCAATGTTTAGGCACACAGGGGCTCTCCATACGCAACCTGGTGTTTGCCAACAATTGGAATTGTTAGCGGACACCAGGTCGCGTATGGAGAGCCCCTGTGTGCCTAAACATTTGAGATCCCCCACAAGTGACCCCATTTTGGAAACTAGACCCCCCAGGGAACATATCTAGATGCATAGTGAGCACTTTGAACCCCCATGTGCTTCACAAATTGAGACGTATAAATGAATAAAGAAACTTTTTGTGAAAAAACATACTAGTCTAGTAGTTACAATTCACAGCATAGGGGACCCAATACATTTGGGTCTCTCCATGCTGAGGATTCCAGCCCCCTAGCTGCCAAGTTGTACCTGGCTGACAACCAAAAATACGGCAAAGCTCCATGTCAATTTATTTGTAGAATTTAAAAAAAAAAAATGACATGGGGCTCTGCCATATTTTTGGTCCAGCCAGGTACAACTTGGCAGCTACGGACTGCCACCAGCCCCCAGCTGCCTCATTGTACCTGGCTGGAACCAAAAATACAGCAAAGCCTATTTTTTTTTTTTTTATTTCTAGAACTAATTCTAGAAAAAAAATGACATAGGGCTCCGCCATATTTTTGGTCCAGCCAGGTACAACTTGGCAGCTACGGACTGCCACCAGCCCCCAGCTGCCTCGTCATACCTGGCTGGAACCAAAAATACAGCGAAGCCCTTTTTTTTTTTTAATTTCTAGAACTAATTCTAGAAAAAAATTACGTGGGGCTCCGCCATATTTTTGGTCCAGCCAGGTACAACTAGGCAGCTGGGGGATGAAATCCTCAGCATAGAGAGGCCCAAGCGTTCTGGGCCCCCCTGGTGCGAATTGCAGCCCGCAGCCACCCCAGAAAATGGCGCATTCATTGAAGCACCATTTTCTGGCGTTGTACCCACGCTCTTCCAGTTGCCCTGGTGCCAGTGGCTAACTGGGTAATAAAGGGGTTAATGCCAGCTTTTTATTGGCAGCTGGCACTAAGCCCGAGATTCATAATATAGGGCCAATGTTAGACCCGCCATTAGGAATCTCTAGTACGGTAAATAGTCAATAAATACACACAGAGAAAAATCTTTTTATTTGAAAAAAAAAAACACAGACACAATTCGGACTCCATCTTTATTATAAAAAGATCCGACGTAGTCCACAACGAAGGTCCCACGTCGCCCGATCGCTCCGACGTAGTCCATAATGAAGGTCCCACGACGTTCGATTGTCTCCGACGTAGTCCACAACGAAGGTTCCACGCCGCTCGATCGCCTTTGCTTTCAGATCGCTACTCTGGAGCCCAATCCGCCAGCATGGTGATCGAGCTGCAGAAAGTGATCTGACACCCCGGGCGCAGTGACCCACTATGTGCATCACTGCGCCTGGGCTGCCAGATTGCTTTCCGCAGCTCGATCCCCATGCATGGGGATCGAGCTGCGGAAAGCGATCTGGCAGCACAGGCGCATTGACCCACTATGTGCATCACTGCGTCCGGGTTGTCAGATCACTTTCTGCAGCTCGATGCCCATGCAGGGAGATCGGGCTGCAGAGCAGCGATCTAAGAGCCTGGGCACAGTGACCCACTATGTGCATCACTGCGCCCAGGCTGTCAGATTGCTTTCTGCAGCTCGATCCCCTGCATGGGGATCGAGTTGCGGAAAGCGATCTGGCAGCCCAGGCGCATGTGATGCACATAGTGGGTCACTGCTCCCGGGGTGTCAGATCACTTTCTGCAGCTCGATGCCCATGCAGGGAGATCGGGCTGTAGAGCAGCGATCAAAGAGCCCGGGCGCAGAGACCCACTATGTGCATCAGTGCGCCCGGGCTGTCAGATTGCTTTCAGGAGAAGTAGGGGGGCACTTAGGAGGAAGCGGGGGCAGGCAGGAGGAAGCGGGGGCAGGCAGGAGGAAGCGGGCGGCAGGAAGAGGAAGCGGGCGGCAGGGACAGGAAGCAGGCGGCAGGAAAAGGAAGTGGGGGGGTAAGAAAGATGAAGAGGGGGCAGGAAAGAGAGGTGGGGGGCAGGGGGACAGTTAGAGGATGACAGGGGAGAAGATTGGAGGGTAGGGATAGCAGCGGCAGACAGGGAAGCATTACAGGCGCGGTGATTTTCACTTTCACTTTTGAGTGCCAATCACCGCGCCTGTAGCCGGGGGGGTGGGGGTGGGGGCAAATCGACCCCCCCTGGGGTGTTGTACAACTCCCCATGTACCTGCATGCCGAGTGACAGGTCAGTGACACCCTCACTCGACCTGCAAGAGCCCGATCATTCCATGGCCCAGGGGGTGAAATAAACACTGTTTGTAATGACTGCATATATTATGTGTTTAACATTTTGCATTGAATTACTGAAATAAATTAACTTTTTGATGATATTCTAATTTGTTGAAATGCACCTGTATTTCAATAACGGGGTAATTTTAACATTTCAAAAGCTGTGTTTGTATTAAAGAATAAAAAAAGAGGGTTTGAAAGTTCTGGAAGACATATGAGTGATATGCATATTTCATGGAAGTTAAAGGCCTTGCATTATTCTAATTTGACGTTAATCAATTTTCTACAAATCAAACCTTTGAGAAGAATTCATTATACCTGGACAAATTCAAATTTCAAAATGTTGAATCATTTGTAGCTTATTTTTTACAACCACTCACAGTTGCTCAGGGAGTATTTAGAAGGGAATACATTTCAAGATCTGACGCATTGAATTGGGCTCAACCTACTGCAGTACCACTCTTAAGTTCTGTATGTTCTTTAGAACAACCCATTCTTTCATAAATTTAGTTTATTTAATGTCAGTAGGTTACTTATTTATTTGCAAAGTTAGGTGTTCCATTTTTTTATTCATAAGTTTATGAAGATTACATTCGAGTCACTTAACATTTATAACATATGTCATTTATTTTGCAATATAATAACAATTTCGCTATTTTAAGATCTCTAGGGGATAGCATTTCATGCAAATATTGTTCCTAGTTCTGAATTATATTCAAGTGGCATCTGGCATATAAAATAAACAATGTGATGTAATGTCTGAGTGGCCACATGGCAATCCATTTTAACTTTGCTTCACATAAATGGAGAGCATGATGACAACTTCATGGATACTTCATGAATTTATAGCTTTGAAACAACAAAATAGAATCTATAACGGTGTTACTTTATCATGGCTAAACAACCATAAATCAACTGAACAATAGTTTAAATTAAAAAATCCATACCATCTAAAAATAAATATCCATTTAAACAACACAACTTTATTAAAAATATTGTAGCAGAAAAAGGTCTTATTGGATATCCTATTTGTTTTCAAAGCAGTGTGGGAAAAAACAGGATAATAGATAATACAGTCATTATTATCAATGATGCAAATGTATGAGAACATTACATGGGAATAGGAATCTGACACCAAACCATGTTTTAGTGAAAATTTGGAATGTATAAATGAAGCTGTTATACATGTTTCTCTATGAAAAATGTATAAAGTGGCCTGAATATATAAAATGACTTTAATATATGTGTAGTGAGTGAAAAAAGTATTAGAACACATCACCATTTCAACAATTATCTAAGTAAATATATTTCTAAAGGTGCTATTGGCATGAATTTCTCACCAGACATCAGTAACAACCCATCCTATCCACACAGTAAAAGAAATCAAACCATAGATGTCCATAAATTTAGTAACGTGTAATAAAGAAAAGTAACACAAGAAAAAAGTATTGCACACATGAAGAAATAGAGGTGTAAAAAGCCATGGAAAAATATGACACCAGCTGAAACATATCAGTAATTAGAAAACAATCCTGCCACTTTGTGAAAAATAATATTAGCTCATTCACCTGATAGCTTATAAAAGATGTCCGATTACAAAGGTGACTCAAAAAGAAACATCTAATAATGAGCAAAACCAGTGAGCTGTATCCATCTTGGCGACCTTACTGTTGCAAAACATACTGATAACGTTGATTACAGATTAATTTATAAACTACTGAAAGTTTCCAGTGAGCACTGTTGGAATCATAATCCAGAAGTGGAAAGAAAGACCAAAATTTCACCATAAACTTACCACGATCAGGTGTTCCCCACAAAATTTAAGACACAGAAGGGAAAAAATATTAGAAGACATGTCCAAGAGTCAATAAGTACCTGGGGAGAGCTACAGAAAGACCTAAAATAAGCAGGTACAATTGTTTCGAAGAAAACAACTAGTAATGCACTCAGTCTTCATGGCTTTTTTGCACAATCACCACACAAGTCTCCATTGCCGAACAAAAGTATGTTCAAGTGCATTTAAAGTTTGCTCAACATCATTAAGATAAGTCTGTGAAATACTGGGAGAATATAGTGAGGTCAGATGAGACCAAAATTGAACTCTTTGGATGCCATAAACTATGTTTGCAGGCCCAAAACCAACAGGCAGAATAAATGGACAAATGTTTCAAGACATTCTTGATAAAAAAAAATCTTTTACTATCTACCAGGATGATTAAGATGAAGTAAGTGTGGATATTTCAGCAAGACAATGATCTCAAGCACACAGCCAAATAAACTCTCAATTAGTTTCAGAGAGTAAATAACGCTGCTGGAATGGCACAGCCAATCATCTGACCTGAATTCTATATATCCAACAGATGATATAGCATGCCTTGGATCATGAGCTGTACCATTCCTTCACCATACTTTTTTCTTTCGATCATTCTGGTACAGCTTAATCTTAATTTCATCTGTCCAAAGAATGTTCTTCTAGAACTGTGCTTTTTTACAGAATTTTTATTTAGCCAAATCCAATCTAACCTTCTTATTCTTAAGACTTATGAGTGATTTTCACAGTGACGTGAACCCTCTGTATATACTTTTATGCAGTCTTCTTTTTGTGGTAGGTTTGGATATTGATATACCTAAATCCAGGTGAGTGTTGTTCACTTCCTTCACTGTTGTGAAGGGGTTTCTCTTTACCATGGTAATTACGCTGTGATCGTTCACCACTGTTGTCTTTCATTGGTGTCCCGGTCTTTTTCCATTGTTGAGGTCACCAGTGCTTTCTTTCTTTCTCAGAATGTACCAAACTGTAGATTTTGCCACTCCGAATATTGCATCACGTTCTGAAATGTTTTTTTTCTCTTTTTGCTGATAAAGAATGGCTTGTTTCACCTGCATGGAGAGATCCTTTGACCGCATGTTTACTTCTCAGCAGAATCTTCAAAATGCAAGCACCACACCTCCAATCAACTCCAGGCCTTTTATGGGCTTAAATGAGAATGAAATAACTAAGGAATTGCCCTCATCTGCCCATGAAATAGCCTTTGAGTCAATTGTCCAATTACTTTTGTTCCCTTTAAAAAACAGGGTGGCCTATGTAAAGGAACTCCTAAACCATTTATCCAATTTTAATGTGAATACCCAATAATGTAAGCTAAAAGTCTGGACTTTATGAACATATCCATTATATAGCTATACTGTAACTTGAAAGTAATTCAGTAAACAGAAAAAAATAAACAAAATTGATGTCAGTGTCCCAATATATATGAACCTAACTATGTTGGCTGAGTTTCACCCATAGCACCACTTAAAGAAAAACTCTACGGAGCCTCTATGCACCATTGATCCACACAGGATACATGTATATTGACACTGTTTACCAAGAGAGCAACAATTTCCCCAAAAGCCCCATACAGATTCTGTTTTCATTGTTGACACAGACTGTCTATACTAGCAGAGTTCTCTGACAGAGATTAAAAAAAAATGTCCCTACAGAGCCGTTTTTTACTGTTGACCCCCCACGGCCAGGATTGGCAGAGTTTACTCACAGAAATCCAATTTTCCAAAAATTCCTTACAGAGCCATTTTTCAGAGTTCAAGTAATAGTGCTCCTATGATCCACGCTGCTGTTTCAGGAAAAAAGAACTGCATGAGGTCTTGATATAATAGTGTTTATTCACAACGTGTGTTGGTGCTGTCCCAGCTCCTTCATCAGGGGTACCCATTGGGAATTAATGCCATTCCATCAAGATCTTGTGTGATCCTTTTCTCCTGAAAAAGCAGCGCAGATCATTGGAGCACTATTGCTTGGTTAAAGCAATACCTACATAGGTGTATAGAGGCCTATTTCCAACAACGACCACTCCTGTGTTTCAATGGTACATTGTGGTTGCTAACTGTGTAAAAAGGCTAATGGATATGTAGGAAACCCTAGAAAACCCTTGCACGAGTATGTAAGCACAGCTGAATATGGTTTGACTAATTAGAGAAGCTATAAAATTGACCTTCCTTTGAGCAAGTTGAAAATCAAGAGCATTATATTTGTTTGTTCTATGAAACTCTCAAAATGGCCAGAAAAAGAGAACTTTCATGTGAAACTCGACAGTCAAGTCTTGTTCTTAGAAATGAAGGCTATTCTATGTGAGAATTTGCCAAGAAACTGAAGATTTCCTATAATGGTGTGTACTTCAGAGGAGAGCACAAACAGGCTCTAACCAGAGAAGAAAAAGAAGTGGGAGGCCACACTTCAGAACTGAACAACAAGACAAGTACATTAGATTCTCTGGTTTGAGAAATCGACACCTCACAACTCCTCAACTGAGAGCTTTATTAAATAATACCTGCAAAACGCCAGTGTCAATGTCTACAGTGAAGAGGTGACTCCGGGATGCTGGCCTTCAGGGCAGAGTGGCAAAGAAAAAGCCATATCTGAGACTGGCTAATAAAAGGAAAAGATTAATAAGGGCAAAAGAACAGAGGAAGATTGGAAAAAAATTTTATCGACAGACGAATCAAAGTTGGAGGTGTTTGGATTAAACAGAAGAACATTTGTGAGACGCAGAACAACTAAAAATGCTGGAAGATTGCCAGACACTATCTGTCAAGCATGGTGGAGGTAATGTGATGGTCAGGGGTTTCTTTCGTGCTGATAAAGTGGGAGATTTTTACAAGGCAAAAGGGATTTTGAATAAAGAAGGCTGTCACTCCTTTTTGCAATGCCATGCCATATCCTCTGGACAGTGCTTGATTGGAGCCAATTTTATCCTACATCAGGACAATGGCCCAAAGCAGACCTCCAAATTATGCATGAACTATTTAGGGAAGAAGCAGGCAGCTGGTATTCTATCTGTAATGTCGTGGCCAGCACAGTCATCAGATCTCAACCTCATTGAGCTGTTGTGGGAGCAGCTTGACCGTATGGTATGCAAAAAGTGGCCATCAAGCCAATCCAACTTGTGGAAGGGGCTTCAGGAAGCATGGGGGGGAATTTCTTAGGATTACCTCAGCAAATTAACAGCTGATATGCCAAAGGTCTGCAATGCTGTAATTGCTGCAAAGGGAGCATTCTTTAACAAAAGCAAAGTTTGAAGGAGAAAACTATTATTTCAAATAAAAATCTATTCATTTTGCAAACCATTTGATAAATAAAAGCATGCGTTTTCATGGAAAACACAAAATTGTCTGGATGACCCCAAACTTTTGAACGGTAGTGTATGTCAGGAAAAAATTAGAAAAGTATTCCAGGAGTGATACCTTTATTGTCTAACCAGAAGAATTATATTAGCAAGGTTTCAGAGCTCAAAAGGCCCCTTTATCAAGCTATATTAGAAATGAATATTACAAATGAAACAATACAGAAAATTAAATAACATTTGTAAAAAGCAAATCAAGGCAGCAAAGATTGAGACAGAGAGACTCATTGCCAGAGAAAGTAAAAATAATCCCAAAATATTTTTTAACTACATAATTAGTAAGAAACTAAAAAATGATTGTGTTGGCCCCTTTAAAAATAATCTGGGTAAAATGGTGGATGAGGATGAGGAAAAAGCCAATGTGCTAAATGACTTTTATTCAACAGTATTTATACAAGAGAATCCCATGACAGACAATATGATCAGTCATACAAAAACTGTCAATTAAATGTCATCTGCTTAACCCAGCAGGAAGTACGTCTAAAAATCACTAAAATTGACAAATCCCCGGGCCCGGATGGGATACACCCCAGAGTGCTGCAGGAATTAAGTACTGTCATAGATAGACCATTATTTTTAATCTTTAAAGATTCCATAATAACAGGGTCTGTACCACAGGACTGGCGTATAGCAAATGTGGTGCCAATATTCAAAAAGGGAACAAAAACTGAACTTGGAAATTAAAGGCCAGTAAGCTTAACCTCTACTGTGGGTAAAATCCTAGAGGGTTTTTTAAGAGATGCTATACTGGAGTATCTGAAGACAAATAACCTCATGACCCAATATCAACATGTTTTACGAGGGACCGTTCCTGTCAAACTAATCTGATAAGCTTCTAAGAAGAAGTAAGTTCTGGCTTGGACCAAAGAAATGCAGTGGATGTGGTGTATATGGACTTTTCAAAAGTTTTTGATACGGTGCCACACAAAAGGTTGATACATAAAATGAGAGCAATGGGGATAGGAGAAAATATGTGTAAATGGGTTAAGAACTGGCTTAGTGATAGGAAACAAAGGGTTGTCATTAATGGAACACACTCAGAATGGGTCACAGTTAACAGTGGGGTACCACAGGGGTCAGTGTTGGGCCCGCTTCTTTTTAATATATTTATTAATGATCTTGTAGGGGGCATACAGAGTAGAATCTCAATATTTGCAGATGACACTAAACTCTGCAGGGTAATCAATACAGAGGAGGACAATTTTATATTACAGGAGGATTTATGTAAACTAGAAGCTTGGGCTGATAAATGGCAAATGAGCTTTAATTGGGATAAATGTAAGGTCATGCACTTGGGCAGAGGAAACAAAAGGTATAATTATGTGTTTAATTGTAAAACACTGGGCAAAACTGTCACTGAAAAAGACATGGGTGTATGGGTAGATGACAAACTCACATTTAGTGGCCAGTGTCAGACAACTGCTGCAAAGGCAAATAAAATAATGGGATGCATTAAAAGAGGCATAGATGCTCATGAGGAGAACATAATTTTACCTCTATACAAGTCACTAGTGCGACCACACTTAGAATACTGTGTACAATTCTGGTCTCCGGTATATAAGAAAGACATAGCTGAACTAGAGCGGGTCCAGAGAAGAGCGACCATGGTTATTAGAGGACTTAGGGGTCTGCAATACCAAGACAGGTTATTAAACTTGGGGTTATTTAGCTTGGAAAAACTAAGGCTTAGGGGTGATCTTATAATAATGTATAAATATATGAGGGGACAGTACAGAGAACTTTCTAATGATCCCTTTACTTTTAGGCCTGAGACGGGGACAAGGGGGCATCCTCTACGTCTGGTGGAAAGAAGGTTTAATCAATCACAGACGTGGATTCTTTACTGTAAGAGCAGTGAGACTATGGAACTCTCTGCCACATGATGTTGTAATGAGTGACTCACTACTAACATTTAAGAAGGGCCTGGATGCCTTTCTTGAAAGCTATAATAATACCAGTTATATATACTAGATCCTTTGATAGGGCGTTGATCCAGGGAATTAGTCTGATTGCCATATCTGAAGTCAGGAAGGAATTTTTTCCCCCAATGTGGAGCTAGTGTTGCCACATGGGGTTTTTTTTTGCCTTCCTCTGGATCAACATGTTAGGCTATGGGTTGAACTAGATGGACTTAAAGTCTTCCTTCAATCTTAAAAACTGTGTTACTATGTAATGTTTGAATAGATATAACAGCAGGACTCGAGGTGATGTCAACTGGAGATAGGCCAAGGAAATTAAATTAAAGAGGACCTGTCACCCCTCTGCAGCATGGCAATCTAGATGCAGCACTAAATGCAGCATGTCTGCTGCATTCAGGGAAGTTGTGCCCCAAGTGTCTGTGTGCCGTGTACCCTGAGATATAGACATTAGTGATGGGCGAATCCTAAATTACTCGGAATCGCTTGACTCTAGCGAGTCCGAGCACAGGACTCGCTACTCGTTGCGAGTCTAGCGAGTCCAATGTTAATGAATGGGGAAGCGAGTAATAGCGAGTAGTGTGAGATTTACAAATCGCAGATGTGTCTCGGAAGCTTCAGCCTGAAGCAATCCTAGTTTTGCCATTTATTTGCATTGGACTCAATTACTTTGTAAGTAATCGCTGGGAAACTCGCACAGATAAGAGTCCTGTCTGCTCTGTGTGCTGGCTGCCACAGCTCCAGGGTCCTAGAGCCCGCCTGCTGCCTGATGTAGCAGAGCTGAGATTGTTCTCAGTCTGCTCATTCCCTGTGTACAGACATGAATGTCTGTGCACAGAGATGATGTAGCAGAGCTGAGATTGTTCTCAGTCTGCTCATTCCCTGTGCATAGACATCTATATCTATGCACAGGGGATGTAGCAGAGAGGACATCGCGTTTTGGACTGCGTCGGACGGAAGAGGATTTTTTTAATTAAAGATGGAGTCCCTAATGGCTTTTTTTTTTTATTTCTAATAAAACATTTTCTTTGTGTTGTGTTTTTTTTTTAAAACAATTTAATAGAAATTCATGGCGGTCATGTCTAATATTGGCGTGACCGCCATAAATTTCGGGCTTAGGGCCAGCTGATAATACAAAGCTGGCCCTAACCTCTTTATTACCCAGCGTGCCACCGCCACCAGGGCCGCTGGAAGAGTGGGGTTCAGCGCCAGAGGATGGCGCTTCAATGAACGCGCCATCTTCTGGGGCGGCTGCGGGCTGCAATTTGCAGCGGGGGGTGTCCAGAAAGCTTGGGCATCCCTGCGCTGCGGATTCCAGCCCCCAGCTGCTTAGCTGTACCTGGCTAGACATAGAAATTGCGCGGAGCACCACACATTTTTTTTAAATTATTTCATGAAATTCTGAGATTCTGACTCTGACTCTGAGACTCTGACTCTGAGACTCTGACTCTGGATCTGAGGGTGACACTCTGAATCTGGCTCTGAGGGTGAGACTCTGAATCTGAGACTCTGACTCTGAGACTCTGACTCTGACTCTGAGACTCTGACTCTGAGACTCTGACTCTGAGACTCTGACTCTGAGACTCTGAATCTGAGACTCTGACTCTGAGACTCTGACTCTGACTCTGAGACTCTGACTCTGAGACTCTGACTCTGAGACTCTGACTCTGACTCTGAGACTCTGACTCTGAGACTCTGAGACTCTGAGACTCTGACTCTGAGACTCTGACTCTGAGACTCTGACTCTGAAATTCATGAAATAATAAAAAAAAAATGCGTGGGGCTCCGCGCAATTTCTATGTCTAGCCAGGTACAGCTAAGCAGCTGGGGGCTGGAATCCGCAGCGCAGGGATGCCCAAGCTTTCTGGGCACCCCCCGCTGCAAATTGCAGCCCGCAGCCGCCCCAGAAGATGACGCGTTCATTGAAGCGCCATCCTCTGGCGCTGAACCCCGCTCTTCCAGCGGCCCTGGTGGCGGTGGCACGCTGGGTAATAAAGGGGTTAATACCAGCTTTGTTATACAAGCTGGTATTAAGCCCGAGATTCTTAATGTCAGGCCACGTTTGACCCAGCCACTAAGAATCTCCAATAAAGGGTTAAAAAAACACAACACAGAGAAAATGTTTTATTTGAAATAAAAAAAAAAGCCATTAGGGACTCCATCTCTAATTAAAAAAATCCTCTTCCGTCCGACGTAGTCCAAAACACGATGTCCTCTCTGCTACATCCCCTGGGCATTGATATAGATGTCTATGCACAGGGAATGAGCAGACTGAGAACAATCTCAGCACTGCTACATCATGTCTGTGAGCAGGCGGGCTCTAGGACCCTGGAGCTGCACAGAGCAGACAGCTGGACTCGGCTCGCAAAGAAACAGCAGTTACTTTGCGAGTTTCCCTGCTATCACTGGCACAGTAGCCAAGTCTAATGCAAACAATGGCAATCCTAGTTCTGTCAGCGTTTCTGACAAAACTAGGATTGATATTGATTTGCATTGGACTCGTGCGAGTAATCACTGGGAAACTCACAGAGTACCGAGTCCTGCGAGTCCCTTACTACTCGCCGAGTAACGAGTCCTAGCGAGTAGATTCGCCCATCCCTAATAGACATAGGAAAACTCACTGTTAGAAGCCATGAAGGCAGTCCCTGTGGCTGGAGTGAGCTTGATTGATGGTGGCCATACCCTCCCCCTCTGCCTGTGTGTGCTGCCTCCTGCTGTGCTGTTTATGCTTTCTTCCTGTCCTTCTCTCTGTCACTCACAGCATGCAAATCATTTGTCCTGATGTTAGCTCCAGATTCCTGTCCTGACAAAGTATAAACAGCACAGCAGGAGGCGACACAGACAAGCTGAGGGGTAGGGAATGGCCACTGTGAATCGAGCTCACTCCAGCCACAGGGAAGGCCTTCATGGCTTCTAACAGTGAGTTTTCATAAGGCTATATCTCAGGGTACAGAGCACACAGACACATGGGTGACCCCTTCCCTGAATGCAGCAGACATGCTGCATTCAGTGCTGCATTTTGATTGCTATGCAGCAGGGGGGTGACAGGTCCTCTTTAAGGTTTTTTTTTTTTGAACAATAATTTTTTATTCAAAATTACAAAAGTTAACAGGTACAGGAAAAACTGTGTAAAGCTGTGTAGAGCAAATACAATTACGCCCGAAGGCAACATTCAAACATAGGCCTTTTATCATAGGCTCTTATAACCGGGAACAGCTGTTCCCGTTAAAAATGGGGGGGGGAGGAAAATAAGAGGGAAGACAAGGGAGGGTAAGAAAGGGGGAAGGGGAAGGGAATTCCCAAAAGATCCAGATTTGAGCTTAACAGATGATAAGTTAAATAGGTCAATAATAATTAACAATATAACAAAATTAGCATTGTACAGTATTGTAAGAGGAGGAGATCCACGGGTCCCACCAAGAAAGTATTTTGGAACGACGAGTAAAATTGTGGGACAAGGCCAGCTCGTGTTGAAAATGGGTATTTAGAGTGTCCAGCAGGTCATTGAGGGAAGGAGATCGAGGAGATTTCCAGCATCTGGCCACGCATAGTCTCGCTGCCAAGAGGATGTTGGCTATTATAGGACGGACTGGGGCAGGAATCTCCTCTATACCCAAACCCAGCAAGGCCAGAATTGGAGACAGCTGAGAAGTAATGCCCGAGAGAGTGACAACAAGCGTCTCCACCTGTCTCCAGAAGGTCCCCAGGACTGGGCAGAACCACCATATATGTAGGGATGAGTCCAAACCACCACACAGCCTCCAACATTCTCGAGCAGAGGAAGAAGAAGAGCTGTGTCCCATAAAGCGGGCCAGCTTGAGAGGTGTGAGGTACCATTCCATGTGTATCTTCTTTATCTGCTCGAGACGATTTATACAGCGCGAGTAGGCCGAGCTACGGTGGGCAGCCATATGCCATTGTTCTAGTGTGGCATTAAACTGAAGAAGATTCTCCCATCTGACCATATAAGGGAGCTTGCTGGAACCATTCCGCCTGGCCAGAGCTCCATACACAATAGAGACACCATGTCCAGGCGGGGTGGAAGCTTTGAAGAAACCCTGGATCAAGCCATCAAACAACGAGACATCAAACGTGGGTAAAGTGATAGTATTCAGGAAATGACGCAGCTGCAGATAACAGAAAAAAGAAAAACGGGGAAGGTCGTACTGGTTGACAAGTTCAGCAAAAGATTTGAGGGTGGTTCCGTCAAGGACCTGGTTTAAGTGCAGAACTCCCCTAGATCTCCAATGGGAAAGAGAGAGAAACTCCACAGACAGCTCTGCAGCAAGGATTGAAATATGCTTGTAGAGGAAGGGGAGAAGACCTCGTCCGCTAAGGTTCCACACCTTGAGCAGCGTTGTCATTGATAGAAATGTGTGGCTGTAATAAGATTTTAACAAAGACATCTCTAATAGTAGCTTGGTGGAGTTACGGGGCAACAGTGATTTTTCAATTTGCATCCATAGGGGCTGAGAATCGTCAGCCCACCAAGTTCTCACCGCAGAAAGGTGAATTGCTATGTAATAGGAGTTAATATTTGGGGCTCCCATTCCCCCACGGTCAATTGGTAAGTTAAGGACTTTGGCACTCACTTGGTGTGGTCTATCATTCCAGATAAACTTCCCCAAGGAAGACTGCAATGAAGCAATCATCCGCTTGGTAAAAGTCAGTGTAAGGCATGAAAGGACGTATAAAATCTTAGGTAGATAAATCATCTTAATAATTTGTACCCTAGCAATCCATGAGAGAAAAAGGCCAGCGTGTGAGATTAAACCCGAGTTAATATTCTGGAGAAGGTCATCAAAGTTGCGCTGTACTATTTTGTCAGTTCGAAGGATCTGAATACCCAGGTAGGGGATCCCCGAAGGCGACCAGGTGAATGGAAGCTGAGAGCGAAGTTTTTGTGCTTGGTCAGGAGGTATATTGATCTGGTACAGTAAGGATTTAGAGGAGTTAAGCTCGTAGTAAGAAGCTTCAGAAAATTCCGCTAATAACTCCATAATTCTGGGGATCGTTGTCATGACATCAGAACAGATGAAAATCACATCATCGGCATAAAGCCCGATCCTGTGTTCTCTCCCCCCAACGAGGGGACCC
Source organism: Allobates femoralis (assembly GCA_033576535.1). Classification (NCBI taxonomy): domain Eukaryota; kingdom Metazoa; phylum Chordata; class Amphibia; order Anura; family Aromobatidae; genus Allobates; species Allobates femoralis. The sequence goes on from JARQOC010000003.1 coordinate 163,943,995, forward strand.
TTAATCACCGGGTCAGCTCTCACCCTGGCAGCCAGAGGTTCCATAGCCAAAACAAAAATAATCAGGGACAAGGGACAACCCTGTCGGGTCCCGTTGGATATTTCGAACGGGGTTGATAAAAGACCAGATGCTCTAACCCTCGCCGAGGGGGAGGAGTATAATGCCATGACTGCGTCCCGAAACCCTCCCACTATACCAAATCTTCCAAGAACGGCCTCCAGGTACCCCCAGTGCACTCTGTCAAACGCTTTCTCAGCGTCTAGTGAGAGAAGTGCACTGGGGGTAGACCGTCGTTCCATCAGATCCAAAAGGTCAATGACCCTTCTGGTGCCGTCTGAGGCCTGTCGACCCGGGACAAACCCAACTTGTTCCGGGCCTATAAGAGATGGTAAGACCGCTATTAATCGTGTGGCCAATACTTTCGCGTATATTTTCAGATCGCTATTTAATAGCGCAATTGGGTGGAAATTTGCCGGGGATATAGTGGGTTTCCCGGGTTTGGGGATTGCGGCTATTGTCGCCTCCAACCCTTCATGACGAACAGCTCCTTCATCTCTCCAGAAGGAAAAGACCACTAGTAATCTGGGGGCTAATTGTTTTAGGAAGGTGTTATAATACTGGTAGGAAAATCCGTCGGGACCTGGTGCGGAATTTTTCTTTCTCAGAGAGCCCACCACCGAGATGATTTCTTGTTCAGTGAAAGGGGCATTTAATAGAGAAGATTGTTCCGATGATAATCTGGGAAGCTTTATTTTATCGAGGAAACATTGAACAGTGTCTGGTGTAGGTTGTGGGGTAGCCGAATCCCCTCTCAGGTTGTACAGGTTAGAGTAGTAAGCTTTAAACTCCTCTGCTATATGTAAAGGGTTTTGTATCTTGTGGCCATCAGCACGGATTAGATGAGCTATTCTAGCTTCTTTACGCTTTTTTTTAACCCGTCTGGCCAATAATTTTCCCCCCCTATCCCCCATACCATAATACGAAGCTTTTAGTTTTTTTAAGTTATGTTCTACTTTGGCTAGGAGGTGGGAGCGCAAAGATTGTCGTGTTTTAGTTAGTTCGGTCAGTGTTGAAGAGTTGGGGAGTCGTTTGTGAAGACTTTCAAAGTCGGCTATGCTTTGGGTAAGTTCTCTGACCCTTCTCTCCCTTTCTCTCTTAAGCCTCGAGGCCATCTGAATGAGAAAACCCCGAATTGTCGCTTTGTGGGCATACCAGAGGACTTCAGGATCCACATCAGGGGTATCATTAATGTTAAAGTTCGTCTATATGGGATGAAATTTGAGTTATATTTTCTGGGAATGATAGCATGTGGTCGTTCATTCTCCATATGTTTGGGAGAGAGGCCTGACGGGGGTCTTTGACCCTGAGGGAGATGGGAGCATGATCAGACCATGTAATATGCCCCACCGAGGCAGTCTGGCAACAGGAGAGAAGGGCATCATTCACCAGGAAATAATCAATCCTGCTGTAGGTTTTAAATCGTGGAGACATGTATGTGAAGTCCCTCTCCTCCCCATGGGAGTAGCGCCATATATCGTGTAAATGGTGATCGAACGGTAGATCACCCATTTCACCACGGCACTGAGATGGAGCAGAACAGTCAAGTCTTTTGTTCAATGGAAGGTTGAAATCACCCCCAACCAGTACAAGACCGGCAGTGATGGATTCCAACCTTGCGAGCAGAGAGCGGAAAAATCTAACCTGCCCCCTGTTTGGCCCATATAAGGACACCAGTGAGTACATTACGCCATTGATCAGGCCACGAACCACTACAAAACGACCCTGGGGGTCACTAACCTGTTCAATCAGCTGAAAGGCTATGGACTTGTGTATGAGAATTGCCACACCCACTTTCTTGTTTTCTGCATTAGCGTAAATCTGCGTCGGGTATAGTGGAGAGGACATTCTATGGTTGTCCTGGGCCAGGAGGTCGGTTTCCTGTAAAAAAAGCACATCCGCGCGCAGCTTTTTAAGCTGCTGCCACACCAAGGAGCGCTTTCCTGGTGAGTTTAAGCCGTTCACGTTGATGGAAACGAAATTGATGCTCATGATGGCTCTACCAGAGTCTCAACCAGCTTTGGAAAAACAAGATCTAAAGTTAAAACAAAAACAATATGTTTAGATTTAAAGTCAACATGACCTCTTAATAGCCTGAAGCACAATCTGGAGGGGAATTAAAATTGGAGATTTATGAGAACTTAGGTATCAAGGGAAGGAGGGTAAATAAGGAAACGTGGGGTGGGGGGGGGGGAACCAAACAGTTAGTAGTCAATAATTAACAATTTCAGACTAATCAGAATGTTCAAAGAAGGAGGTTTCTATTCCCACTCGGATCTCAGGAAGCCCCGATGACAGGGGGAATTTCCGTGGCGGAGGAAACAGACTATAGATTATAGCCTAAGGTCATATAAAATGGGTAAATCAGAGAAGAGGGTAGAGAGAGGAGGATTAAGGGAAAACAGGGTAGTATGGAGTGTCCCAGAAAAAAAAAACACTCAGAGGGGCAATAAATCCGTAGTGGGATTTAGAATAAAGAGGATAGCAAGTAAGAAGAGCTATGAAAAGGAAAGGACAAGAAGAGAGTGGGAAAGGAGATATAAAAGATGAAACAGGTTCAGATTAAGAAAGGGGTGAAAAATTGGTTTAGAGTGACCTCTGAAGAGGTATGAAGAATTAGAAAATTATCAGGATTTGTTGAAAAGAATGGAGAAAACAAGCCAAGCAGAGAGATAGAACAAGACTAGTAATAGGGAAATAGAGTGAGAGGAAAGGAAGAGAGACCCAGGGAATCAATCTATATTCAAACTTGAAATATTCTCAGTTCGCCATTCACTCCGGGTCCGGATTTCTCTCAGAGAGGGGTGGCGAGGCGACCAAGTCCACAGTAGCAGCATGAGGGCTCCTGTTAGGAGGGATCAGGTTCCATTTCTGAAGATAGGATAGAGCTTCCTTCGGGGTTAGGCATATATAGGTCTTGTCTCTGCGGCGTATTATAAGCTTGAGTGGAAACCCCCATCTGTAATCAATATGTTGGTCCCGGAGGACCGCCGGGGCAGGTTGAAAAGCTCTTCGTCGCGCTAAAGTCCCTGGTGATAAGTCCGCGTATACAGCAATGTGCTGGAAATCTTCTGGGACCTCTGCACCCCGCCTCAAGATCCTCAGGAAGTCATCTTTCATCTCATAATAGTGGACTTTTGCTAATACATCCCGAGGGAGGGAGGGATCCAGTGCTGCTGGTCTTGGCAAACGGTGAATCCTGTCCACAATTACCTCACTAGGTTTGAGAACCGGTAGAACAGAAGCGATGAATTTTTGCAGTAGTGAGCGGAGGTCAGAGGTAGGGACATTATCAGGAATGCCTCGCAGTTTAATATTATTCCTGCGAGAGCAGTCCTCTAAGTCCAAGGTTTTTAAGTTAGTCTTTTCCCATTTGTCTTGTAAGGCTGCATGTGCATCCATCAGAGCATTATGAGACTGGGCTAGTCTCCCCATCTCCTCCTCCAGCTGTGAAGTGCGGGCTCCAATGTCCCTCATCTCCCTCTTCAGGCCGGCCATCATGCCTCTCATATCCTCCTGGAGTGAGGATCTCAGCGTGGCCAGAAGGTCTTTCATGGCAGATTGGGTTATAGGAGCCTCCAGAGGGATGCCTGTGTTAAGCGCTGCGGCAGGCTGAGAGGATACAGATCCTCTGTTAGAAGCTTGGGTGGAGCGGGAGGGAGAGGAGGGCGGAGGCGCCATGTTAGCTGGTAATGGCGGGAAGGAGCGCGCTGGGGGGAAAAAGTCTACCAGACATCTAGGCGGCTTGTTCTTACCGCTCCGACACCTTTCCATTCGGTGGGCAAGTCTTTTAGGCAGCCGTAGGTGCAGGCACTGGAGCAGAAACGGCGGTGAGCAGGTTAGTAGTCGCTCAGAAGAGTCCCTGGGTCTCGGAGCTCCCCGTTCAAGCGGCCATCAGCTCCAAGCGCTAGGCCACGCCCCCCTCTTTAAGGTTTTTTTGTTACTAATGAAGATGATGTGAAAGTGTATTTTTTTTAGAGATCTGAAGATCATCATGTGGAGGTGTGAACTGTGTCCATTGTGAGGTATACCAGAAATATATATAGCCAGTGTGTATTGCACAGACAGAAGTCTGCTGCAATTAAAATCCAGCATGTCTTGCTGGTACTTATTGTTCCACAGACCTGTATGATGTAAAGGATGGTGAGGAAGTGATGGGTGGCGCTGACTATCATAGTTCCTCCCCATGGGTGTGTCAGATCTGATATAGTAGACTCCTTAATGATCACTTGGTCTCTGATGTCAGACATGTGCTGTTAGATCCAGTTTCCTGTTTGTTCCATGTGGCATTTGTGTATGCTGGAGAGTGGAGCTGGCCAGAGTTCCTAGCAGTCCAGGAGTAATTGAGGCCCAGTGGATCTGGACTCACGACAGGTGCCAATACTGAACAAGTCGAAGGACCTGGTGGGTGATCCCTGTGTGTAACCTCCTGGAACACAAGACTGAATCCTGCTAAGCTCCAAGAGCAGGTAAACCCTGAGTGGAACTTTGTATGCTGACTGAGGTCAGTTTATAATTGTGTGCAGGCATAACTGCTGAAGTCAAGGGCTATATGCAATATACACGTCCTTGTGTGAATTGTGGTCTCTGTTATCGGCTGCACAGCCAGAGTAGTGGTTTATAACATTTAATAAACCAACGGACCATCTTTCATAAGAAACTGTGTATGTGTGCTAGAATTGCACAGTAAGTGAGTGACCCCCAATCAATAGCGCTACCTCACACCATGTAATGGTCATGATCCCAGGCATTAAAATCGAGTCCCATAGTTAGAGATTGGATGATTCTTATGAGTTTGGATTCCAAATTTTTCTTTCGCAGTCATTTTTAAAATGAACTTTCAATATTAGGACTTTTAAATCTGCCATACTGTGTCCAGATCTGGAGAAGTATATTTCTACAGATGTGTCCAGCTCATTTTTTATTGTATGTCTATGTAGATTCATCTTTGTTTGTAGTTTTTGTTTGGTTTCCCCAATATATCCCTTGAATGCCCTAATATTCAAAGCTCATTTTTAAAAATGACAGAGAAAGAAAAATCTGGGATTTCAAACTCACAAGAATGTTCCAATTAGGGATGGGCGAATCTACTCGCTAGGACTCGTTACTCGGCGAGTAGTAAGGGACTCGCAGGACTCGGTACTCTGCGAGTTTCCCAGCGTTTACTCGCACGAGTCCAATGCAAATCAATGGCAAACGCTGACAAAACTAGGATTGCCATTGTCTTGCATTAGACTCGGCTACTGTGCCAGTGATAGCAGGGAAACTCGCAAAGTAACTGCTGTTACATTGCGAGCCAAGTCCAACTGTCTTCTCTGTGTGCTGGCTGCCGCAGCTCCAGGGTCCTAGAGCCCGCCTGCTCACAGAGATGATGTAGCAGTGCTGAGATTGTTCTCAGTCTGCTCATTCCCTGTGCATAGACATCTATATCTATGCACAGGGGATGTAGCAGAGAGGACATCGCGTTTTGGACTGCGTCGGACAGAAGAGGATTTTTTTAATTAAAGATGGAGTCCCTAATGGCTTTTTTTTTATTTCTAATAAAAAATTTTCTCTGTGTTGTGTTTTTTTAAAACAATTTAATAGAAATTCATGGCGGTCATGTCTAATATTGGCATGACCGCCATAAATTTCGGGCTTAGGGCCAGCTGATAATACAAAGCTGGCCCTAACCTCTTTATTACCCAGCGTGCCACCGCCACCAGGGCCGCTGGAAAAGCGGGGTTCAGCGCCAGAGGATGGCGCTTCAATGAACGCGCCATCTTCTGGGGTGGCTGCGGGCTGCAATTTGCAGCGGGGGGTGTTCAGAAAGCTTGGGCATCCCTGCGCTGCGGATTCCAGCCCCCAGCTGCTTAGCTGTACCTGGCTAGACATAGATATTGCGCAGAGCCCCACGCATTTTTTTTTTATGATTTCATGAAATTCATGAAATAATTAAAAAAAAGGGCTCCCCTATATTCTTGTGTCCGGCCAGGTACAAATAGGCACCTGGGGGTTGGGGGCAGCCCGTCGCTGCATGCTGGATCCGGCTGGTTCCAGAAATACGGCGAAGCCCACGTGAAATTTTTTTCTGACAAATCCACAAAACAATGTAAATAAAAGGGACTGCATCTTTATTAACCCTGGACCATGGGCGAGGGGTTAATAAAGATGCAGTCCCTTTTTTAGGATTGTTTTATTGATTTTTCAGAAAAAAAATTACATGGGCTTCGCCGTATTTCTGGAACCAGCCAGATCCAGCAGGCAGCGACGGGCTGCCCCCAACCCCCAGGTGCCTATTTGTACCTGGCCAGACACAAGAATATAGGGGAGCCCTTTTTTTTTATTATTTCATGAATTTCATGAAATAATAAAAAAAAAATGCGTGGTGCTCCGCGCAATTTCTATGTCTAGCCAGGTACAGCTAAGCAGCTGGGGGCTGGAATCCGCAGCGCAGGGATGCCCAAGCTTTCTGGGCACCCCCCGCTGCAAATTGCAGCCCGCAGCCGCCCCAGAAGATGGAGCGTTCATTGAAGCGCCATCCTCTGGCGCTGAACCCCGCTCTTCCAGCGGCCCTGGTGGCACGCTGGGTAATAAAGAGGTTAGGGCCAGCTTTGTATTATCAGCTGGCCCTAAGCCCGAAATTTATGGCGGTCACTCCAATATTAGACATGACCGCCATGAATTTCTATTAAATTGTTTTAAAAAAAAACACAACACAGAGAAAATGTTTTATTAGAAATAAAAAAAAAAGCCATTAGGGACTCCAGCTTTAATTAAAAAAATCCTCTTCCGTCCGACGCAGTCCAAAACGCGATGTCCTCTCTGCTCATCCCTGTGCATAGATATAGATGTCTATGCACAGGGAATGAGCAGACTGAGAACAATCTCAGCACTGCTACATCAGGCAGCAGGCGGGCTCTAGGACCCTGGAGCTTCGGCAGTCAGCACACAAAGCAGACAGGACTCTTATCTGTGCGTGTTTCCCAGCGATTACTTGCAAAGTAAACGAGTCCAATGCAAATAAATGGCAAAACTAGGATTGCTTCAGGCTGAAGCTTCCGAGACACATCTGTGATTTGTAAATCGCACACTACTCGCTATTACTCGCTTCCCCATTCATTAACATTGGACTCGCTAGACTCGCAACGAGTAGCGAGTCCCAGGCTCGGACTCGCTAGAGTCAAGCAATTCCGAGTAATTTAGGATTCGCCCATCACTAGTTCCAATCTCTACAATCTGGACTCAATTTAACACCCGGGTTCATGACTCACTTCCACAAGAAGGTCTTCACATTTCTAAAAGAGCACTTCCACCTCATTTGTCACAAAAACCTTAATTTAATTTCTTTGGCCAATCTCTAGTTGACATCACCTCGTGTCCTGCTGTTATAGCTATTCAAATGTTGTCTCAGTAATTAAAGGAAAACTGTCAGGTCGAAAATCCATATTTTACTGCTATCATTCCTCACCATAAACTCTATTGATGTATTTCTTTTATTTATATTTCCCTCTTATGTTCTGTAAACTTCAAATAAAGAGATTCATTCCATCTGACACTCACAGTGAATTATCCACTTAGTATGTCACATACTCACACCACATCACTGCTCAGGAGATCACTGGGGGGGGGGGGAGGCAGTGTTCTCCTCTCTGCTCTCTGCAGCCAAGAAAGAGGTGAAATACAACACAGAAACTGTCACAGCAGGATACCTGCTTAGAGAAACAAATGGAGTCTAGACCTGGAAGACCTGCAATTTCTCTCTCTGTGTCCTCAACAGAATAGATCTCCTGAATGTGAAACCATAGTGCTCAGAAAGCAGAGGGAGGAGGGTGGTGGGAGGAGAGAGCTGCTGAGAGGGAGTGCATAATTACATGACAGTTTAACACAGCTAGGACAAATCGTCCCTGCTTATAATGGGACAGGACGAATGGCAGCAGCTCCCTGCAGGGTGTGAAGATGCTGATAACATGGAAACTACAAAAGATAGAATAATGATTTTACATATTTTTAAAAGGTCTGCCCAGGCACTATTCAAGGGTACTATTACTATCATACTGAAAATGACCTGACAGTGTCCCTTTAATTTGTGATTTAGCCTGATGAAGAGGCCTTTTGAGCTCTGAAAACTTGCTAATATAATTCTTCTGGTTAGCCAATACATTATCACTCCTAAAATACTTTTCTCATTTTTTTGGGACATAAGAATTTACATCGATTTTTCTGGCTAACACGGTATCACAACATTATTTTGAGTTGTGCTTCATTTGAAATAATCGTAAAATACTGTCATTTTCCTCATGTTCGGATATTTTCACAAAAAGTGAAGGAAATAATTATTTGATCCATTGTCGATACTGTAAGCTTTCCCACTGACAAAGACATGAACAGTCTATAATTTTAAGGGTATGTTAATTTTAACAGTGAGAGATAGAATATCAAAAATAAAATCTAGAAAATCACATTGTCTAAATTATATAAATGTATTTGCATTTTGCAGAGAGAAATAAGAATTTGATCCCTCTGGCAAACAAGACTTAATACTTGGTGGCAAGAACCTTGTTGGCAAGCACAGCAGTCATATATTCAGGGAGGACAGAGTTGATTGCATATAAAATTTACATTTTAATATATCAAGTCTAAAAAACAACATTACAAGGACATACAATGGTTTCAAGGTTACATATCACAGAGGTGTCCGTTCAGAGTTGAACATTACGTGGCATTCAGGAGCCCCATAGTTACAAAATAATTACCCTCTTGTTGGTTTCTTATCATAGACACTTATGGTGGGGTTACTCACAAGGATATCGGTAACGATATCCTTACAAAAGTCACGTGACTGAAATCGTACGAACAATATGTACATATCGTTTGTGCGTCATCACACACAAGGATATCAGTAACGATATCCATTTTGGCAGCGCACCATTATCGGAGGGACATTTTCCATACGATGCTGAACAATGCCGTTACAATAATGTACCAGCGCTGTGACAGCAGCACTTGCACACTATTGTATCTAAAAGTGATTAACAAACTTTAAAGGTACCTTTACACGCCGCTACAGAAGGTTAGAAACAACCGGGTGTCTCACGTGCATGAGCACGCACCAACGGTTGCAAACGGTACCCGATACCGCCTTTACACGCCGCTACAAGGTGCTCTACAGAAGGTTCAATCTATCCCTGGAGGCACCGCCGGGTGCCACAAGTTACCCTCTGTAGAGCACCTTCCCTCATTTACACGCCGCTACAGAAGGTAATATGGGAGGACCTGGTGCAGCAGGGACAACACATAGGCGTGCCAGAGTTGTGGATTACGAGATGCTCGTACGGTGATTGGACAATGCAATAGTATCATGATTGCCCAGCCAGCGCAGGAAGGCTGGCTAATACATGATGCTATTGCAATTGTGTAGTGTGACTGGTCAGCTCCTTAAATATGCCACCCTATGAAGCAACAACCAATCGTAATGCAGGAGCTTCCACCAATGATCGCTGAAGGGGGGCGTTTTCCCGGAGGCTGTGTCACGCCCCAGGGAGTTAACTACGTGGCGAAAAAACCTTACCGTACCTTATTTAGACGCCGTTACCATCGGGTTGAAATCAACCTGTTTTAGAGCACTGCTCTGAAACAGGTGCCGAAAGTGATGGGTGGCAACAAGCTAGTTTACACGCCTCTACCTCGGGTTGATTTGACAGTGCAAGATACATTTGTCTCCGAAGCCCGGTTGTTTTCAACCTTCTGTAGCGGCGTGTAAAGGTACCATAATTTATAAAATTCGTCTGTGATTTTACATGTAAAGCCGCTTTGCAGCTCTGTGCTACATGTTGGCACAGAGCTGCAGGAGTGGCTATGAACCCGGTCTTTAAGTGGTTAATGATATAGTGTGCCACATGGCCCCAGAGAGTGCCCACACTCCCTTGAGCCATGTAGCTTAAAACCTTGTCAGGGCAGTGGTTAAATCATTTACTTTTTAGAAGTCGCACACAGTCCGCTCTGCTATATGCATTCATAAAAAGCCGCCGGCTCCTGTCATTTTACAGTCCCCGTGAACAATTGTTAAACAGCTTCCTGAATAGGGAGCTCTACCAGGTACTAACCAAAATGCGTACTGTACCCATCTCTGTCCATGGTGCTGATCGCTTCAGCATTAATAAGTATAGCCAGCGCACCGGAGTTTCAATGTGCGCTGGCCATTGTTATTAATGCTGAAGCGATTAGCACCATGGACAGAGATGGGTACAGTACGCATTTTGCGTTAGTACCTGGTACAGCTCCCTATTCAGGAAGATGTTTAGCAATTGTTCATGGCGGACTGTAAAATGACAGGAGCCGAAGACTTTTAAACAATGATTGTAGCAGAGCCGACAATGTGCGGCTTCTAATAACTAAATGAGTCCAAACTGCCCTCGCAAGGTTTTATGCTATATAGCTCAAGGAGTGTAGGCACTCTCTGGGGATATGTGACACAATATTATTAACTGCTTAAACACCGGGTTCATAGCTGCTCCTGCAGCTCTGTGCCGACATGTAGCACAGAGCTGCAGGAGCGGCTTTACATGTAAAATCACTACTGTAAAATACATTCATTACAGGTTTTTAATAAAATGACAGTGGCAGGAATAGAAGTCTTTTGAACGATATCATTCAAAAGGCTTTACACTGAACGACGCGGCACATCGTTCGGATGTTAATTGGATGACGAACGATAGATTTAAGGTTAGGATCTCAAATCTTGGATAAACGATCCAACAATCTTTTCATCTTATATCGTTGGTTTACACGCAACGACACCCAAACAATATCTTTTGAATGATCACATATCTGTGACATTTCAAGGATATCGTTCAGGATATCCTTGAGTGTAAAGTGGCCTTTAAGGTACCATCACACGTAGCGATGCACCAGCGATCCCGATAGCGATATGACCTTTAGAGATATCTGTTGTGTCACTTTGGGATCACTGGTGAGATGTCAAACAGTCAGATCTCACCAGCGACTCAGCAATGATCCGGAATGATACGGCAGTCGTTGGGAATCTGTCACTCTCGGGTGTGGTATTGAGATCGCTGGTCATTGTCCCTGTCAAACACAGCGATGTAGCATTCCCAGTGGGAGCACAATGACCAAAAAATGATCAAGAACACTTTGTAACACCCAGTGATCTCACAGTGGGGGCCTGATCGCTGCTAAGTGTCAAACGTAGAGAGATCGCTGGTGAGGTCGCTGTTGCGTCACCAAATCTGTGACGTAACAGCGATCTTGCTAGCGATCTCGTTTAGTGTGACGGGGGCTTTAGTGTTACATTTGCTTACCGACCATTTACATGAAAATATTACCAAACAGACACTGCACAGTTTTATATTGTAATGGTGTATACTTTTCTCTGTTCTGTATTCATGCATCCTATGCAATTTCATGTATTGTAATGTAACCTGAAAAAAAGGGGGGTTGGTGCTGCACAGCTCTCAAATAAATAAGGGGTGCAAGACTGCATATATAATCATATATCATGAGAGGGAAGAAAAAAAGATTATGCAGAACAAACTTGCACACCCAAGATCAAAACATGGAGTTTATTGTAGAAAATAACTAAGGCAAACAACACATGAGACACAAAATTAAAACCACTTAAAACAAAGTAGGTCCCAGTATGCCGGTTGCAAGCAGATCAATACCAATGAAATGACAGATGAAATGTCAAGATTAAACAAAAATAGCACACCATGTGAAGTCTGTGAAACAACTATACAACAAGGTCCTCCATGTGCATGGAGGAACCAATTAGACATGGTATGAATGAAAGTCAATATGAACATGCATCATAAGTGAAGGATCATACCAAAGATGGATGCTGCAACCTGGGTGACCGGGGACCCCACGCGTTACGCTGCAACTAGGCAGCTTCCTCAGGGAAGTCCCCTGAGGAAGCTGCCTAGTTGCAGCGTAACGCGTGGGGTCCCCGGTCACCCAGGTTGCAGCATCCATCTTTGGTATGATCCTTCACTTATGATGCATGTTCATATTGACTTTCATGGACCCCACGCGTTACGCTGCAACTAGGCAGCTTCCTCAGGGAAGTCCCCTGAGGAAGCTGCCTAGTTGCAGCGTAACGCGTGGGGTCCCCGGTCACCCAGGTTGCAGCATCCATCTTTGGTATGATCCTTCACTTATGATGCATGTTCATATTGACTTTCATTCATACCATGTCTAATTGGTTCCTCCATGCACATGGAGGACCTTGATGTATAGTTGTTTCACAGACTTCACATGGTGTGCTATTTTTGTTTAATCTTGACATTTCATCTGTCATTTCATTGGTATTGATCTGCTTGCAACCGGCATACTGGGACCTACTTTGTTTTAAGTGGTTTTAATTTTGTGTCTCATGTGTTGTTTGCCTTAGTTATTTTCTACAATAAACTCCATGTTTTGATCTTGGGTGTGCAAGTTTGTTCTGCATAATCTTTTTTTCTTCCCTCTCTTGTAATGTAACCTGTGTCCATCCCCTATGTACTACTTCTGGTGGCAGATTGTGTATTTGGTCTTCTCTGCAGGGGACCCAGCCAATATACAAATTGCTAGACAGAATAGAGCCAAAAACTACTAGAATCTTCTGACTGGAGCAAACCATTCAATAGTGGGTGTGAAGCCCCCTATACATGGGCTGATCCCAGGATTCCAGACAATAGACTCATGTTTAGGATCAGTTAGTTAGTTGAAAGGCGGAGGTGGAAGAGACTGAGATCTTAGCTGAAGCGAGATCTTGGGTCCGTGCGATTGTACAGTGTTCTTCCTTGGTTGGATCCAGTGAACTCTATCTGGACTATTTCTTTCGTTAACCTGGCATCAGGATTGCCGGGTGACGCCCCTGGAACTGCTCCTTGGTTGTGGACTTCTTACAGACTCGGCAGAATAGTCTTCATTTGAGTGGTTCCATTTTCACTGTTCAATAAATCTCGTTGGATTGATCATCGGCCTGGTGTCCCTTTCTGCTCTGTTGCATACCTTGTCACATGTATTACATACAGGGAGATAAGTGATTAACCCCACTGCCACACACTAACCAGTTGGGGGTGTAATCTAACTGACACAGGTACACCCCCAACTGGTTAGTGTGTGACAGCGGGATTAAGCATTTATTTCCTTGCATGTAATACAAAACTGTGCTGTGTCTGTTTGATAACATTTTCATGTAAATGGGCTGTAAGTAAATGTAACACTGTGTCTCTGATATCAAACCAACAAGATGGTAATTATTTTGTAACTATGGGGCACCTGAATGCCACATAACGTTCAACTCCGAACGGACACCTCTGTGACATGTAACCTTGAAACCATTGTATGTCCTTGTAATGATTTTAAGACTTGATGTAATAAAATGTAAATTTTATATGCAATCAATTCTGTCCTCCTTGAATATATGTGTTAAAGTTGAGCATATGGCAATATGAGTCGCTTGGCAATTCAGAGTTTCAGCTCCCTCTATAAGTTTTCTATAGGATTAAGGTCTTGAGACAGGCTAAGCCACTACATGACCTTAATGTGCTTCTTTTTGGGCCGCTCCTTTGTTGCCTTGGCTGTATATTTTAGGTTATTGTCATGCTGGAAGACCCAGCCACGACCCATTTTTAATCTCCTGGCAGAGAGAAGGAGGTTGCCACTCAGGATTTTATGGTATATGGCTCCATCTATTGTCATACTGAAGCAATGAAGTAGTCATGTGTAGAGATGAGCCACCACTCTAGTGTTCGAATGGGAGGTGTGTTCTTCGAATGTTCGTCGAATACATACATTGCGGAACTGAAATGAAGTAAAATCAAGGGTTAAAAATAAAAAACATCAAAACTCACCTCTCTAATCCATCCAGCGACGCTTCAAGCACTGCCTACCTATCGGAAATGTAATCCCGGCAGCGTTTCCCAGTGAAATGACGAGTTCTCGCTATAACTCGTCATGTGACAGGAAACCGCTGCCGATATTATGACGTCACCGCAGGTCCTACAGGCCCTCACTAGTAGTGAATAGTAGTGAGGACCTGTAGGACCTGCGATGACGTCATAATCCCGGCAGCGGTTTCCGGACACATGACGAATTATCGCGAGAACTCGTCATGTGACCGGAAAACTCTGCCGGGATTATGACATCACTGCTGGTCCTACAAGTCCTCACTACTATTCACTACTAGTGAGGGCCTGTAGGACCTGTGGTGACATCATAATCTCGGCAGCGGTTTCCGGTCACATGACGAGTTATCGCGAGAACTCATAATTTCACCGGGAAATGCTGCTGGGATCACATCTCCGACAGGTAGATAGTGCTGGAAGCGTCACTGGATGGATTAGAGAGGTGAGTATCAATTTTTTTTATTTTTAACCCTTCATTTTACTTCATTTCAGTTCCATAATGTATGTATATACTGTGACAACACACCTGTGGTTCGCCTTTGCTGGGATCAAAGGGCACGTTGATCTGGTGTCATTTAGTCCAAACACAGCAATTTGGATGCAACTGGCTCTGGGCCAGGTTTATTGTGGTGAAAGCCAACAAAAGAAAACAAAACAGCAAAATAAAATCCTCGCCTGTCCGGCTCTAACTAAACAGAATTCACCCTCACTACAGGCTGAAGGGCTTCTCCCTTCCAGCCTAAACATACAACCAAACAGCAATGGCTTCACTCACGTGCTTCTCCTCACACAGACAGGCTGTCTGTGCTCCCAGGCTGAGAGAGCTCCGCCCGTCTCCCAGACTCCTTTTACAGACCCAAACCGCCTCCCATTACTTCATTAGCAGCCAGGTGATACAACCCATGTCAGGTTGCATAGGACATATACCTGGGTGAGATATACCTGCCCTCCTCCACTAACCCCACATGAGTCTCACATATCCCCCCCCTCTGCTCAGACCACTCCGGCTGAGCAGCGGTACCCACAAAACAGTGCACCCTAGACAGGGCATCAGCATTTCCCATCCGCGCCCCCGGGCGATGTTCCACCGTAAAATTGTAGGCCTGCAAGGCCAGGAACCACCGAGTCACCCGGCTGTTCCGCTCCCTATTCAAGTGCATCCACTTGAGAGGGGCATGGTCCGTAATCAGCCGGAACTTCCGTCCCCCCAAGTAATATTTGAGGGACTCGAGAGCCCACCTAATGGCCAGGCATTCTTTCTCCACGATGGCATACCGTTGCTCATGTTTGTTTAGCTTACGACTGAGATAAAGGACCGGATGTTCCTACCCGTCCCTTAGTTGCGACAATACCGCCCCGATACCAGTGTCGGAAGCATCCGTTTGGACCACGAACTCGCTTTGGAAGTCAGGAGTCACAAGCACTGGTTGAGAACAGAGGGCCCGTTTCAGGTTGCGGAAGGCCTCCTCCACTGCCGGGGTCCATTGGACCATGACAGAGACTTTCCCTTTTGTAAGATCCGTCAGGGGAACAGCGATGGCTGCAAAATTGGGAATGAACCGTCGATAATAGCCAGCAATCCCCAAAAAAGCTCTCACCTGCTTCTTATTGATTGGTTGCGGCCAGTTCTGGTTGGCCTGTATTTTGTCAGTCTGGGGCTTAACGATCCCTCTCCCAATCACGTAACCCAAATACCGGGCTTCTTCCAGCCCGATATGACACTTTTTTGGGTTGGCCGTTAGCCCTGCCTCCCGCAGGTCCTCGATCACGGCCTGTACTTTCCGGAGGTGGGTTTCCCACTCCGGGCTGTATATGACAATGTCGTCCAAATAGGCCGAAGCATACTGCCTATGTGGCCGCAGGATTCGGTCCATTAGTCTCTGAAATGTCGCAGGTGCCCCATGAAGCCCAAACGGCATATGCACATATTGGTATAAACCGTCCGGTGTAGAAAACGCAGTTTTCTCTTTGGCTGCCTCCGTCAGGGGTATCTGCCAATACCCCTTCGTCAAGTCTAAGGTTGTGATATACCGGGCCTTTCCCAGCCGGTCTATCAATTCGTCAACCCGTGGCATAGGGTAGGCATCGAACTTAGAGACTGCATTCAGCTTCCTAAAATCGTTGCAGAATCGAATGGTGCCGTCGGGTTTAGGGATTAACACAATCGGGCTTGACCAGGCACTATGCGATTCCTCAATCACCCCTAACTCCAACATCGACTTCACTTCTCGGGAGACGGCGTCACGCCGAGCTTCTGAGATTCTGTAGGGTTTCACCTGTACGGTGACGCCGGGCTCGGTTACAATATCGTGGTTGATGAGCGTGGTCTGCCCAGGTTTCTCGGAAAAAAACTTTTGGTTGTTTACGAGAAACCGCTTGACGTCTGTCTTCTGCCGCTCTGACAGAGTCTCCGCAATCCGGACTTCCGGTATGGTCCGCGTGCGGATCGGAAGGGCCAGACCCGCTGATAGAGCCGGACGGTCCTTCCAGGGTTTTATCAGATTCACATGATAAATCTGCTCCGGTTTCCTTTTACCCGCCTGATGCACTTTATAGTTTACCTCACCTACCCGTTCCATGATTTCAAAGGGGCCTTGCCACCTTGCCAGGAACTTGCTTTCCACGGTGGGGACCAGGATTAACACCCTATCCCCCGGGGCAAAAGTGCGAACCTTGGCTCCCCTGTCATAGGTCCGTTTCTGGGCCTCTTGAGCCTGCATCATGTGCTCTTTCACAATGGGCATAAGGCCGCAATACGGTCCTGCATTTGGGTTACATGGTCTATCACACTTTTGAAGGGGGTAACCTGTCCCTCCCAGGTTTCTTTCGCGACGTCCAACAGACCCCGGGGACGTCGGGCATACAGAAGCTCGAAAGGAGAGAACCCGGTGGAAGACTGGGGTACCTCCCGGATGGCAAAAAGCAAATACGGGAGTAAGTAGTCCCAGTTCGTCCCATCTTTCTCTATCGCCCTTCGGAGCATCTGCTTCAAGGTTTTGTTGAACCTCTCAACGAGCCCGTCTGTTTGGGGGAGATACACAGAGGTGCGTAACTGTGTTATCCGTAACAGCCGGCAGAGCTCTTTCATTACCCTCGACATAAAAGGGGTCCCCTGGTCTGTGAGTATTTGTTTCGGGATACCAACCCGGCTAAACACATGGACCAGCTCCTTGGCAATGGTCTTGGTGGCCGTGTTACGCAAAGGGATGGCCTCAGGGTAACGAGTGGCATAGTCCAAGATGACAAGGATGTGCTGGTGTCCACGTGCAGACCTGGGGAGGGGCCCAACCAAATCCATCCCGATCCTCTCAAACGGGATCTCAATGATAGGTAGGGGTACCAAGGGCTACATAGATGAGGCCTGGGCGCCGAGATCTGGCATTCAGGACATGACTCGCAATACCTGCGAATATCGTGATGCATGCCGGGCCAAACAAAACAATGTAATATCCTTTCAGTGGTTTTTTGGACCCCCAGGTGACCCCCCATCACGTGGGTGTGTGCCAGGTCCAGCACTTTCCGCCTGTAGGATTGCGGCACGACCAATCGTTGTACCGTGTCGTCCCCCTTTTTCTCTATCTGATAGAGAAAGTCATTCTCCAGGGCCATGTGTGGGTAAGCCAGCCTAGTATCAGCCTCCACCTGTACCCCGTTTATCGTCTTTACATTTTTCCTAGCCTGCAACAGGGTTGGATCCCTTAGTTGCTCGCTTTGGAAGTCATCTTTCAGGACTTCCAAATCCAGCAAACCGGAAATTGGTCGACTGTCCACCCCCGCTCCGGCCCTGGGTTCCTCGGAATCGCCAGCCATGACTGAAAACGGGAACTGCAGGACATCTTCCCGGGATCCCCCCCCAGCCTCCTCCTGGGGATCATCCTCCAGCGGCTCCGGCCCCCCTGGAGGCATCGGAACCGGGTCACTGGGGCCTCCAGCCCGGGGTACCAACTGGTTTTCCCACAACTGCCAGAAGTGGGGAAAATCTCTTCCTAGAATAACATCATGCAGTAAGGCTGGGACTAGTCCCACCTTATGGTGCACAGTCCCGTAAAGCGTAGCAATGCAGGAGACAGTCGTGAGGTACGAGCATGTGTCTCCATGCACGCACGTCACCGAAAATCTGTCTGATGGACCAGTCGGGACTGACACCAGACTGGCCTTGACTAGAGTTACCACACTCCCTGAGTCCAACAGCGCCATAACATTCTTGCCATCAACAGTCAGGGCACACAGGTGTTTCTCGATATCGCCTGAACCGGCAGCAGCACACACTACCCTAGCAACCATAGTCACACGTTTTTCAAAGTCTGTGACCTCGGACTGCATGGGTTCAGTGGTTAACGGACAGTTCGCAGCAATGTGACCCACTTCCTGGCAGCTAAAACACCTTACGGGCCCCTTGCTTAGTCCATAGTTCGGCCCCTTCGGCCTCACGATACCAAAAGTTCCGTTCTCCTCCGCCACTGTCTTAGAATACCTTCCCCCTCCCCTAGTCCTGGATACAGTCTTACCCGACCCCGGGGAGAGGGGGAAGAGGGAGGATGTGCCGCATCATCCAGGAGACCTTCCGCCACAGAATAACGTTCCACGAGATCCACTAGTTGATCGGCGGTCGTAGGATTTCCATGACTTACCCACTTCCTCAGGGCTGGCGGTAGAGCTCTTAGGTATTTGTCCAGGACAACCCTTTGGATTATCTCTGGCGCCGACAGCACCTCGGGTTGTAGCCATTTTTTTGTCAGGTGAACCAGGTCGAACATCTGGGACCGTGGAGGTTTATCGGGATGATAAGTCCATTGATGCACTCTCTGTGCTCGTACCGCCGTCGTCACTCCCAGCCGGGCCAGGATCTCCGCTTTTAGTTTGTCGAAATCCTGTGCGGCCTCGGGCTCCAGGTCGAAGTAAGCCTTTTGGGCCTCCCCTGCCAGAAACGGAGCAAGCAAGCCGGCCCACCGTGCCTTCGGCCACTTCTCCTGCTCTGCTGTCCGCTCGAACGTAGTCAGGTAGGCTTCCACGTCATCGTCCGCAGTCAGTTTCTGTCAGTACCGACTCACATGAATCACCCTCTGCTCAGCTTCCGGATTCAGCTCAGGTGCGGTTGCCAGGCGCTGCGCCACCTCCTGCAGCAATCGGCGGTCTCTGGTTGTCGTTTCCACCAGTTCCCTCAGCTGTGCTGACATTAAGCGGTTAGCTTCTTGCTGCACCGCTGTGGATTGCACCAGCGCTTTCACCACGTCATCCATTTTGACACTGTAACGTGATCCTCACATGGGGCACCAAATGTGACAACACGCCTGTGGTTCGCCTTTGCTGGGATCAAAGGGCACGTTGATCTGGTGTCATTTAGTCCAAACACAGCAATTTGGATGCAACTGGCTCTGGGCCAGGTTTATTGTGGTGAAAGCCAACAAAAGACAACAAAACAGCAAAATAAAATCCTCGCCTGTCCGGCTCTAACTAAACAGAATTCACCCTCACTACAGGCTGAAGGGCTTCTCCCTTCCAGCCTAAACATACAACCAAACAGCAATGGCTTCACTCACGTGCTTCTCCTCACACAGACAGGCTGTCTGTGCTCCCAGGCTGAGAGAGCTCCGCCCGTCTCCCAGACTCCTTTTACAGACCCAAACCGCCTCCCATTACTTCATTAGCAGCCAGGTGATACAACCCATGTCAGGTTGCATAGGACATATACCTGGGTGAGATATACCTGCCCTCCTCCACTAACCCCACATGAGTCTCACAATACATTGCGGAACTGAAATCGAACTGAAATCAAACATCAAACAATCGAACTGCCGAATTTAAGGCAATTGTTCTTATTCGACTAACGTCTCGAACATCGCCAAAAACGGCTTGAATTTGAGATTGGCGAACAATTCGAGTCGAACACCGCTCATCTCTAGTCATGTGCCCTTAACAGGGAAACAACCTCAAAACACTATGTTTCCACCACCATGCTTGACTGTTGGGATGGTGTTCTTTGGGTCAAAGGCAGCATTTCTTTTCCTCGAAACACAGGAAGTTGAGTTAATGCCAAAGAGCTCAATTTTTGTCTCATTTGACCACAGTACTTTCTCCCAATTACTCTCAGAATCATCAAGGTTTTCATTGGCAAACTTCAGACGGGCCTGCCCATGTGCCTTTTTGAGCAGTGGAACTTTAAGAACAGTGCAGGATTTTAATCCATTATGGTGTAATGTGTTACCAATGGTTTTCTTGGTGACAGTGGTCCCAGCTACCTTGAGATCATTAACAAGTCTCCCTGTGTAGTTTTAGGCTGAACTCTCACCTTCTTCATGATTCTGGGTACCCCATGAGGTGAGATTTTGCATGGAGCCTCAGATTGATCTTGATTGACACTAATTCTGTATTTCTTCCATTTTCTTACTATAGCACCAACAGTTATCTCCTTCTCACCCAGCATCTTACTTATCGCTTTGTAGCCCATTCCAACCTTGTGAAGGTATAGGATAGTTTCTCTGGCATCCTTAGAAAGCTCTTTGGTCTTGCAGATGTTATAGAGATTAGAGTCTGACTGATTAATTATGTGTGTGGACATGTGACAATTTAAGACAGATGTCTTTAATGCAGGTAATGACTTGCTAAGGAGCGTCTAACTGGTCTTTAGGAGCCAGAATTCCTGATAGTTGGTAGAAGATCAAATACTTATTTCTCTCTGCACAATGCAAATATATTTATATAATTTAGACAATGTGATTTTCTGGATTTTATTTTTGATATTCTATCTCTCACTGTTAAAATTAATCTACCCTTAAAATTAAAGACCGTCAATGTCTTTATCAGTGGGAAAACTTACAAAATCAGCAAGCGATCAAATAATTATTTCCTTCACTGTAGGACAACACAATGACCTTACCATTAAGGAAATTGTGTGTTGTTCTTTCATTTTGATTGCCAGTGTACATTAAATAGAATTAAACTGGGGACTACAAATCAGGAGAAGGACTTGAGTATTCTGGTTACAAGTAAGCTGATCAGCAGTACTTAATGTCAATTAGCGGCTACAAAAGCAAACAAGATTTTAGGGTGTATAAAAAGAGAGATAAAATCCCAGGAGTCCAATGTATTGTTTCCCCTCTATAAATCACTTATAAGGCCACATGTAGAATTTGGGATCCAGTTTTGGGCTCCACATTTTCAAAAGGATTTTCAGAAGTTAGTGTCAGTTCAAAGGTGGGCAATTAGATTATGACAAGACATGGAAGGCCTCCCATATGATGAGAGGTTAGAAAAGTTGGGCTTGTTTAGCTTATAAAAAAGACAGCTCTCAGGAGATCTCATTAACATGTATAACTACATATGTGGTCAATTCAAATGATATGATGTATTCCTTCCAAAGACAATACTAAGCACCAGGGGGCACTCAAAGAGATTGGAGGAAAGGTAATTCCAGCAGCTAAATATGATAACGTTGTTTACAGTTAGAGTAGTCACTACAAGAGGTAGTAATACACAAGAGGTAGTAATGACAGTAATGGCAGACACTAGGACAGCTTTTAAAAAAGGGCTGGATGATTTTCTCAGTGCACATAATATTGTTGGTTATAAATGACAAAGTGACTAAAATGTATAATTGAAGGAGGAAGGTTGAACTTGATGGACCTAGGTCTTTTTTCAACCTCTGTAACTATGTAAGTATGTATAAAAAACTGCATTTTTTATGTCATGCCACAAATTCTCAATTTACGTCTAGGGATTAGTCTAGCCTCTCCTTAACATCAGTCTTGTTGGTCTGGAACCAGAAGGTTGCCCGCCTGGAGGTGTGTTTGGAGTCATTGGGGTCATTGCCATGCTGAAACTCACATTAAAGGGAACCTGTGATTTGGAATTAAGGCCCTACACTATCATTACCTGTCTTTACACCTTCCTAGCTGCTCCCTATCGATCCCTATCTGTGCTAAAATGGCCCTATAAAAGATTAGAAAAATGAATTCTAACTTACATAAGTCCGTGAGTAAGGGGACTGAGAAGGAGATGCCAGGCTCCGTGTAGCACTCCTCTATGTGACTGTGCACGCCCCGCTGGGAGGTGTTATTGTTTCTTCCTCTCTGCCCTCTATTTGGAATCTCCCGCCCACTGGAAGCTTGTCATGCACCGGGTACTACGTCACTTCCGGCCCGGTGCATTATGGAGCCGATCACGTGATCAGCCCGGCTTCAATAAGCGCATTGCGCATGTGCAGAGTCGGGCCGATCATGTGATTGGCCCATAATGCACTGATACTGATCACGTGATTGGCCCCATAATGCACCGGGCCGGAAGTGACGTATCTAAATATTTGCTCCAAAAAATGCACTATGTCTTATTTTCAGGGATGTCTTATTTTTCCATCATCTCCCACCAAGCCCCAATATTCCCATGCAGCCCCAATATCCTCACCATCCCCTTGCAGCTTCCAATATTCCCATGCACTATCACCCCATCTTATTTTAGGGGAAACAGTAGTAGTATTTGTTTTCCTACCATGTTTTGGGTTTTGTTTGCATTTTTAAAGTATTGGAAATCTTTTTATCTGAGCAGCCCATTATTTTCTGCACTTCTTTATATGTTTCACGCTTTCCATTCAACTTCTTGACCAAAGTTCTTTCTCCTTCAACACAATGTATGCAATAACCCATTTTACTCACTGAACAAGTCCTAAAACCAGCAGGTATAATATTTGATACCCTCATTCTTTTAATAAGGGCCATAATTGACCTGTTTCTTTAAATAACGAACGACCTCACATATTACATCCACGCTGCTATTAATTAGAAACCACCTTTTCATGAAATTAATCAATTACTCCTAACAATTAGTATGAATATCATGACTGTTGCTCATGATGGTTTGCCATTATTTGCCTACACCTAACAATTCATTTTTTCCCATGTTGTATAATGTTTTCTGCCAAAAACAGTAATTAATCAAATTAGTGATGTTAAACTGTTATAATTTTTTTCATAGTTTCCAGTAACAAAGTCGCACACTCCTTCAGTTGTGTTTGCTATATTTATTTAGAAAAAAGGTGTAGTGGAGCAGCATACAGATTGGCAACGTTTCGACCAAACCTCATTTTGCCAGGTTCCCTGTATATGGCAGCCATATACAGGGAACCTGGCAAAATGAGGTGACACACCATGTTTGTCCCTATAACTTGAGAAATACTTGAAATACACACAAGCAACAGGCTTGATAAAGACCAAGGTTTGGTCGAAACGTTGCAAATCTGTATGTTGCTCCACTACACCTTTTTTCTAAATAAATATAGCAAACACAACTGAAGGAGTGTGCGACTTTGTTACTGGAAACTATTGACTGTGGGATCCTCAAATCCTGTCTGTCTGCACCTCCGCTTTGGAATAAGTCTGTGTGCATTTTTTCATTTATTATCATTTTTTTCATAACTGTAAATGGTCTTCTTTGACCATTATCTTAGATTGCAGGCTAGTATCTGGAAAAAGCTATAAACATATCTAATATTTAAATAGCATGGGGGATGTAATATTTGGAAAGCATTAATAAGTCACTATGTTATAGGTCTGCCCGATATGAATGAACTTTTTCACAGTCAATCTTTACTAACTCAGTGGCTAGTACAGTCTTTCTCATCATTATTGGCACCCTTGAATTTGAAGTAAACCTGGGAAGGGCTCAGCAAAAGTCTCCCCATTCCAGGACTGCGAGGTCCCCTAGTACTCTGGCCCTTCAGGGTGTGCAGCAGGGGGATGGCTAATGCAAAATATGACTGGCATACTGCACTTGCTGGCTTACAGTCCGGTCATTCCACCACTACCTTAGCATTACAGTGTATCATCGTTTCTTTTTGGAAACCCCTCCTACTGTTACTGCTCTTGGTACATAATAACGCTAAAATGTTTTTCAAACAACTTGTGCGCACCCTCGTTTGTTTTTTAGTGTTCATAATATTACTTTGCTGACTGCAGATCTACAAGATCTTTGAATACTGAGCTGTAGATAACCCCATCCACACCACTGATTGATACATTTCTGTGTACACTGTAGGTTTAAAGTTTGGAGGACTACATTGCATCATGTTTATTATTCATTCAGTGATAATCTCCTGCTGATAAAACAATGATTTACTCATAAGTAAAACAAGCAGCCCATTCATTGACAGATCACCGGAATAATTTCTGTCATTACCTTATGCTGCTCTTCGATTAGGTAGTAAAACCAGGTGTCCTTTGAAGGGAATCTGTCCTTAAGTTTGCTAAAATGAAAACAGGATGAAGATGTAATAAAGATTTTGATTACTGTGCTTTATAAATTCCTGGTCTACCCCTTATATTCTAGTCAAGGCAAGCATTTAAATTCATGATCAACTACCTCCAGATGCCGTATGTCTTAGATAAAGAGTATCCTGAAATAAGTTGGACGAGATGACCAGTTTTATGTAAAAGAGGATTTTGTTATACATAATTTAACAATAAATATTGCTCTGCAAATTGGATTCCTTACATTATTATGTATGCAAGATTACCTTAATAAATTCACATTGTGGCAAACATATTTTTGTTACAATGCTTTATTGTGTTTATAAATTGGTACTAATAAAGTTTGGTTAAGCTAACTTTTTTCTTGCAGCATAACATTTTCTTTTCATAACGCCAGATGCTTCTTGATAATCACATCCATCTGCATTGAATAACTTATGTAACACTTTGTGCGTTGGATGTTTTATAATATAACCATGTATTGCTGCTCACAATTCACAGTGGAGCTATAAGGGTCGTGTTACTATTTTTATTTTAATTATCTTCATCTAAAGTACTTAATCTTGTTTTTATTTCTTAAGCAGTTTTCGTAGCTGATAAAACATTAACAGCTCATTTAAATAATAACAAATTCATTTATTCTATATATAAGCTAGGCCTGCTTTGAATATTAATTTGAGAGTGATCAGTACATAATCTCCAATGTGGTAAAAATGCATCCTATAAGAGAGATGTCAGTGAGACGGCAATGCTTTACCCACAATTGTATCCGTGTTTTTTACAGATTAAACTCATACACATTATAGTCTATTATAGTTTTTACATTTTCGTGTTTTTTGCTGCTTGAGTGGTTCTGCCTGAAATTACAATGACGTGTCTAAATTTGATTGAGTAATGAATACAACTTACCAATGC
Source organism: Allobates femoralis (assembly GCA_033576535.1). Classification (NCBI taxonomy): domain Eukaryota; kingdom Metazoa; phylum Chordata; class Amphibia; order Anura; family Aromobatidae; genus Allobates; species Allobates femoralis. Next base: position 163,969,097 of record JARQOC010000003.1, read on the forward strand.
AAGTTGACTTGACAATGGAGAAAAATCAGATAGCACTAAGATACCATCCAAACTCCAAAGTAGTGTGTCTGCTATTTATAATCATAGGGGAAGTTTGAGAAAACATTTTGTAAGCAAAAAGAATGAAATTCTGTTGGTTAAAACTGCCACACAGAGTAAATACTAATATAAATCAAATCAATATCATTGATGAATACAAAGCCATTTTTTTGGTATGAGAAAAATCAGTGATCTCTGAATGTGCCCTAAAATGTATGGCTTAAGGGGAATCGGTCAGCAAGGTTTTTACTATGTAAACTGAGGAGAGCATGATGCAAGAGTTAAAAAATTAAAAGCAGCTGTACTTCTCTAACTAGTGTGCCTGCTATTGTTTACCCAAAAGAAAGGCTTTATTACCCTGTAGTTCACATTACAGGACTCGCTATGTGCACGGTAGTCTGACACGCCTCCTGCTGTGAATGACACCATATAGTCAATGAACAATATCTATTGAAAGCCTTGAGTGGGAGGGGGCAGATCTCCCAGCTCAGCTACATGCTGAAAACTCAATTCTTTGATTGTGACAGAATAGCTGCACCCAGTAACCTATGTGATACACCGTTGGATTCAGAATCACCACTTTACTTTATGTTGCTCTCAGATGAAGTAGCACAAACCTGCTGACATATTCCCTCTAACTAAAATTTTCTTCTTCATTGTGAAATTACTTTTGATTCATAATAATTCATGCATATTTTGATTTTTTCATGATTTAAACTGATTTAATAGAATTCATTGTATGATATATTCTTGCCAGGTTAGAGGATAACCATTTCTCTCATGCTCCATTTTTCTTATGTGATTTGTCCTGAGCAAGGAATTGGTAACTCTGAAATGCGTTGACAAATAAATCCCTGAAGGTGTCTTGCATCCGTCTTGTATCCTAAATATTCTTGTACCGGCAGCACGGGTTAGCTCATTGAATTCCCTGCTGATACAATTTATTGTCGCACAGATTTCACAAAGTGTTAAAATTGTTCTGAAGTAATATTGTGAAATAGGCACAAGATCATTTCACAGTTTCCTCATATTAGATGGAGCTATTGACATGCATTAAAGAGCTTGTTCTTCCTCCTTTCAGAGATGGTCTATAGGATTAAAATCTGAGAAATACAAAGACTAGGGAAAGTAGGGAAACTCACTGATATATTCCTGGAACTAATCCATGACTACACAACCTTATGATTTGGTGCACTGTGCTGCTAAAAATTTCCTTTTACAATAAACAGCTGTTATGAAATTATGAACTTGGTCACTGAGGCTGGCTTCACACCACGCGCAGTCCAGTCGAGGGCTGTCCGGTGTAAACCAGACAGCCCCGGACCGGTTTTTGGAACCATAGTAGCTTATGGGGCCGGATGGAGCCGGATGGCAGAGAGCTGCCATCCGGTTTCCATCTCTCTTGATGTATCCGGGAGAACTCTGATTATTTTCACCAGACACAAAAATGTTGCTTGCAACGTTTTTGTGTCCGGGGAGAAAAATCTCCCCAAAAAACCCATATACCGGATTCGCCCGGATCCTTCGGCAATCCGGCGCTCCGTAACATGGGAGCCTATGGGGAACAGGACACCGGCGGCTGCATGCCGCTGTTCTTTCAGGACCGCGGCTAGCTCCCTGCCAGCCGCGGTCCTGATTAATCAGCGGAGTAGCTGCGTCCGGCTGCACACAGGACCAGAGGGCACATTTAGCCCTCCGGTTCTGTGTGCTGATCCGGTCCAGGGCTGTCAGGTTCATGCCTGACAACTCCAAACCGGACTGCGCCGTGGTGTGAAGCCAGCCTTAAACTGCTTAGCTCAGAGTAACAAAAGTCTCATGAAACCTATATTACACCATGGAGCTAGATACATATTGACAATTGCTTGCAACCTCCCTTTTTCATTATTGTGGCAACTTCATTAATAAAAAGTATACTGCCCACAAAAAGGGTAACCAATCAATAAACTGTGGAAGATAAAGACAAACTACAAATTGATAATAAAAACATAATATCATAATAATATTAGATCTCAAGAAGGAATTTCACAGAATACTAATGCAAAAGCACTGGTTGAAGTTGACCTTATATACTAGGAGTCCCAACTTGTAGCTCAAGAATCACATGAGGCTCGCATTACCATGATGTGTTGCTTGCACCTGTTTGCCAGTATGTGCATCAGGTCTAGAAATCAACTGCAAAAGAAGATCTTCAGATGGTAGATGGTAGGGGAGCAAAACTCACATTGGGTAATAATCTTTGGGTATAAGGAAAATAGTAGGAAAGTGATCACCTGAGCAGGTAGTGTGCAGGCACAACTCCTATGAACACCTAAAAATACTTGCACAATATCATGATTTTAGGCTGCGCTGCTGTAATGAAGAATCCTTAAAATCAAGATGAGTTGAAAAGGTTTATGTCCATTACTATCATAATTGAGTGGTAAAGGAAATTCCTCAATTATTGCCATTGAGTTCTTCAAGGAAATGGTGTATATGCATGCAATCTCCTTTCGATACAATAAATAAATCATTGATAATCATTTTTTTACTTCATAACAATTATTTTACCTGTCAGAATAGCATATACCACTGACACTCAGGTACAGCCATGGGGACAATGGTTGCCATAACTTCTGCTAATCTATTCATGTGTGTTTTCAAAAACTATTTCATATATACATGCAAACCATCAAAGTATGTTCACACTGGTCATTAAACAGATGAAGCCTAAGATGAAAATTATGTTAACACATACCCTGTTGTAAATAAAGTAATTAAAAACAAGTACATAAAAATACCATAGGGTACTTAATAAACACTGTTTTTGATTAAAAAAGAATAAAGCACAACCAAAGAGACAAGCTCTACCCACATTAGGACAGTACTTAATGACTCTCTAATATCTAAACCTTACCATGTGTCCGAACAGATCGCAATTTCAATAAGTGTGGAGAGGCACCTTGGAAGCGGGACATGATGGCTTTCTATGTGTCCACAACCTCCACTGAGGACCACATTTTAATTTCTCATATTCATCATGTGACACATCATTAGTTCTCATTAGTTCTGTATTTATATCTGAAGTATGTCTATGCTATAATCCCTTCATGATACCATTGATCAAGAAAAGTGCTGTTTACTAATCTCCACTTTCACTATGAGTAACATATCTTGTGTCACCCATCCTAGCATTACATTAGGATGGTAATTGGTTAATGTTTGAAACAAATAGTCATATTGATTTTTAGGTTTACTTGATATATATGAAGTTCCATTAACTGTATTTTTCTATTTACTTATTGACATCATTTTGATTGTATATGGGATAATGTGGAACCATACAAACAGAACAGGAAGTGTTTCAATGCGGGGGCACTGACTGCAATGTTATACGTGGATCTGACTCACCACTCCAGCCGCTTGTCAGTGGACCTTTTAAATCCTTCCTAGGTGAATAGGTGCACTCTGTGAAGATCCTGTGCTGCAGGTAAGCTCCATACTAAGCCATTAAAAGAAGCCACAGCAGCACTCCATGTATCCGGACCAGGTGACCAGAGGTTTCTTGCACAAAGTTACAAACAGGCAAGGGCCACATGGCCTTACAGTGATGGGAGGTAGAAGTCAGCTCGGTGGATGGAAAATGCACATTTCATGCTAACCAGCACTTCCTCAGGTCTATCATGGTCACGATACTTGGAGTGCTGCTGTGGCTTCTTCTATTGGCTTAAAAGGAACCAACCACCTCAGATGACGACTTTAAGCACTTAATATGTGTCCCTGCACCCTACCTAGACTGTTCCACCCATATTTTAGTTAAGAATATTGATTTTTATAAACCGAAATATACACTTTGTAAAAATATTGGCCTGGCGACCTCTGGGCGTCTCCCACGGGCTGATCTACTAGTGGGCTGTGTCTTCTAAAGCATTACTGGCTCTTCTACCCCTCCCTCTTTGTTTGCAGGACGTCACTGAATGGCGTGATATTTACTTTGTGTGCGCGGGCACGCAAGGCTGCTCCCGTCCTTGCACGTCATTGGAGGCAGACAGAGTGACGTGCACTCGCATCGTCACTTCCTGTCGGCTCCGTTCAGTGACGCGCAGCTGAGGGATACCGTATGAGCAAAACACATTGCGGCGAGCGGACGTGGTATATTTCATTAAGCTGATCTACTGCAGGTACTCAGCTTCACCAGGTCTATACTAGGCCACCTGACACCCGTTCTCATCAGCAATCTCATTCCCCATGGATCTCCCCTTTCTCAAACTAGTGATATGTACTTCTATCCTTTTTACAATACCTGCATGCTAGGATCAAGCACAAGCACAATGGGCATAAAAATGAAATTAGCAAGGATCAGCAGGGTCAAAGGGTCTTAGAAAACAGGTGAAAGGATCACAGGTTCACACAAGACAGGATCACAGGGTCACAGAAGACAGGGGCAAGGATCACAGGGTCACATATGACAGGATCACAGGGTCACATATGACAGAATCACAGGGTCACATAAAACAGGGGCAAGGATCACAGGGTCACAAATGACAGGATCACAGGGTCACAGAAAACAGGGGCAAGGATCACAGGGTCACAGGAGACAGGGGCAAGGATCACAGGGTCACATATGACAGGATCACAAGGTCACAGAAAACAGGAGCATAGGGTCACACAGGACAGAATCACAGGGTCACCCACACACATGAGCACTGGAGAGAACATAGACTATCATAGAAGATATCTTAATAATTGTTTCTATTGTTGCCCTATCAAGAACACCTTCAACCTTGTTGATCAAGTACTGTACAAGACCAAGACAGAATAACACTAGTCATGTCTGAACACAATGTAAGTATTGTTCATATATATATAACTGTAAACTTAGATCATTTGATTAATAGCTTATGGTTTTAAAAATTATTTTTAATATTTCAGATTGAATTGCCGGGCCCAAGTAATCCAGAGGAGGTTGAATTTATTGCACTTGACTATAATTCCGGTCAGTGAACTATCAATCACTTCATCAAGTAACCTGGAAGTGTTTGAGCTGTATAGCGAAGCGAGTGACGTTACTCATGGTTTATTGCTGGATCAGGTACATTTTTATAAAGTAATCAAAGAACATGCCCAAAAATAAGATTATTGAAATCATGCGACTAATTTTATTATTATTGAGAATGTTTATTAAGGAAATGGAATATAATATCATCACGCTACAGACCAGAGATTTAGCAAGGGGAAATCAAGAAGATTCCCTTGAAGAGCACATGGATGATGTAATTATATTAACTCTCATTACATTACGCTATTATTATAATATGCATGTTTACATAACATAATTTGTGATGCCATTTCTTTAATTATTAATAAATCAAAAAAATTTTTTTTACTTGACTAGGACAAATAAATTTACCAAGCAGAAAAAACAATTTGAAAAACTAAAAGATTCATTATTCAACTCCTGTTACCAATTTGAATAAGGTATTACTATAAAATAAATGTGCAAATAAAAAAACTGGTGCATTCAAAACGCAGTAATAACCATGTTAGAAGATTGCAAATGCGCTATAGCATCTATTTTTGTGGATCCTACACTGTCGATCTTGTGTATACAAGCAGATTGCATGCTGACACATTTGTCAAACTATTTGTGTTAGATACACGCTGGATAATCTAATTTACGCATGCGGTGACTACTTACCATCTTCAGAATGTACACAAAATAAATTCCACATGCCATGTAGCTGTAGTGGTGAATGGCAGAGAATATAAGCGCAAAAAATATAACATGCTGAATTACGGTGCCTTCAGCAGGCACACCGCGTCCACTTTTTTTAATATATGGAATGCTGTGTGATTTACATTGGGTACGGTTCTAAACGCTTATTGAAGTTGGCCTAAAATTAGATACTGCGAAGGCACACTTATACAGGTTTCGATCGGTGATCAGTTAGGTATGCGCATAAGCACCCTCACCGTTGTGTTAGTTTTTTCTTAATAGATTTAGCATAATGCCAAACATCAAATTGATGTTTGATATGGCCATAATCTGTTCTCATTTTTTTCCTGATGCCGACATGTCGATCAGAGGCAAAGATAATTATTTTTAAACCTTTTAATAGCATACAGTCCATACAAATAGTGAATCCAAATTTTTCCATAGCAACAGATGATTTGTACTGGCTATGCTGAACTACCTCAAAATCTATTATTTCATCAGTTATCATGTCCATGACAGTATAAATGCAATATTTAGCACTATGTCCAGGACTGTCACATTGTCCATCTCCAATTATGCACAGTGGTGCTGATTTCCTTTTCAATTTCTGAATTTCTTTATCTTTTTGCCATGCTACATTGATAGCTGGAAATAATATTTTTTTTTGATAACGGAAGAAAGAGGTTTCAGCTATCCCTATCAGCCCCATAATTTTCATAAATTCATGGAATTTTTGATAATTAAGTCCGCTAAATAGAATGCCTGCTGCCATTAATATGTTACCACAATAAAACTTACCCACTTTCGGTTGAGTTCTCATTACATAAAAATTATGTCCATTATAACATTGAGCAGTTATGGTGCATGCTGAACCCACAAATTTTTTACTGACACTCTTAATTTTTTCAAAACAGTTTGAATTTGTTAAACAACGTACTTTGAAAATAAAATTATCAAAACAGCTTTCAAACATTATGAATTTTCGATCTTTTACATGGTCTATTTCGGTTTTCTCAGCACCATTATCTCGCAAAGGATGTTGTCCACCATAAATCACTGAGGCCATACCAACAAGATCCGAAGTGTTGCAGCTGGTCTCCTGGGGATTATAGTCCTCATCCTTGCCCTCAACAACACTGTCACTTTCAGATGAGCTTACAATTTTGCTCCTCTCTAATAAAACGTTTCCAACTTTTGGAATAGGAGACATAGGCTCGATAAATTATGGAGAGGAGGATAAAATTGTAAAATTATATATATATATTAAAAAATTTTATTTATTATTTATTCATATCAAAACATAAAAATATTTAAAAAAAATTTGATTAAACTAGATGATCAATTAATAATATTTCTACTATGGATTGGACATGGGACGAATAGTAAAACATCTATACATGTATTCCTGAGTGGTGGCTCAACAGGAAAGAACACAGGAAAAAGGGCTCCATATCAACACCCCAGGTTCCATCCCCCAACGAGGTATGTTACCAAATACAGGGGTTTTAATATGTTTTATGTTTTGATATTAATAAATAATAAATACATTTTTTTTAATATATATATATAATTTTACAATTTTATCCTCCTCTCCATAATTTATTGTTTTTACCACCACCTTTTTAACTACATAATCTCTCCATTTGAACAGCTCCAATATGAGAATGTGTGGTGGTGCTCATTACTAAAACTAACAGAGCTCCACTTATATATCTCAGAACCCCAGGTTCTAGCCTAATATGAGTAAAAAATGTGACTCTTTGTTTTTAAAACATCAATGAATGGATCGATCTTTTTATGTGTTTTCTGGCTTTTATTTGCCTCATTTTAGAAAAATTTGATCTGGGGAATAATGACTAATTGATGGAGACACTGGGCACTTTTTTAAATAGTTTTGAGCTGTATTTTGTGTTTTATGTAAAAATTGCGCCAAAATGGGTGGATCCACCCACTTCTGATGATGTGGATGACATCACTGGTAAACAGATGACACCTCTTTTTTGTGGATTAGGGGCTATAAAAACCCCCTCTGTGATTATGATTGTAATATCCCTGAGGAAGGCGCCGGGTGTGGCACTGAAACGCGTAGGAGAAGGAGGAATAAAGAGGATGAAAAGTTGTTTGGCTCTTTGGTGAGTTATTTTTTAAACAGAGCAGCGCGGACCGTGGCACACCATCACTCCCATCATTTCATTGAACGGAGCCGACAGGAAGTGACGATGCGAGTGCACGTCACTCTGTCTGCCTCTGATGACGTGCGAGGACGGGAGCAGCCTTGCGTGCCCGCGCACACAAAGTAAATATCACGCCCTTCAGTGACGTCCTGCAAACAAAGAGGGAGGGGTAGAAGAGCCAGTAATGCTTTAGAAGACACAGCCCACTAGTGGATCAGCCCTAGGGAGACGCCCAGAGGTCGCCAGGCCAGTATTTTTACAAAGTGTACATTTCGGTTTACAAAAATCAATATTCTTAACAAAAATATGGGTGGAACAGTCTAGGTCGGGTGCAGGGACACGTATTAAGTGCTTATAGTCGTCGTCTGAGGTGGTTGGTTCCCTTTAATGTGGAACCATACTTTTGCAGTTGAATTCTGTGGAATTCTTTTTAGAGATGAATTATGATTATGAGATTATGTTTTTATTATCAGTTTACATTAAAGTTGGTCATTTTTTAAATTGCTTAGCTCAGCCCTATTGTCCAAGTATTTAACTACAAGAAACAGATTACTAGGGTTTGCCAAGTAAACATTCATTCATCATTATTCCTCCTCTACCACCTAAACTGCAGACCAAATGTTCAGGTTTTACATTGATAATCAGGAGAAGAATGGTATATGCAACCTTGCATACAGATAGATAAATTGACAAAATTGTGGGTTCCGTTCTGTTTAAAACCATAGTGTTCACTGACTATCAACTAATAAAAAGCTAACATTACTTTAGAATTTTGATTCAGTGAAAAAAAATCTGATAAAAATAACCTGAAGAAAAATTATTGTAGCCTTAACTGTTCAATAGAATTTTAAATTTGGTTCAAATAAGGGGACTTCAGAATTGTCCAACGCTTTGATTAATGTTTTCAGCTGTGTGTTTTGGGTCATAATCATTTAAGAGGACATATGACCTGCAACTCAGACCAAACATTTTGACACTGGAAAGAGAGATTTCTTTGTATTTTTCACAGTCAAAACACCCTATGACAGATGCAGCAAAGTAGCTCCCAAACATAACCGGACCTCCTTCATGTTTCACATAAAGTATAATGTTCATTTCTTCGTATACTTCATTGTATGTCTGTGAATATAGAGCTGAATTAACTTGTCAAAAAGCTGCAGTTTTGTCTCATGTAGCCAAAATATATTCTTCCAGATGCTTTGTAGCTTGTCAATTTGCATTTTGTCCAAATTCTGACTCACATTTTTATGATTTGTTTTTTATAGGACTTTCTTGGCCATTTTCATTTTTCTTCTTGCAGTCATATCCACTAAGGTTTGCCACAGCACCATAGGCCTTAAACTTCGGAATAGTGTGTTCAACTGTAGCAACAGAAGCATTAAGTTTTTTTTTAGGTATGGCCATATAGACTTTACCTTTAACATATTTGTCTATGTAGGTTTTTTTTCTATTCTACTGAGATAACTCTACCTTTATCTTTCTTTGATGCACATTCAGTGTGGCAAACAATATGATATAAAACAGCACTGCGACTACTTTTCACCTTGTAACTTGATTATATTTTTGTAAACAACTGTAATGCTAATTACAAGACACACCTTAGTTTATGTCCCTATGGTCATATTATTTTCGATCTTATGAAGGGGTACCTTTATTTTTCACCAGGCCATTTTAATTACTTTGTTTTTTTATTTTCTGTGAAACCACAATTCAAAAATAAATGTTTGAATTTTATTAGTTTATATTTAATACATTTAAATTAAAAATGGCTTTTGTCAGTTTCAAGTGATTTCAGTGACTATTTAAGGTTTTTCTTACTTTAAAAGAAATTTACCATCAATTTGTCGTCCATAGGTATGGGCAGTGTTGAATACGTTATTTAACCTTGACTTAAGATGTTCAATAGGTTTAAATCTAGTCATACAGTATATAAAGCCACACATAGTACATTGTAAGTTTATTGTAAGTTTATAAATGATCTACATTATTTCAAGTGCTAGTCTAAACCTTTAATAATTTTTGTGGATGATCACAGCAGTAACCTCTTTAAACATGGAATATAATTTTGTGGTTTCTAAATTTAGATGATTTTAATAATAATCTATCATATTCAGCACATAATTCAAATTATGTGCCAACGTTTTTTCATTACATATGAAAAGCAATTACTCAGAATTCCAACCAGCATGTCAAAATTCTTTCCACTTCTTTTCCATCTGCTGCAATGTCTGTAGGATCAATGCATCTCAAGCAAGAATAATACAGTTAAACCAGTTTAAATGATATTTGTTTAATTGCCTGTTTTATATGCTGTTTTTGTGAACATATTGAAATTCATTGACAAAGAGTAACAAATAGACAAAGTGAGGTGAATATCTTCTGACAATTTCCCCTATCATTGATTAGGACATAAAAAGCAGCTAGAGTGAAATCAGTCAAATATGTTCAACATTTTTGAAAATATGTTGTACCTATCTAATTAAGTTAATTTACTTTTCAATAAAATAATTCTCATGTTACATAATGTTTGTCAAATCAAAAAGTGGCAAAGTTGTAAAGATAAAGGAAAGGGATAATGTGAAAGGAATAAAAATCATTTCATGACATCTGGCAATAAGAATGTGGGAGCAACAAGCAGCAGCACTACCACCTCTGGCACCAGCTCTCTTGGCAGTAGCACACAGGTGTCGGTCACAATTAGCCTAGTTTGCTCCAACCTAACTGACATAAAAGTTAATATTTTACATTACATTTTTTCAATTCCAACAATATCACCTCTATCTTTTCTGTCCCCATAGCTGCAAAAAAACTTTACCAAAATAAATTTCTTATAGTTGAGTTATTGAATGGGCTGAAAAGATAGCATTTATATACAAAGGACAAGGGGAGCAAAGCATATAGATGTCATTATTCAATTTTATTGGGAAGTTGTGTCAGCCATGGCTAGTAGGGTACTAGCAATGTCATCTGAGGTGGAAGTGTCACTTAGCCACGGCAAATCAAAAAGTGGAAATGAAGAGGCAAGGGAAGGGCAAAAGCTAATAACATTTTACACACTGATAGAACTAGACAAAAACTAATGAGCCATGCACACAGTGAACGAATCTGTAAGACATTGTTCACACCACCAAGAGACTGAATCACAAAAAACAGTCAAACAAACGTGCAAAAATACTGTTGTAAAAAGACCAGTAAAAAGCAAGTGCTGCTAAAATGTAAAAAACAGGGTATTTAGTTGATACGTTTTTTGCAAAAAATGTATGCTAAGCCGCTCTACCTCAACAAGGTAACAGTCATCAGAGCAGTCCCTATCTGTTGTATTTAAAAACCTGACCATGTGTATTGGTACCTATATGAGCAGGATCCAGACAGGTCCAATCTCTGACATGGACTGGCTGCAGAAGATGGCTTTTTATGTGCAGGGCTCAAAGGGAGGGGTGGGCGACTCCCTTCTCTTGCAGAAACAATAAACAAACTAGACAAAAACTAATGAGCCATGCACACAGTGAACAAATCTGTAAGACATTGTTCACACCACCAACAGACTGAATCACAAAAAACATACACTCTATAAAAGACACATATGCATGTTTTTATCACTATCTGACATGAAATCAGAATAAACCTTTCTCATTTAAGGTCAATTAGGATTACCATAATTATTTATATTTACTAGATGCCAGAATAATGAGAGAGAATGTTTTAAGGTATTTGTATTGCTTTCTGCAAAGTCACAAGTTTACATACACTAATATTACTATGCCTTTATACAATTTAGGACAGTCCATACGATGATGTCATGTGTTTGGAAGCTTCTGATAGGTTTATTGGCAACATCTTAGTTAGTTAGAGACACGCCTGTGGATGTATTTTAATGCACACCTGAAACACCTTGCTTCTTTTTATTGAATCATGGCAACGTCTAAAGAAATCAGTCAACATATCAGGAAGAGAAATTTCAACTTGCAAAAGTTTGGTTCATTCTTGGGTGCAATTTCCAGATAAAGGTGCCTCGTTCATCTGTATAAACAATTATGCTCAATTACAAACAAGATAGGAATGTACAGCCATCATACCACTCAGGAAAGAGATGGGTTCTGTGTACTAGAGATGAGCATGCTTTGGTCCAACATGTGCACATCAACCCAAGAGCAAAAGCAAAAGACATTTTGAAGATGATGTTGGAGGCTGGTAAGATTGTTTCATTATCCACAGTGAAACGAGTACTGTATCAACATGGGCTGAAAGGCCACTCTGCTAGGAAGAAGCCATTACTCCAAAAGATGCATATAGAATGTGGAAACTAGCCTTGAGATTGTGCTGTAGAACACAGTTCCGAAGAAGGATATTGGACTGGTTGATAAACAAAGGTAACCTTTGTTTGCTCCTGAGGAAGTGTGCGGACACAAAACGAGTCGAGTTTGCATCACAATAAAGGTTGTTGGATATTTTATCAACCGGCCCAATATCCTTCTTCCGAAACTGTGCCCTACAGCATGATCTCAAGGCTAGTTTCCACACTCTATCTGCATCATATACATTGAGGCTGATCACTGCAGGGACTCCTTGTACTACGAAACAGGCGCAATAGTGGTTGTGTTACACACAATTGAATAAGGTGAGTGCATTAATTTTCACCTTCAGCACAATATAACACGGATAAGACCCTATGTGTGCTTATCTATCTTTCTAATTACTCCAAAAGAAACATAAAAAAATGATTAATTTTTGCAAATGGACACAGGAACAAAGACCTAAATATTTGAAGATATGTTCTGCAGCCTGAAAAAAAACTAAATTGAACTTTTTGGCCATAATGACTATCATTTTATTTGGAGGAAAAAGGGAGAAGCTTGAAAGCCTAAGAACACTATCCCCATTGTGAAACAGGGGGTGGCAGCATCATGTTGTGGAGTTGTTTTGCTGCAGGACGGACTGGTGAAATTCACATAATAGATGGCATCATGTGGAAAGAAGATTATGTAGCAACTAGATGGCGGCCCGATTCTAAAGAATCGGGTAGTCTAGAATCCATATATAGTTTATTTACTAATAGTTAGGGGAGTGCGGTGAAATGAATTGTGTGTATACAGGTGGCTCAGTGGGTAGCAGAGTATACGGTGGCTCAGTGGTTAGCACTGCGCAGTGGCTCAGTGGTTAGCACTGCGCGGTGGCTCAGTGGCTAGCACTGCGCGGTGGCTCAGTGGTTAGCACTGCGCAGTGGCTCAGTGGTTAGCACTGTGCGGTGGCTCAGTGGTTAGCACTGCGCGGTGGCTCAGTGGTTAGCACTGCACAGTGGCTCAGTGGTTAGCAGTGTATGCGGTGGCTTAGTGGTTAGCAGTGAGTGCGGTGGCTCAGTGGTTAGCAGTGAGTGCGGTGGCTCAGTGGTTAGCAGTGAGTGCGGTGGCTTAGTGGTTAGCAGTGAGTGCGGTGGCTCAGTGGTTAGCAGTGAGTGCGGTGGCTCAGTGGTTAGCAGTGAGTGCGGTGAGATTGGTCAGAGCAGCGCCGTGGGCAGAGTGGTCAGCACAGCGTAATGGGCAGAGTGGTCAGCGCAGCACCGTGGGCAGAGTGGTCAGCGCAGCGCCGTGGGCAGAGTGGTCAGCGCAGCGCCGTGGACATAGTGGTCAGCACACACATACATACACACACACATACACACACTCCGCTATAGTTACCACCGACCCTGCGTCTTCCCCGCCGCCTGGATCCTGAGTCGACATGTCGCCGCCCCTGGCCGACTGGATCCAATATGGCATCCGGGAATTTTGACGAGACTTCTTGGACACTATATTGGATCCAGTAGTTCGGGGGCGGCGACATGTCGACTGAGGATCCAGGCGGCGGACGCAGGGCCGGTGGTAAGTATAGTGGAGTGTGTATGTGTGTATGTGTGTGTACAAAGTGAGGGAAGTGTGGACAAAGTGAGGGAAGTGTGGACAAAGTGAGGGAAGTGACTTCATACACACATATATACACATACTGTACATTGCATATGGAGGGGTGAGGAGAGCGGAGGCTGGAGGAGTGAGGAGGGGTGAGGAGAGTGGAGGCTGGAGGGGTGAGGAGGGGTGAGGAGAGCGGAGGCTGGAGGGGTGAGGAGAGCAGAGGCTGGAGGGGTGAGGAGGGGTGGGGAGAGCGGAGGCTGGAGGGTGTGAGGAGGGGTGAGGAGAGGGGAGGCTGGATGGGTGAGGAGAGCGGAGGCTGGAGGGGTGAGGAGGGGTGGGGAGAGCGGAGGCTGGAGGGGTGTGAGAGGGGGTGAGGAGAGGGGAGGCTGGATGGGTGAGGAGGGGTGAGGAGAGGTGAGGATGTAGGAGTAAGGAGAGGGGAGGCTGGAGGGCAGAGGACAGGGGAAGCTGGAGGGCAGAGGACAGGGGAGGCTGGAGGGCAGAGGACAGGAGAGGCTGGAGGGCAGAGGACAGGGAAGGCTGGAGGGCAGATGACAGGGGAGGCTGGAGGGCAGAGTCTGGAGGCAGAGGCTTGAGGGGAGAGGCTGGAGGGGAGAGGCTGGAGGACAGAGGCTGGAGGGGAGAGGCTGGAGGGCAGAGGCTGGAGGGCAGAGGCTGGAAGGGAGAGGCTGGAGGGCAGAGGCTGGAGGGGTGAGGAGGGGTGGGGAGAGCGGAGGCTGGAGAGGCTGGGTAGAGGCTGGAGGGAAGAGGCTGGAGGGGAGAGGCTGGAGGGTGAGGAGGGGTGGGGAGAACGGAGGCTGGAGAGGCTGGGGAGAGGCTGGAGGGGAGAGGCTGGAGGGAAGAGGCTGGAGGGCAGAGGCTGGAGGGCAGAGGCTGGAGGGGAGAGGCTGGAGGGCAGAGGCTGGAGAGCAGAGGCTGGAGGGCAGAGGCTGGAGGGCAGAGGCTGGAGGGGAGAGGCTGGAGGGAAGACGCTGGAAGCAGTGGCGTAGCCGGCCTGCTTCGGGCCCTGGGGCAAGGTCAGCACCCAGGCCCCCCATCTGAGGAACAGGGGGGGTGTGCCTGGCAGAGAGATGTGAGGACCGGGGAAGGGTGCACACTCACCGCAGCCTCCGTGTGTCTGCTGTAGTAGGAGAGGAGGGGCAGGCAGAGCTGCAGGTCAGGAAGTCACGTCCTCCCTCCTCTCCGGCCGCCAGCATGGGGCCCCCCAGGGGGTGTGGGGCCCCCTGGGGGCGGGCAATAGGCCCCTCATGCCGGGGGTCCCGGGACGCTACTGGCTGGAGGGCAGAGGCTGGAGGGGAGGGCTGGAGGGCAGACGGAACTTCCGAGAGCGGAATGTACCTCCACCGGTCCCTATAGCCGGGCGCCGCCTGGCTACCCCGCAATGGTGACGTCACCACCATGGTCCGAGGCCATCACAGAAGTAACCTTTGGGTTTTCCGGAAGTGGCCTTGGGGTTTTATATTATAGATACTGTTGCATCATCTCAAAATATCAGCCAGGAAGTTAAAGCTTGTGCTGAAGTGCATCTTCCACATGGACAATGGCCTAATGAATACTGCCAAACTGGTTGCAAAGTGGCTTTAGGATAAAAATGGCAATGTTTTGGATTGGTCATCACGAATCCCTCATCTCAATCCTATTAAAAATATATGGGCAAAGATGAAAAGGTAGGTGCGAGGAAGGTGATCTACAAAAATGACTCAGTTACACCAGTTTTATCAGGAGGAATGGGCCAAAATGCCTGCCAGATATTGTGAGAAGCTTGTGGAAGGATATACATAATGTTTGACGAAAGTGATGCAGTGTAATGGGCAATAGTACCAAATACTAGTGGAATGTATGTAAACTTTTGAATCTGCTGAAAGTAATAACAATGCCTTAATTCATCCTCTCTATCTCATTATTCTGGCATTTGGCAAATATTAATAATTATCCTAATTGACCTAAAATTAGAAAGATTTATTCTGATTTCATGTCAGATAGTAAGAAAAACATGCATATGTGTTTCAACTGTATGTAAGCACACACATATATACTCATATAACTACATATACAGTAACTGTGCTAGACACAAGGTAGAATGTGAGAAACAATGTTTTTGCCCTTTTTGCGTCAAGCACTTTAATCCAATCCTTGGGATACATTGTCCTTTTAAAATTTTATATCCATATGGATGCCAATTAAATGATATCCTCCTGGTGTTGTTAATATGTCTACAAAGAATTGTAGATCTCCTTCTCAATAAAGAGCATCTGTAGGGTGACACAGTAAATGTGAATCAAATATTTATAGTGGTCTCTTGTTTCATCTAATTAGGAACACAATAGATATTAACCCATTTTATAGATTCACGTCTAAATGCTTTTTAAAATAGAAAATACTATAGAGTGTATTTCAGACTCTAGATATTAAATTCTAGATTAAGGAGTGTTTCCTTTACAACCTGGTAGACAAAATAAACACATTGTATCATTTATAATTAGTTTGACAAGTAATGCAAATAGCCTTAAAACTTATAAAATATACCACTCTTGTAATGTGTCCTAAGTTTGGACAAAGTTACAGATGGTGTAAAAATTAAACAAAGTAACAGATGGTGTCCCTTACAAGAGGAAAGAGGAAAATAAACAACAACTTTTTAACTAGATATGTTGTAAATGATTTATGAAAAAATATTAAACAAATTATACGCAGAAGTAAAATATATCTATTGGAAACATACATGTTTGTCTTTTTGTAACATTTCTCTTGACTCAATATATTGGAAGCTATGTGGCTTAATTTCCATGCATATATATATAAAAAGTTGGAAGATAGTATAAGTAAATGTACCTACAAATAGAAGATTCCCAACAGATTAAACACTTATACCTGTATAAATCTAAATAAGAAGCACTTCACATTTTTTTATCTATACTCAGCAATATTTCTTTTGAGCAAGGAAATGCAAGAGGAAAGAGGTTACAAATTTATTTAAACTTGGCCTACGGCAGAATTTTATTTAACCTTAGCCTAAAGCAAAATTATGTGCAGTAGGCTGTAGGGTTGAAAAAACAATTTTAAGAGGCTTTATATTGTAAAATATTCTCTTTTTTTCCACAATATGGTATTGCATAGAGATAAGCTAATCTGCCTAAATTTCAATTTATTGGATTCCTTTGAATCTTGATTAAAATTTTGATTTGCTTCAAACTTACTTGATGCAATTCAGTTATATGTTATTGTGTATTGAGTATGTTGTATTAGTAGAAAGGGGTTAAAAGAAAATTATATCCACATTGCCTCTGGGCTCATCGGTCACACCATACCGTTCTTTGTCTAGACTTCTATGCAGCTACATTCTTGCTCCAGAAGCATCCTTGGTTGACTAAGCCTCACACTATCGTAATGTCATAGGGCGACTCATGACATGGCATTGCCTAATGGCCACTTTACACGTCACGATATCATCGTCCAACTTCAATAAAAAGTCACGTGGTCCGTGCACTGGCTCCGATATCGTTCGTGCATTGTGTAGTGTGAATATGCAATTTGATGCAAGAACGATGTCAAAACGATATCGGGGAGAAATGAGCAGGCTCTCCAACTGCCCGATATTGGATGGACAATCTGGCAGGATCATTCTGTGTGACAGCCCAACACCGACTTGGAGAACAACTTCCCGTATTCACTCCCATGTTAAATGGTCGTTCCTTGGTCGCTCGTACAAGGAGCGTACATATCGCAGTGGTGTTGCCTGCCGATATCGCCCTGTGTAACATCTCCTATGCGATCTTGGATTTCAGCCAAAAAAATGTGCGCTCCCGTGCCTTTGTATACAATATCGAAACGATGTTGGACGTGTAAAGTGGCCATAAGGCTAAGTCATAGACTCACTTCAGGGATCTCAGTGTTTGAGTACTAAAAGAATGGAAGACCCAGCCAGAGGGAACTAAAGACATGTTGGTCTGCTGCCGGACAGATTGCGTGTAGCTGAATTTGAGCCATTTGTTTTAGACATTTGAGGTACACTAAATTTCCTTTGAACATGTTCTCTCATCCCAAGTGTTAAAGTGTTTCAATAAATTCTTATAGAAGTCAATGTGGCAGTAAGTCAAAACATTATTTCAATTCCCATAGTGTAAATATAACAATTCAAATTTTACTAAAACATTCTCTTAATTTATTTTTACAAACTTCTGTTTTACAATTCATTTATTAACCTATTAATCACTCTCCTGGGTTTCGTTTTTACCAACCCAGAGCACATTGTTACTCTTCACCAGCTTTGCTTTTCTCCTTTAGCATAAAGATTTAACAGCTAAAGAATAGCTTCTTCTTAAACCTCATGCTATTGTGCATAATAAAACTTTTTGATGTCCCACCATTAAATATTTATGGCAAAAGTCAAATAATAAAGCTTCGATTAGGGATTTCAGCAGGTGCTTCATCTTTAATTTTAATTGCACTTTTCATGTCAAGGTACTTTGTAGAGAACAGAGGTGAAATATCTTCTTCTGATCTTTAAATGTGCAGAGGAGGCCTACAAGATAAATCTTATTCAAAAAATTCATCACATGTGCTGAAAACAGAAATATTTTATGCTGTATGGAATGATTTTAATGCAAGAATAAATAGAACATCAATTCCTTTGCTAGTATATTATTTTCTTCCAACATAAAATCTGTTCTCTTACCAGTAAGATGCTGAGTCAGCATGGATGATTTTCTATTAGTCACATAGTCATATCCTTCACATATTGACAGATCAAGTGCAAAAGGGGTTTATGTGAACTCCTGAAAGTAAATAAATGCCTACGTATTGATGTATATAAATATATGTGTTCACTTAGCTGTATGAATCAGATTGTCACATTGTCTTTATCTAACCATAGTCGTAAGGCTCACAATATTGCATATTTTTCATTCCTGCTGTGCCACCTTTAAAAAACTGTTTATCTTAAAAAATATATTATTATACAGAGTTGACAGTGGCTTCAAGTGTTTGTAATGTATAGTCCCAGCAATCTATACACACAAACATACATATATAAATATACATTACAAACTATAGACCAATATCGCTATTAAATTTCCATGCCAAGTTTATTGCTAAGGTTGTAATGAATAGGCTCTCTCTAATTACATCCCAAAAGTACTGCATTCGGACCAAACAGGCTTTACTTTAAAAAGAGGGACAGTAGATGCGATCAAAAGGGTGCTACATATCATCTCACGAGTCGAGGGATCAGGGGGACCCAGTGCTAGCCTTAGCTATGGATGTGGAAAAAGCATTTGATAGGGTGCACTGGGGCCTCCTGTTCGCCACTCTCCAATGCTTTGGTCTTTTTGTTTTTTTTAAAGGTGAACTCAGCGCTACCCTTTTTTCTTCATGGCTTATTTCTACACATGAGAACACTATGCAGTCTTAGTAATTATGTTTCGGGTGTTTTATTCTAAAATCACAAACAATTATTTACAAATGTATTATAAAAAAATCATTAAAAACTTTTTAAAAGTCATAAATCTAACGGATATCGGTATCATTACATATAGTTGTACATATTACATTATTATGGTTGCTTGTATTTATCCCTCTAATGGTCAGAGGAGTGTTGCAGGTGATTATAACCTCTTGCTGTTAAACTCTTCTTATTATTAAGGAATAGGTTCCTGGGGTATTCAGCTTTTACATCATGGTCTGCAAATACAAATTGATTTTTTTACAATATATGCTTCCCAATCTTTGTGTGTATTTGGTGCGGTTACTAAAGATCCTTACCCCCACAACTGTGGCTGCACCAGGTTGTTAAGGCTCTTTTAATATTCTGCCCGGGTTTTCTGTAACATATATTTCTCTTATTAATTATGATGGTGTACCAGTATAACTTTCTTTACTGCTTAAATAAGTTGTTTATCTACCTGGTGCTGCTAGTGCAGGTCCATCCATTCACCTGAAAATTACAGTAGGGTTTATTGGTGGATTGGTGTCATTGGTTTGGTAGTCTATGGACCTTTTTGTGGACTAAATAAAGATATTTGTAGTTAATTTTTCATTGGCTAACTAAGAATATATGTGCTGTTTTTAACATTACTTGGTAGAATAAGCTTCTTTGTTACCACCAAGGTGTATGTATAAAAATGGTTGCAGCAATCTTGGATTTCTTTGCAAATTCTGTTGTTAATAGTTGCATATGCTTCCCATAGGTGTATACAGTAGCACCTTAACCATTAGCTTTGTTGCTATGTTTCATTTCTTACATGTGGCTGTATACAACAATATCGTTCTCAGGCAATTATAGGCACAATACCTTAATCTGCTCCTGCTGGCTTTCCCTCGATGTGTTAATCTCTCCCACTTTCAGTTTCCTTTCACTTGTGCAGTTGCTTGGAGCTGCAGTGCTCGGCGTGGAACGAGGTTCCAACCTCTTCCTGGATGGTGGTGTCAGGGTGAGTCAGCTGATGCTATGTCACTGCAGCGTCACTAGGGAGGCGGGGAATGGGTGGAACAGAGTTGTCTCGTCTGGATGCTGGACTGGATGTCAGACAGATAGATTCCACTGCATTTCAAAGGCTAGGACGGCCTTCTTCATCAGGGTTTTGGTCTTTCTGATCATATATACAATGCCATCAAAGCACTATACTCAAATCCCACAACTAAAGTCCTGACAAATAATTTTATATCCAAACCCTTTAATTTGACTAATGAGACAAGATAGGGCTGCCCTCTTTCGCCAATATTGTTTAATCTATTTCTGGAGCCATTTATGGAAAAAATCTGTATGGATGATCAAATTAAGGGAATACATCTAAATGGGAGACAACATAAAACCTCCACATTTGCAGATGATTTTCTAGTCATACTCTCGGATCCAACCAATTCGTTAAGAAGATTGTTAGAGATTACTAGAACTTTTTCGGACATTTCGTACTACAAACTAAATAAGCATAAGACACAAGTCCTACCATATAATGTATATGACAAACTCCTTAAGATTTTAAAAGAAGAATTTCAACTTTTGTGGTCTGTAGATGACTTCTCTTATTTAGGATTAACAATAACAAAGCCCGTAAAAAATATAGTTGAAAGAAACATGAGTGATATACACAGAAGAATCTCAGAAGATATTTCATACCTATCTAAGCTTGAAGTTTCCTGGTCAGGGAGAATAATGTCATATAAAATATAATTTTCCCAAAAATTCTCTATATGCTTAGATCCCTCCCTCTTACAATTACAACAAAGACACTTTTTAAAACTACAAACTCAGAAGTCAAGATTTATTTGGAAAACAAAAAAAAATAAGTGCAATATTTACGTTAAAAAAAAAATAGAAAAAGAGAAGGACTGGTAAAACCTAATCTGAAAGCATACTATCTATCAACTTTAGTTAAAAGCAGTGAGAGATGGTGGAATCACAAAATTGCCCTTTATGGATCAACACTGAAAAAAGTCAAATGAAAAACCTTGATCCTGCTTCATTCATATCTTCTTTTATCATGAACCCCAAAAAACACCTTCTTGTCACAGACACATTAAAAGCCACTATCAAAGCATGGTTTTTCACTGTCACAAAACTCTCTACAGACTTTTAGAAAAGTGTGTCCGGCTTGGCTTTCAATTGACATATTTGAAGCAATTTGTCTGACATTAAAGCTTAAAAACTGGAGGGAAGGTGGCATTTTTGTTTGATTCAGATATTTTTAAAGATGGACATATCATATATTTTCCTATACTGAACAGACTACTGTATATACTCATGTATAAGCCGACCCGTGTATAAGCCGACCCCCTTACTTTTGCCCCCAAAAGCTGGTAAAAGTTATTGACTTGCGAATAAGCCTAGGGTATGAAATGCAGCAGACCCCCATCCTACTATATAACCCCCCGTCACTGGTATATAGCACCCCTCAGTAATGGTATACAGGCCCCTCAGCAGTGGTATTATACAGGCCCCTCAGCAGTGGTATACAGGCCCCTCAGCAGTGGTATACAGCCCCTGTGCAGTAGTATACAGGACCCTGTGCAGTAGTATACAGGCCCTTGTGCAGTGGTATACAGGCCCCTGTGCAGTGGTATACAGGCCCCTGTGCAGTGGTATACAGGCCCCTATGCAGTGGTAATACAGGCCACTGTGCAGTAGTATACAGGCCCCAGTGCAGTGGTATACAGGCCCCTGTGCAGTGATATACAGGCCCTATGCAGTAGTATACAGGCCCCTGTGCAGTGGTATACAGGACCCTGTGCAGTAGTATACAGGCCCCTGTGCAGTGGTATACAGGCCCCTGTGCAGTGGTATACAGGCCCCTATGCAGTAGTATACAGGCCCCTTTGCAGTGGTATACAGGCCCCTGTGCAGTAGTATACAGGCCCCTGTGCAATGGTATACAGACCCCTGTGCAGTGGTATACAGGCCCCTATGCAGTAGTATACA
This sequence comes from Allobates femoralis, assembly GCA_033576535.1. Classification (NCBI taxonomy): domain Eukaryota; kingdom Metazoa; phylum Chordata; class Amphibia; order Anura; family Aromobatidae; genus Allobates; species Allobates femoralis. Next base: position 163,991,321 of record JARQOC010000003.1, read on the forward strand.
GGCCCCTGTGCAATGGTAACAGGCCCCTGTGCAGTAGTATACAGGCCCCTGTGCAGTAGTATACAGGCCCCTGTGCAGTGGTATACAGGCCCCTGTGCAGTGGTGTACAGGCCCCTGTGCAGTGGTATACAGGCCCCTATGCAGTAGTATACAGGCCCCTGTGCAGTGGTATACAGGCCCCTGTGCAGTAGTATACAGGCCCCTGTGCAGTGGTATAACAGGCCCCTGTGCAGTAGTATACAGGCCCATCTGCAGTGGTATATAGGCTTGTATCTGGCCCCCAGCAGTGACACACAGCCCCCCTCCTTATTATGTGTCCCCCAGGCTGCGGCACCTGTTTAAAATAACAAATGTTTCATACATCAACTTTCCGGCGCCGCTCCTCCGCTCCCGGCTTCTTCTTCCGCTTGTGCCGGCTTCCAGTGCTGTAACCGGGCGCAGGAGATGACGTCATCGGCTGCGCCTGGTCACATGACACCGCACAAGCAGGAGAAGCCGGGAGCAGAGGAGAGGTGATGTATGAAACGTTTGTTATTTTGACAGGTGCCGCATAGGGATGGGCGAATCTACTCGCTAGGACTCGTTACTCGGCGAGTAGTAAGGGGCTCGCAGGATTCGGTACTCTGTGAGTTTCCCAGCGTTTACTCGCACGAGTCCAATGCAAATCAATGGCAAACGCTGACAAAACTAGGATTGCCATTGTCTTGCATTAGACTCGGCTACTGTGCCAGTGATAGCAGTGGAAACTCGCAAAGTAACTGCTGCTACTTTGCGAGCCGAGTCCAGCTGTCTTCTCTGTGCAGGCTGCCGCAGCTCCAGGGTCCTAGAGCCCGCCTGCTCACAGAGATGATGTAGCAGTGCTGAGATTGTTCTCAGTCTGCTCATTCCCTGCGCATAGACATCTATATCTATGCACAGGGGATGTAGCAGTGAAGACATCGCGTTTTGGACTGCGTCGGACGGAAGAGGATTTTTTTAATTAAAGATGGAGTCCCTAATGGCTTTTTTTTTTAATTTCTAATGCAAAACTTTCTCTGTGTTGTGTTTTTTTTAAAACTATTTAATAGAAATTCATGGCGGTCATGTCTAATATTGGCGTGACCGCCATAAATTTCGGCTTAGGGCCAGCTGATAATACAAAGCTGGCCCTAACCTCTTTATTACCCAGCGTGCCACCGCCACCAGGGCCGCTGGAAGAGCGGGGTTCAGCGCCAGAGGATGGCGCTTCAATGACGTGCCATTTTCGGGGTGGCTGCGGGCTGCAATTTGCAGCGGGGGGTGCCCAGAAAGCTTGGGCAACCCTGCGCTGCAGATTCCAGCCCCCAGCTGCTTAGCTGTACCTGGCTAGACATAGAAATTGCGCGGAGCCCACGCATTTTTTTTTTATTATTTCATGAAATTCATTAAATAATTAAAAAAAAGGGCTCCCCTATTTTCTTGTGTCTGGCCAGGTACAAATAGGCACCTGGGGGTTGGGGGCAGCCCGTCGCTGCCTGCTGGATCTGGCTGGTTCCAGAAATACGGCGAAGCCCACGTGAAATTTTTTTCTGACAATCCATAAAACAATGTAAATAAAAGGGACTGCATCTTTATTAACCCCTGGACCATGGGCGAGGGGTTAATAAAGATGCAGTCCCTTTTTTAGGATTGTTTTTATTGATTTTTCAGAAAAAAAAATTACATGGGCTTCGCCGTATTTCTGGAACAGCCAGATCCAGCAGGCAGCGACGGGCTGCCCCCAACCCCCAGGTGCCTATTTGTACCTGGCCAGACACAAGAATATAGGGGAGCCCTTTTTTTTATATTTCATGAATTTCATGAAATAATTAAAAAAAAAATGCGTTGGGCTCCGCGCAATTTCTATGTCTAGCCAGGTCAGCTAAGCAGCTGGGGGCTGGAATCCGCAGCGCAGGGATGCCCAAGCTTTCTGGGCACCCCCCGCTGCAAATTGCAGCCCGCAGCCGCCCCAGAAGATGGCGCGTTCATTGAAGCGCCATCCTCTGGCGCTGAACCCCGCTCTTAGAAATAAAAAAAAAAAGCCATTTAGGGACTCCATCTTTAATTAAGAAAATCCTCTTCCGTCCGACGCAGTCCAAAACGCGATGTCCTCCCTGCTACATCCCCTGTGCATAGATATAGATGTCTATGCACAGGGAATGAGCAGACTGAGAACAATCCAGCACTGCTACATCAGGCAGTAGGCGGGCTCTAGGACCCTGGAGCTGCGGCAGCCAGCACACAGAGCAGAGAGGACTCTTATCTGTGCGAGTTTCCCAGCGATTACTTGCAAAGTAAACGAGTCCAATGCAAATCAATGGCAAAACTAGGATTGCTTCAGGCTGAAGCTTCCGAGACACATCTGTGATTTGTAAATCGCGCACTACTCGCTATTACTCGCTTCCCCATTCATTAACATTGGACTCGCTAGACTTGCAACGAGTAGCAAGTCCCGGCTTGGACTCGCTAGAGTCAAGCGATTCCGAGTAATTTAGGATTCGCCCATCACTAGTGCCGCAGCCTGGGGACACATAATAAGGAGGGGGGCTGTGTGTCACTGCTGGGGGCCAGTGTATTGCAATATGCACGGCATCCCCCCTCCTGATGGACGGGGGGATGCCGTGCATATTAATTACACTAATGAGGCGGCCCCACGTGACCGCCTGCGGTCACCGCGGCCCCATCCTGTCTCCTCCAGCACCCGGTCATAGCCCCCCCCCACAGCAAATACTCCGTGACTCGCGTATAAGCCGAGGGGGACTTTTCAGCCCAATTTTTGGGCTGAAAAACTCGGCTTATACGCGATATATACGGTAATATAATTTACTTCCCTCGCAGAGACAAGTAGCTTGCAAAAACTTGCAAAAATTTTAGATAATAAAGAAATATACTTCTTCTTCAAGATAATGTTGATATTCTTCTCAGACACATAGGAAATGATGTGTGCTGGAAGTTAGGTACACTATACAAATTCTTTAATAATGATATCACCCTAGATAATAAAGATTTTTGGATATGTGGGAAAGTGATCTGAACAAGAATTGCGAGACATTGCAAGAAAGAACTTAGTAAATACTTCCCATCCTTTACTCTACTGTTCCATGTTCGTCATTGCTTGAAACACACTACAAGGTCTATACCAAATGGTAATTTAACACCACAGAAATTACATATATTAGACTCCCCAAATAATTGTGAGTTGTATTGGAGATTGTGGATATATAGGGACAATGAAGCATGTCTTTGGACTTGTTCCGTCCTAAGACAATTCTGTCTGGAAGTCCAATCTCTAATAAACATGACTCTAGACATTAATATAACCCTTACAATGGACTTAGCTACTCCTAATAGGAGTATGCGAACTTCCAAAAGCCATCCGTCCATTAATACTCCATATACTTTTAACTGCCAAAAATATGATAGCATCTCTGTGGAGAGAAAAAAAGTACCCACACTAGAAATATCCACACATAATCTATTCGAATATATTTCTGCCATAAGAAATGGTACAACTCAAAAATATTTTACTAAATGGTCATTTTGGCCTTCTTTGTGTTCATTGACTAATGAACTAATTAATTAGCAACTAATTTACCAGAAGATGACAGAATCTTGGAATAAAAACTGGTTTTACTCATCTTGTAAAGAAACTAAAAACTTCCCATTGGTAGGAGAATAGACTCATTTTATGATAATAATTTGTTCTATATACCATGTTTATATGTTATATAGTTGTGGAATAACCTTCATAAATCAATAATGAATGAGAAAAAAGGAGAAAAAGGCACTTCATGTCTGTCCCAAAATGTCCAAGGTTTAATTACAAAAGCATGTTAAAATATCCATCCATAAGGATTAATAAGTCCTTATGTGTTTCCAATGGGTGCAACCGCCATTTCTCATTACTCTTTTATCCAATGAGTAATAGCGGTTGCACCCACTGGAAACACATAAGGACTGCTTATCCTTATGGATGCATATTTTAACATGCTTTTGTGATTAAACCTTGGACATTTTTGGAAAGTAGTGCCTTTTTCGGTACCCAGTTGTGGATCTGCGTAGCTCCATGAAATGTATAGGGGCTGTGGCTAGGTACTCCATGTATTCCCCTATTCAAATCAATTGGGAGTAGATATGCAGAACTTGGCCATGGCCACATTCCTTAGATGCTGAACAGTTCTGCAACTTAGTAGTTTTTGGCCGGTGGCAGCACCAGAAGCATTTGATCAGCAGGAGTGTTGGATGTCATACTCTCATCAATCACACATTGATGATCTCTACTAAGGATATTAACTTTATTAATGTTTTTTTTCCTGGGATGAATGACTGCAGCTTATGTACAGTGTCTACAGGAGTGAGGAAGTTAAGGACACAACATTTGTTTCACCATGGGTTCAGGCTGCTTCTCACATACTCTCCCTGCAGTTCGATGACATCAACTAGAAACACAGGGAGAGTGGAAAGCGAAGGAATTGAGCAAAGCTTTCCAGCAGAGCAAGGACCAGATAATTCTAAAACTTAAAACCACAATGAGAAAAAGTTTATCAGATTAATTTATATACTGAGCAAAATGAGCTTTAAAAAGGATTAACTTAGAAAGTTGCTTTAATGATACATAGTTGTAGATAATAGCATTCAATATGTTAAATTATTTTATCCTTGTTCTATACTAATTAAGTTATTGATAATCATATCCTTGTAATTTAAAGTAGTGAGGGAGTTTTAGGAAATAACGTGGTGGTATTGAATGAATTTGCTAGTGGTGACAACGTTAGTTAGAGGAAACGAAAAGGTAAACAATAACATTTGTACCTAGGTTTTAAATTGGTAATCCTAAATCAAATTGTTCTAGTATTTAGAAAGGCAATTATATTAATTGTAGACATGCTGGTAAAAAAACAATAATACATCTGGTAGCCTACAAACATAGAGTTAAGTATTATACATTAGTGTGCAAAAGTTTAAAGTAAGTATGCAAAAAAATTACCTCTAAGTAAGATTTTTTTGCAAAATTAAGTTAATTTATTTTTAATTAATACACAAAAATTGAAAGTTAATGAGCAAAACAGAACTATAAGTGAAATAAAATTTTGACCTTTGCCTTCAAAATAATATTAATACTTCAAGGTACTCTTGAACAAACTCAGGATTTTATAGATTATAGTCATATGTATAAGTAATCAATTATGGGCTAGAATTTTTTTTCAATATTAACGGCATTTAGCTTGATCTCGAGCCCTGGAGACTTGATGGATGAATACTCTGCAGTGAGATTGATCACGTGCAATATGAGTCAGGCAGGCAGGGAGGGGGTTACTCGGAGCCAGGATGGCAGCTGCTGGTGGGAGGGAATCATGGCTGGTCGGTTCCTGGTTCCGTGCCCTGGGCACTCAATGGCTGGGGATTTGGAGAAAGGGATATAAAGATAGGGTTGAATGTGAGGCCACCTGGGGTACCTGGTAATGTGGTTACCAATGCTGCAGCTGGCCGCTGAGGTGATAGTGACACAGCAGTGATAGTTCAGCTCCCCACAGGCGGAGCTTTACCTCAGGGCAGCGAGGTGGATGAGGGGGGTTGTATTCCCCACTCTCTGTGGTGCTGTAGAGACCTTCGGGCAATGGGTAAATGAAGCCAGACACCAAATCAGCTCAACAGTTCCTTTACTGGTACCACATGGAAAAGGTACACTGTACAGTCCTGCTCACCGGGGATTAATAGCCACAGTTTCAGGGTTCACCACAGAGTTTGTCAGAGGTGTCAGCTCAATTCATCCTTCTTGGTCTCTATGCACAATGGCTCTCTGCCCTCCCACGCTGTAGTCTGGTCACTAGTCCCCAGGTCTGTTGCCTTAAGTCTCTGTTATCTCTTGGCGTCTTGGACCTAGCTACGGACTGAGGTTAGGCTCCTTGGTGGGTGTCGTGGCTCCATTGTCAAAGCCCACAATGTGCTGGTCAGCGGTTTGGGATAAACCAAATCAAACCGCCTTGACTCCAGTTTCAACCGGTTTGACCCGGGCACTACAGACGCCTCCAATCAGACCTGGAGTGTCCCCCTTCTTGTCTGGGTCACCTCCGCTCCTTAAAGGTGCCCTCTCCTTAGGTCAAAAGGGTCCCCTGTGTCCATCCGTTCTTCTCTCTATCACCGTCTGACTGACTTGTGTGTCAACTGTCACTCACGTCTCCCGCTCTTCTAAGCACCACCCCCTGGGACCTAATGAAATACAGTCCCCTGTGCTAGGGTGTCTGTGGGTGGGTTCTGTGGACAGATTCTGTAGTTTTCCCCCCTCCACCTGTGACTACGGAAACTAAACCTTTCTTTTGTGGGTGGTAGTACCTCCCTGTGGCATCCCGCCAGGGGGCGCCACACAAGCCTAGATAGGTTAGCCAGGGTCTCTTCAACCATTACCTTGATTGTATCAAGTTATTAAGTTGCTTGTCTTCTATTTTGTTTTGTCCTTCTATAATTCTGATCTAGATGGTGAGTCCTTGCTTCAAGTGATATTGTCTGGATTTGTTCCAAATTGGTTTGTTCTTCTTACCATCTCTTATATTGGTAAAATCCTTTTGAAGCAAGAGTTAGGCTAGGGTCACATTTGCGATTTTTTTTTTCCATCCTGATTCGGTTTTGAGCCTTTAAAAGGCTCAAAACCGATCCGCAGCCTATAGGCTGCAATACAAAAAACCAGATTGCCCAAATGGCAAATCCGGTTACCCGATCCGGTTTTGCAACCTGCGTAAAAATCATGCAGGCTGCATCTTTCGGAGTGGTTGCAAAACCGGATCCATTTTTTTTTTACATGGGCGCCTATGGGAACATAAATGTATCTTGCGGTACCGGATCCGGTTCCGAATCCAATTTTGAAAATTGCAAAAATCCTCATTCCAAAACTGGATGCATTAATGCATCCAGATCTGGAATGAGGATTGCATTTTGACAACTTTTAAGAAGTATGAAGGCATGTGGTTACCAGATTGTGTCTTCTAAGTGTGACCCTAGCCTTAGATATACTTCTGTCTTCTTCTTTTTTGTCCACATTTTGCATCTACAGAAAAAGACTTTGAACAAGCTGTGTTTTCCTTGCAATGAAATGACCCTTTATTTGAAGACCTTGTATTCTCCTATTGACTTTTGCATCTTGAGTGAATATTAATCTGAGTAGGTTTGAAGTCCTTCACAACTTTGAGTTCATCTCTGTCCATCTTAAATGTGTCCTGTTGTAATAGGCATTTGTCAATACCTATGTCTTCTTTGTATTGAGTCCTATCTTCAGGCTTTCCATCTTGACACTCGGTAATACATTTTTCATACCATCTATGCTTGTCGTTTTCAATGTTGCATCATCTTAATATTTAAGATTATTAATGATTTGTCACAGCAAATTGAATTACTTCTTCTTTTCGCAAGTCCAGCCTTCCTGAAAATAGCATGCAGCCTTGTCTGACGCTTCACTCTTTGAACATGCTGTGTCACAATGTTACATTCAGACTGTTGCATCATGTACAATGTAAATTCCTGATGCCTCTGATCAGATGGTTCTGAACACACATATCCATCCTTGTATTTCAAAGTTTCTGTCATCATCACAGTCAAAGGTTTTGCTGTAGTCAGTGAAGTAAAAGTAGATCTCTTTGCTATATTCTTTGGCCTTTTCCATTGTCCAACTAATGTTAGCAATGACATTACTTGTTTCTCTGCCTTTTCTGAATCTCACTTGTTCCTCTGGCAGCTCTTTGTCACAGTAAAACTATAGCCATCTTTGTAGGATTTTCAGTAGTATTTTGCTATCATGAGGTAAAAGTACATTAGTCCTCTAGTTTGCAATTGGAATAAGCACTGATCTTGTCAGGTCCTTGGACCATTTAGCAGTTGTAAATAGATATTGACACAGGCATCTGATGAAATCATCTGCTGCTTAAGAAGATTTTATTAGGCCTCTTGGAATATTGTCACATCCAGGTGCTTTGTTTTTTGACAATAGCTTTATTGCAGCAATGAATTTCATCCTTCAAGGTATTGGGTTCACTACAATTTCCTGTCTTCGTTTCTTTCCGTATCACTGACTCATTTTTTTTAGAGATATTCCATATACACTTTTGATCTTTTCTTAATTTGTTCTGGCACAATTAGCTTGTTCCATTGGTGTCTTTCAACATTCCCATACTTGGTTTGAAACATTTGTTGTAACACTTTGATCTTGCCTATCTATCTTGATCTTGATATCTAAGCCTATCTAGTCTTGATCTTGAGATCTTCATTTTCTATATCTGTACCAGTGATTCAAGGTTTGATTGCAGAGAAAACTGTTATAAAATTTATGGCAAAGAAGGGAGAGATGAACCAAGTGTGCAGCACAGTGTCACTATGTGGGTTTTGGGTTTATATTTTACTCCCCTCTGGGAGTTTTTACCGTACAGTAACATGGTAAACAAAAAATCGTAAAAACCAATCAAGAAATTGCTTTTTTCTTTTTTTTGCAATTTCACTGCACTTGGATTTTATTTCTCCTTTTCCAGTACACTATATGGTAAATTGAATGACGTCATTCAAAATTACAACTCGTGCAAAAAACAATTCTCATGTCTAATATTGACTAAATAGTTAAAACGTTATGACTCATGGAAGAAGGAAGAGGAAAGGCAGAAAATATTAATGGAAAATTGCTGGGTGAGGGGGGAAGGTGTTTATTTGCTTCATTGAATACTTTCCCCAAACACTAATTTTGTCCCTATTAAAGTTCCTTAGTGTTTCCATACACTAAGATACCACTTTCATGTGCAAAATAAATGATGCCAACAAAGGTATCCCCCAAACCGTAAGCAGCTGAAAAGCTAGAATTGATTCTGCTTTTATAGCATTTCTCTCTTGCCAAGTAGAGTTGGCATTCTGGAATCAAGAAAAAATAAGGGTGGCCGCTATAAAGAGTTGAAATTGCTGTATATTTGCTCAGGGTTATATTTTAAAAGAAGGTAGAGAAACAATTATAACTAAAGTAAGGATAAACATATGTTTGTCAACTTGAAGAACAATAATAATATTTGTCAATATGTATTCTTATCTTATATTATGAAAAAGGTTTTACAATCATATCATTCTGCTAAAATGACCATTTAAACATTGTGTATCTTTGGAGAATACTCATTGTTTTCTAAAATCCAATATTGTCAAGCAAAATGACTAGATTGATTAAAATAAGATAAAAAATATTATCGTAATATAATGCTATAAACTACAAGAAAATTAGGAGAATTAAAAAAAAATAAAAAATAGTAACAATTGGAAAATAAGGCAAGGTTATGTAGGCAACTTTATATTAATATCCGTTTGTACTTTACTTCCTTTTTGTAACTAAAAATAATGAGAAAATATAGTCTTATCAGAAGCAGCAGTCCGGTAATATATGCCAGGCAGGGGATGAATTTTACACACCCTATCGTTGAATTGCTAATCCATCATTAGAAAAATGAATTCGACATAGAATGCAGCCCTGTCATAACACAGCCTGCGCCTATTGATAACTTGAAAGGAAAGCTATGGGAGTATGAATTCTCCTGTGCATACTCATTATTGGAATATTCCAGCAGTAAAAATATGCCCAAATGAGGAATAAAACATGCAAGACCAACTCTATCTACAGTACTTTGTCACCAGGAGTCAAATGGACTGGATGTCATGTATGAAATGTATTATACATACATACAAAAGAATGACAGCACCATAGCAGAACACTTTATAGTGAATTACTGCATCTAAAATTGCTTGGTTTAAAAAGAACTATTCAATGAATACATGTATGTAAGTGATTAATTTCATTGACTGGAGGCTAGGAAGAACTCAATGAAGCAACACTAATGTATAAGGGTTATATAAATTTATGCAGTGGTTCACGGAGGTTTATATGAATATGGCATTAGCCTAATTGCTTTCTTTTTTCAATCATGACTTTACTGATAAGATTACATAAATTTCAACAAGTTCAAAACATTTGTGTATTGAGCATTTATAATGTAATTATCAGTAAAATTACAGTAGAATTATACTAGTAATAACATAAGAATGAGAAAACCCCAGGGTGCTCATTCTTATACATGACCTATGTTTTATTCAGTTCTCTAGTTTAAATGTACGTGCAATTGTTTTAAGGTCTGGGAACTTCCTACTACCTTATGGAGAGAAGTTTTCCTGCAACCATAAGAAGACAGTTAAGTAGGTGAGGAGATTGTAGCCACATCCCCCCTCTAGGAAATATCAAATTTGCACTTCAGTAAGGAAGTGGAATAACCAGTGCCACATTTAAGCAGCTCCTCAAAGTCATAATCGCTTTCCAACAATTGTTTTAAGGCACAGTAAAAATCAAAGTGTGTATTGGAAAATGATGCCCTTTTGCAATTAGTATATAAACCTAAGGTTGTATTTCGAATACAGGGATGCTGAAATAACAAATGAACACCACCCCTCCAAAAGGCACCATAATATGGTTGAATATGAAGTCTAACAGAAGAATATCCATGCAGTCAACAAGCTCCTTTTTAGGGTTTCTCTACCTTTAAATTGTTATTGTGAAAATGTGGTGCTATTTCTATGTTGGGTCATTGAATCACCTATAATCAGACAGTAACAAAGCCGCATACAGTCCCTCAGAGTGACAACTAAGTAATGAGTGATGTGATGTGGTGTTTTGTCATCATTACATTTGTATTGACTGGTTGTTAGTCCAATGGTGTCATTGCACCAATCATGGACATGAAGGGCCCCAAAAATAGGGAAATTCGCACAAAAATGTTTTATCATTTTTTCATCTGTATTACAACTCTCTAAGGCTGCTTTCACATCAGCGTTTTTCGCTGATTGCGGCAGTTGCGGTGAAAAAACGATTACCACATAACGGCCCGCGATCGCGGCTCACTTGCCTATGGGGCTTGCGGTAAGTGCGACAGTGTGGGTTTTGGCACTTGTGGCTGCGAATAAACCGCACCTGCCGCAAGTGCCAAACCGCACTTTGCTGCACCTGCCGCACACTTACCGCAAGCCCATTAGACATTGTATGGGGCTTGCCGAAAGTGTGCCGCGATCGCGGCCGTTATGTGGTAATCGCGGCAGTTGCGTTTTTTTCACCGCAACTGCCGCGATCAGCGCAAAACGCTGATGTGAAAAGCAGCCTAAAAAAACTACTTGTAAATACACTTTTTGTTCCTTTGTCAGTTTATGGAGTAATCCAACCTGTAAACTGTTCTCTATGTTACTAGGGCAGCAATTATAAAATATCATATGGTATTTGCATAACTATAGAAATCTGTGTAAATTGTCTACTTTTGCTGCTACGGGTAAAACATATAAACTATAAAACAATAAATCGAAATCATTACGGTAAAACATGTAGAATAATCACAATCTCTGCTCATTTATTTCAGTACTTCTTATTTGTAATTATTTCTTGCCATTTGTATGTAACAAGTTATAAAATCCTGTTTTCTGTACCATTGTTTTATACTTAGCATTTAGTGCTACGTAGGGATTAAATATTACAGCACTGCAAATGCATTGAAGAATACATATTTGCAGTACATGAAATAGTAAAGTTTTGGTAATCTAAAATAGTGTCCTATTAACCCTAGAATGCGTGACATTTGAAATATACACTTTCACATAACCCGGGCCTTTTAGGCCCTTCTGCAAATCATGAAGGAACTCAAATAAATTACTTTTACAAGTTTATTGCAAAATTGCAAAGTAAGATATGAAAAATGCACAACATTAAAACTAGAATTGTTTCCAGAAAACACCAAAAACGTATGTTACGTGAGCCTAAAAGGCCTGCATTATGCATTTTAATGTGATTAATCTTATTGTTCATGTAACATTTTTTTTTTCAAATTTCAAAGATATGAAAAACACATAAACAAGGGTATATAAATGTTGAAGTAAACTAGCTGAAGCTACTTTTCTTTACCAATTTTTCTTTTTCAATTTTATTGATCTTCCACAAAATTTATGCATGTTATCTTTATCTGAATAATGATCATTTACAGACATTTTCTCTACAAAATGGTACAGTAATGCTCAGTTTTTCCTGTCTTTGTTGTACAAATAAATCAGTGCTTTTGTTTTTCTTTCTCCTGGCTCTGGAATTGCCTGATAAAGTGTGCCACACCGCTTCATAGCTTCTCTAGTTTTGGAAGCATTTTATGTTGCTTCTCGCTGCATCATGTAAGGCAGTACAAGTTTATGGCAAAGGTCCTTCAGAATAAGTGCCCTCCTGTCCTCCTTCTAGCATGGAATCCGGATGATTTTCAGTATAAATTATGTAGGAATTGAGGGATATACATCAAGCATATTTGAAAAAAGACTACAGGTCAACGTTTTGCTTGCCTCTTGCATGAATGATCTTTAGCCATTTCACTCATCTTTTCCACACCTTCTTTAGTTTTATTATAGTGTATAGGATGATTGCTGGCTCCTGTTTCCTGTCATTGCAGTCAATACTGGACTCAAGTGCATGGAGTAATATAATGGATTTTTTCTTCTCGCTTTGTCAGACGAACCGTTGTTGCTTTGTGGCTGAAAGCAAAGACACTATCATTAAGTACTCACTATGGAAGGGGCTTCATCACTGAGGAATATCTGGTCGATTTGGCTTCATAGTACAAAACTGTAATACTTTTTCAAGTAAAAATTGCCCAGTTCAACATTAGTAATGCAATTGTCCACTGTAATGTTTTCTACCAAAGTTGTAAATTGTTACAGCAAGAGCCTAGGTCTTTCTGCACTGGGCTCCAACGCCTTTGCAACAGTTGATAATTTTCAGAATAACACATCCAGAATATTTTTTCAAATACTGCTGGTTTACTAGGCATAATTGAATGATCTTACAAATTTCTCTGAAGGTTATTAAATTTCTCCCCATTTGTTACATTACACTAGGAAGGGAAGACTTGTAACAATTCTTGATGAAAATATTCCAGATGTAACCGATAGGGGCTAAATTGATCCGTTTTTCCCAAATTCCAGGATATTTGCTGATCATCAAATCGAAGGCTTCTCCCAAATTACCCCATATTTATCTACTGAATTATTGCTTTTTTAAGGGGGCCCCTCACACGGAACGATATCTTGCCCGATATCGTTTAAGCATCTCCTTTTTGATCGCTTAAGCGATATCGGGCAAGATATCGTGCAAAGTAATCAAGCGATTTACGATGTTAAATCGCTTGATCGTGTACATCGCTGATCCCGAAAGGGTTTGGGTTTTCAGATCTAGCGATAACATCAACGATCTGCATCATCGTGGTGTATGACCCCGATGAAACCATCTCCCAGCGACCGCTGCCCCATGCTGGAGATGGTAACTATGGTACACGTCGGGGAACTAAGCGACGCGCGGCGCCTAGTACCCCCCCATTTTACCATATTTAAAGAGCGAGATCGGGCTTACGCATCGTGTGATCTGTCTGTGTGACATCACACCAGCGATGTGAGCGTATTGTAAAGCGATTGCGATTTCTTTACTCGCACGTGATCGCTTTTACCAATACGCTAAGGATATCTTCAGACGTGTGACTGCCGCCTAATATAGATCAGAAAGTGGGTCAAGAAGTAATACTGGTCATAAAATACATAGTTTTGGATATTCTATTTATCCATTCCTCTGGATTCACTTTTTCATCAGAAGATATATATATATATATATGATTATATTCGATATTTTAAACTTTTTTAACAAATAAAAAACTGAAAAGTGGGGCGTGCAATATTATTCGGCCCCTTTACTTTCAGTTGCAGGCAAATCATCACTCCAGAAGTTCAGTGAGGATCTCTGAATCATGCAATGTTTGTCCTAAATGACTGGTAATGATAAATAAGAATCCACCTGTGTGTAATCAAGTCTTCCGTATAAATGCACCTGCCTGTGATAGTCTCTGGGTTCTGCTTCCAGTGCAGAGAGCATCATGAAGACCATGGAACACACCAGTGCAGGTCCGAGATACTATTGTGGCAAAGATTAAAGCTACATTTAGATACAAAAAGATTTCCCAAGTTTTAAACATCTCAAGGAGCACTGTGCAATCGATCATATTGAAATGGAAAGATGTATCAGACCACTGCAAATCTCCCAAGACCCGGCAATCCCCTAAACATTCATCTCGTACAAGGAGAAGAATGATCAGAGTTGCGGCCAAAAGACCCATAATCACTCTGGATGAACTGCAGCGATCTACTGCTGAGTGGGAGAGTCTGTCCATAGGACAACAACAGTCATACACTGCACAAATCTGGCCTTTATGGTAGAGTGGCAAAAGAAAGCCATTTCTCAAAGATATCCATAAAAAGTCTCGTTTGAAGTTTGCCACAAGCCACCTGCGAGACACACCAAACATGAGGAATAAGGTGCTCTGTGACAGATGAAGCCAAAATTGAACTTTTGGCCACAATGCAAAACGATATGTTGGAGTAAAAGCAACACAGCTCATCACCCTCACATACAATCCCCACTGTCAAACATGGGGTGGCAGCATCATGGTTTGGGCTGCTTTTCTTCAGCAGGGACAGGGAAGATGGTTAAAATTATGGAAGTGGATGGAGCCAGATACAGGAAAATTCAGAAGAAAACCTGTTGGAGTCTGCAAAAGACCTGAAAACGGGGACGGAGATTTCTCTCCCCAACAAGACAATGATCAACACTTTAACCCAAAATCTACAATGGAAGGGTTTTCAAAAATAAACGAAACCGGGGTTTTTAGAATGGCCAAGTCAATGTCCAGACCAATCGAAAATCTTTTGGAAAGAGTTGAAAATGCTGTTAAACGAAACATTCCCATCCAAATTTGTATACCTAACGATTACTATGCCTTTTAAAACAATAAGGAAAAGCCCTTATAATGATGTCATGGGTTTGGAAGCTTCTTGATAGATTTTTGCAAAAATCTTGTAATTAGAGACACACCTGGGGTATGTATTTTAATGCCCACCTGAAACCCACTGCTTCTTTGTATACGTCATGGAAAGCAAAACAGTCAAGTTTTTGGGAAAGGAGAATTGTTGACTAAAAACAAGTCTGGTTCATCCTTGGGTGCAATTTTCAGATGTCTAAGTTCCTCTTTCAACTGTATAAAAAAACCATATGCAAGTGCAAACAAGATGGAAACGTCCAATAATTATATAGCACATGAACAGACAGATTCGTGTCCCAAGTTGGATGTGCTTTAGGCTATTATTTCTTTTGCATTCCAAAGCCTGGGTTGGGAAAACTTGGACACTATGCGGACGGGGAAGTGCATGGGGTTGCAATTTTGGCTGCAAATGTGGCAAAAGGTGGGAACTGTGGCTTGGACGGGGAAATTTTCAAGCAGGTAGGGGAAAGGAAAAGGGAGATAATGGTTACATTAGCAGACTTTGATTGGGGACCCATTCTTTTGGGGGCCCTACAATTTAGGTGCTTTGCTAATATTTTGCCCTGGCATGCTGGAGTTGGCCAACTAGTAGTGGTCAGCCCCTTTTGTTTGATTGGAAATTGAAAATTTACAATTTTTTTATCGGCCACACTTTCTTTAAAAAAGCACCAGACTGCAGAACAACCTATACCTTGAACGAGAACTGCTGAATTGGGGCAATAACACAAAATAATGCCTACTTCCTTTTGGACCAGCCGACTTCATCTTCCTGCCTTTTTTCAGTGCTTCAGATCCCTCCACTTCTGCGCAGCCGTCATCCTTTTGCATGCACTTTTCCAGGTTGGGTCATTGACTCATCGTCCTCCACCTCAATTCCAATTTACAATCTGGTCCTCCTTCGAATTGTTGACTTAACAGGACTTGTTGGGAACTTTGTATCATCATCATTTCCCTGTCTTGAGACAGTAATTGCCAATTTTCCAACTATTCTTAGTGACTATTTCATAAAATTTGGCATCACCATACATGATATTCTCGATATCCCTCTGAAACTTCACAGCAAAAGGCCAAAACCAAACAATAAATAGAAGTAAAACAGATCCTAGAATGTAATGAGCAGGGCGTAACTAGAACTGGCCGGGCCCCATAGCAAACTTTTGAACGGGGGCCCCTCCAAGACAAAACCCCCCCAAAGACCCCCCTTCAAGACACACCCCCTTACCGAAACGGTGTTAACAGTCCCGACCCACCCAGTTTTACCTATTACTCGAGTATAAGCCGACACCGGTGTATAAGCCGACCCCCCTACTTTTTCCCCCCAAAAACTGGGAAAATCTATTGACTCGTGTAAAAGCCGAAGGGGTGGACCCCAGCACAGGTATACAGGCCCCCCCAGTGGTATACAGGCCTCCCCTGGTAGTATTCAGCAGGGCCTTCCCCCAGTGGGTTTTAAAAAAAGTATACCCGCACCTCCCCATTTGGGATTTACAGGCCCCCCGCAGTATATACAGCAGCCCGGTTACAGCACCTCCCCAGTGGGGGAAATACAGCGCCCCAGTGGTATACAGCAGCCTCCCCAGGTATATAAAAGGGCCCCGCAGTATAAACAGCGCCCCAGTTGTAATACGGCCCCCTGGTGTATATAAAGGCTAAAACAGCTCCCAGAGTCCAACAGGGTATACGAGTCCCCGCACAGGGTATAATAGTCCCAGCACAGGTACAGCCCCAGCACAGGGTATACAGCTCCCCGAGTCCCCCCGGAAAACACAGGGTATAAGCTCCCCGAGTCCGCGTGGGACACAGGGTATACAGCTCCCCGGTCCCGCGTGCACACAGGGTATATACAAACTCCCCAAAATCCCGCGCGCACACAGGTATTTCAGCTCCCAGAGTCCCGCACACACAGGTATACAGCTCCCCAGTCCCGCTGCACACAGGATAAAAAAGCTCCCAGAGTCCCCCGGGGTGACACGAAAATACAGCCCAGAGTCCCGGCGCCACACAAAGGGGTTTCAGCTCCAGATCCCCCGTCCCCACGGTAACAGCTCCCAAGTCCGGCTGCACACAGGGTATTTACACTCCCAGAGTCCCCCCGGGTGCACACAGGGAATACAGCACCCCGAGTCCCCCGGGGTGCACACGGGTATATACAGCTCCCCGATCCCGGGCCCCACACAGGATACAGCTCCCAGAGTCCCCAACACAGGTATACAGCTCCCAAGTCCCGGCGTGCACACAGGATATAGTTCCCCCAAATCCCGCGTGAAAACGGGGATATAACTCCCAGAGCCCCCCGGGCGCCAACAGGGTATACAGTTTCCCAGAGTCCCGGTGCCCACAGGGTATAAGCCCCCAGAGCCCCCTGAAACACAGGGTTATACAGCTCCCAGACCCCGGCGTGCACACGGGGAATACAGCCCCCAAAGAGTCCCGGCGTGCACACAGGTTATACAGTCCCAGAGCCAGGCCGCACACAGGTATACAGCTCCCAGAGTCCCGGCGCCACACAGGGTATTATAAAGGCCCCCCAGTGTCCCTCAGCACACACAGGGATAAACAGCCCCCCCCCACAGTGCCCCCAGCAGAAACACACAGGGTATTACAGGCCCCCTCACAGTGCCCCAGCAGCACCACAGGTATATAAAACCCCCCCCCTCCCCAGGGGCCCTGGCAGCGCACACACACAGGTATATACAGGCCCCTCAAAGTGTCCCCCAGCACCCACACAACACAGGGTAATACGGGGGCCCCCCCTCATGTCCTGGCAGCAGCACACCCCCAGGTATATACTGGCCCTCACAGTGCCCCAGCAGCACACACAGACACAGGGTATATACGGGCCCCCCCCCCCAAGTGCCCCCTGGCAGCAGCACACACACAGGTATTACGGCCCCCCTCACAGTGTTCAGCAGCACACACAGACACAGGGTATATAAAAGGCCCCCCCCCCTCATGTCCCTGGCGCAGCACCCACGGGTTTATAAAAAAACAGGCCCCCCCATGCTGCCGGCTGTCACTGTCAATAAATTTTGTTATAAGCGGCGCCTCTCACCTCCGGGCTCATGCAGCACAGCTCCGGGCCCCTTCTAATCCTGCTTGTTGTTGCTCTGTGCTTTTAGGACTGGTCACTCGGTCAGAAAAGTAGGACAAGTCAAGGAAGGACTCACTCGGGGGTCGGGGGGGTCACAGGGCCGGCCAGGGGCGAATCTGCAAGAAACATACCCGTAGGCAGGAGCAGCAGGCTACGACGGCCGGCAGCCCCTTGATTTTTTGTTTGCGGCGCCTGCGGCCGAAATTGAATAGGAGGGGCCCTGGGCATCCCCCTGCCAGGGGGGGCCCCGTCGGCCGGGCCCCCACCCCCCACACCTGACGGCCCCCACACAATGACAACAGTTCGCAGGCGCACTCCGGTTAAGCAGCGGCTGCGCAGCGGTGCGTAGCGGCGTTGGTCCGGGGCCCGGGGCCCGGGTCCAGTTTCTGTGGGCCCCCGGGGGAAAAGGTCTCAGTGGGCCCCCTTAAAGTACATAACTGGCTTAAAAATAAATATTATATATATATATATAAAAATATTGCCGCAAAACTTACCCCCAGCCCCCTAAAACAATGCTGGGGGGTTGCGCCAAAGTGAAGCATGTGCGCCCCCTAGGGAAATGAAAAAGCCAATCTGCCACAAATTTTTAAAAAAAATCCTATGTGAAGGCAGCCTTACAGGAACAGTGAAATGCTGAAACCAGCACGAGCTGTTTCTGACGTGAGTAAAATTAACTTGTAGGACGGGCTAAAATGCGATGCGTTCCCTTGCCTTTTTAAAAATACCCTTCAAATGCAAAAAGTTGCATTTTGTGCGTTGGGATCTTGGTATATTTCACAAGCATCCTGAAGCGCACAATAATGCAACAGCTCCCAAAGGAGCCGCAAATGCCCAAAGGTGGCAAACCCCCAGCCAAGCGATTTTCTGCGTCCAGATCTCTCTTTTCCTTTACCTTCTTCTTGCCGCTCCGGGTCCTCCGGTCGCTCTGCACATACAGTACAGTGATGACATCGGCCCCTCATGCTGAGCTGCAGAATGCAGACAGCGGCAGAAGAGACTCGGAGAAGAATGCGCTGGCAAGGGGCTGAACTATAGAGCGAAACCGCGGGCTATCATGGTCACATACCTCGTACACCAAAGCGGCTCTGGGTCCGAAAAACCCATAAAACACACGGCTTGCTCCGTACACCTCGTACACACATGGTCTGCTCCGTACACCCCCGACACACGCGGCTCCGCCCCCGTACACCCTACACACATGCTCTGCTCCTAAAAACCTGTACACACTCGCTCTGCTCCTACACCCCGTACACCCTCGGCTCGCACCCTAAAACCGGTACACACTCGCCTTTGCTTTCCCTACACCTCGTAAACCCCCCCTCGGCTCTTTCTCCGTACACTCCTACCACCGGCTCTGCTCCCCTGCACCTGTACACACTCGGCTCTGCTCCGTGCACCTCGACACACTCGGCTCCGCTCCCTAACCTCTACCACACCGGTCTTGCTCTGTGCACCCCCGTACACACTCGCTCCGCTCCCTACAACCCCCGTACACGCTCGGCTTTCCCCTCCCTACAAACCCCGTACAACTCGCTCTCCCCGTGCACCTGTACACACATGGCTCTGCTCCGTACCCCCTCGTAAAACACTCGGCTCTGCCCGTACACCTCGTAAAAACACTGGCTCTGCTACATTCACACCCGTAAATCCCTCCTGAACCCACACATAACCTTACCCAATTCCCTACACCCGTAAAAACACTCACCTCTGCTACATTCACACTGTAAATCCCCTCCGGAAACCCAAAAACAAACTTCACCTTATTTGAGCATCATTTATTGTGGCCGAACAGTCCCCGATACACTGAGGGGTGATCATGAACCCCCGGGCTCTCCCCATTTCCCCCGACATCTCACAGGTCCTGTAACAGTTTGGGTGTGGGGCAGCTCTGTCGCTCCCGGGAGGGGGGAGGAGGGAGACCTCCGGGGCTGCAGGAAGCAGAGCCTTTAAAATGACCCCCCCAAACTCCCCCCGGATATGCTCTGGCCTTGGCTGTGGGCAGTGCTAGGGGCCCCTGAGCAGGTGCTTACTTAAAAACAAAGTCCCTTTCCCAGGACTGATGTCTGGACAAAATTGCAACGAAGCAGACAAGGAGAAATCAGGTGATTTGAGATTAATAACAACCTATAATCCATCACGAGTAGGAGTTAAAAAGTTGATTGAAAAATATTGGTTTATTCTGAAGGCTGATTCTATTTTAACTAAATCTATATAATAGATATAATCTCATAAACCCCTTATCATCTATAGGAGCAAATGTCTAAAGAATATGGTCTCACAACACGGAATTGAAAAAAATAAAAAAAGGAAAGGATTCAGTTGAGAACCCGGGCTGTTACATGTGTAAATCTGCAAAATGCATGAACTGCAAAATGATCGTGTCAGGCACCACTGAATTCCGTTTTCACACCACAGATAAGAATTTTAAAATACCATCTAAATTGCCAATCCTAATACATGGTCTACATGCTCTCCTGTCCTTGTGATCTGCAATATGTGGTCCGTACAATCCAATGTGTTCATGCCAGAATGAACAAACATCGCCAGAATATAAATAACGGATTTATGCAACACAGTGTCTCTAAACACTATTGCTTACATCACCAAAAGGACTCATTAAGTCTGAAACTATATATAATTAATTGGATCCCTAACACCGTACAGGACTGATACAACACTCATTAAAAAAGAGAGCTACTGGATATATACCGTGTTTCCCCGATAGTAAGGCCCCCCCGATTGTAAGGCCGCCTAGGGGTAAAGGGGAGGCCTGCTAATGTAAGGCCTCCCCCGATTATAAGGCCTTACAACCGGGGGGGCCAATGTAAGGCCCCTAGCGGAGGGGGGGGGGGAGCGGGAGCGGGTCGCACGTCACGTGCGCCCGCTCATTACATATGCACTGCATCCCCCTGTCAATCAGCGACAGGGGGAGCAGTGCATTATACTGTATATATGGGCCCCCTATTGCTGGCACACTACCCCCCTGTTCTGAGGCCCCCACCGCTGCTGCTGCTGCAGAGATCTTACCCTCCAGGGTCTTCTTGCAGCAGCCAGCGCGTCCGGTCCGTCCTCTGTCCTCGGCTGTCTTCCGGATCATGTGACCCGTCGCAGCGCATGACGTCATCGCGACTGCGACCGGCCGGTCACATGATCCGGAAGACAGCCGAGGACAGAGGACGGACCGGACGCGCTGGCTGCTGCAAGAAGACCCTGGAGGGTAAGATCTCTGCAGAAGCAGCAGCGGTGGGGGCCTCAGAACAGGGGGGTAGTGTGCCAGCAATAGGGGGCCCATATATACAGTATAATGCACTGCTCCCCTGTCGCTGATTGACAGGGGGATGCAGTGCATATGTAATGAGCGGGCGCACGTGACGTGCGACCCGCTCCCTCAGTGTCCCAGCAGTAGGGGGCCTGTAGGCCACACTGCTGGGGCACCCAATGTAAGGCCCCCCCCGAAAGTAAGACCGGGGGCCACTTTTGGCCCCCAAAAAAATGTAAGACAGGGTCTTACTTTCGGGGAAACACGGTAAGTTGGGCACGCTATATCCAGAAGGTCTACACCTATCCATTGAAAATACGGTAAAATAATTTCAGAATTTTAAAAGAAAGGATAGCCCCTTGTTTCTGGAATAGAAGAATAAACATATGATATATGATATATTTTTCTTGTTAGGTAATCAAATGAGAATACTAACTTGCCTTTTTCTATCTTTTACATATTACCGTTAGAGAGCCCACTCTCTAAGTAAGTAAAAGAGTTTTTAAAGATAATTTTTCTTTTTAAATAATTTTTTTAGAAAAACTTTCAGAATCACAGATGTCAGTAGTAACCTCTATGGGAAGAGAATACTTCTATAAAAATATTTTTATATTTATATTATATATATTTTATTTTATTAAATTAAATAAATGTGTTAGTACGATTTTAAATTTTAGTAATTTTTATATTTATCAAGAAAGATAATTAGCAGATTTTAATGAGGTAATAATTGTTATAGCGATTTTACAATGATTTTATAGTATTTCATTCATTAGGTTTTAATCTGTGGTGTGTATCAACTATATCTATGCATTGCCTGCATTAAATATCCTATAGCCTTGAAATCACACCATTTGATAAAGTGAAGTGAGGGTTAAAAACAATTGAAACCAACTGGTTGTGATTGGATGTTAATATGTAAATGTCTATATAATGCAACTTCCCCTTATTTTGTGTAATCCCCACTTGATGAAGATGGCGTGCCACCATTTAAACACATTGTGGAATAAAGTTGAGTATTGTAACTTTATTTCGCATTAATGGGGAACTTCGGGGAGATAAAAACAAAAAAAAGTGTTCTGTCCCTGTGTCCATGTGCCCTCCAACATGATGAAGCAGAGCTGGGCACTACAGTTCTAGGATCTATAGATTGCTTTTAAATCAATACAATCATATCTGCTCCTCAGCACTCACCCCTACCTTTGGGGACAGAATAATTCAGCCTCATGCTGCAGCAGTGACAGGAGGTGTGTAGGGGCCCTGGGGGGCTCCATGATCATCTTACATTCCAGCCCCCTCATACTTCTGAATGAACAGGGGGTGTCACAGGGGGCGTGGAAACCGGCTCCATGGTTACACTACAATCCAGCCCCTGATATACATCCTATGTAATGTAAGAACAGGTATGTCTCTTTTTAAATATAAATCATGTCAATAAGAAGATATAAATACATGCTGTGATCTTCTGCTGTATGATCTATGATCTATGATAGTGCATAGTGTGTGCTACCATGTATCAGGCCAGGAGCACAGGCAGAGCACTACATTGGTTTATTCAGCACTAACACAGTCTCCCCTCCCCCATATTACCCTGTTAGGTTCCTGTGCCCTGAAACTTTAGCACTATGTGTGGAGCCCACTGGGACGGGGTACTCGGTACCAGACCGGGGTATCACGGGGGTTATGATGCCGATCTTGGTCTGGACCGTGTCCCGAGCCCACAAGTAAAGGTTGGGGGTTATTTACAGGGGATAAAGTTGTGACACCACACATGGTATGTGGTCAGGGTGACCACCGCTGCTGCAGAACCTCCGGAGATGATGGATGACAGCCTGTGATGTGACGGCTCTCCACGGGCAGAGCCTGGTCCCGGGGCAGTGTTGATGACAACAGTTCATGAGGGAGAACAGGGTTTTCAAGGATTACACAGACTCATGGTTTTATAGTTTTCCAAGTCTTTACTGAAGCAGATGGTAATTCAGCTGAGTACTGTCCACTGAGTCTGTACAGGGGCCAGGTTGCTCCCACCCTGGCTGGGTCCTTTAGCTCCCTGTTCCTGTGCTGTGTGTGTGGCCCTGCTGCCACTTTAGCTAAGCTGCTGGCCCTGTTTCCCCTCACGGGTACCAACTTCCTAGGCAACTTTAGCCTTATTCTGTGTTCCTGACCCAACCGTGTTGCTTCACTGTGGTACAGTGAAGACGTGGGACCCTCACTAATCTGGTGTTCACTGTGCTGCTTGTGTCAGGCACAGCATCGGATTCAGTATCCGTTCTATGCGCTTCTCTGGGGTGTCTCAGGAGACTCGGTCTCCCAGGTCTGGTCCTCTCTGCCCTGTCTCCTTTTCCTCAGACCCTGGCTTGGTCTGGAACTAGACATTGGACCGTAGGTTGAGCCTAACGCAGCTCTTTTACACCCCGGTCTTTCTTCCTCAGTGCTGCCCCGCACAGAACTAACTGCCACTTCATCTCCACACCAGAATATATAGGGAAGCAGCTTTAGCTCCCCTTCTGGCTTGGAGGTGCTAGTGTAGTGTTGTGGGTTGTGTGGGGAGTTAACCCTTTGTGGTGGTGTTACTGTGGCACATGAACCCTGGGGTGCCATATATGCATGACTGACTTTCTCTGTCCCTAAAGGGAGGGGTAAGTGCTGAGGAGCATATATGATTTTATTGATTTATAAGTGATGTATAGGTCCTAGCAATGTAGTGGACAGCTCAGCTTTATCATATAGAAGGGCAGGGACAGTACAAATGTTTTTTTATCCTCCAGGATAAAGATTCCCCTTTAACTCTGCAATGTTTCAACATACCCCAGAGATTATGAGATTGTTTTTTTTCGTAACATATTCAATTCTATGATGATTGGCAAATTAGGTCAATATGTTTTGAGTTTATAAAAATATCAGAAATTTAACAGAAATGTCTAAAAATTTGAAATGTTCCAACTTTGATGATCCCATGGATCCAGAATGTCACACCACATAAAATAAATAACATTTATCACATGTCTGCTTTACATAAACACCATCTGTAAAATTGTAATTTATTTGTTAGGATGTTAGCAGCTTTAAAATTCTAGTAGTATTGTTTCATTTTTGAAGAAGCTAATAAGACTTATTTTTAGCAATTACAGTATTCATTTTTTTAAGTGACTTTGGGGAACTTACAGTATATATTTGAAATCCCCCATCCCATAAGTGATAACATTTTAAAAACAACACCCCTCATCATATTCAGCATTGTTTTCAGGTAGTTTATTAACTCTTCATCTGCTTTACAAGGAGGAATGCAAGTATGCAAGTGCTATTCTTTGGATTAAACAGGTACATTAGCCCAAAGTAATACATCAGAGCCATATTAGACCTTTTTCTATACCTATGCCTTGTGCTCTGAATTTTTTTATGGGTACACAGTACAGGCATATAATGTTTAATGGCCTGCCCCTATGTTTTATATTGTCTGTGATAGCCCTACTGTGCTACTGCGATGCCCGCTACTACTCAGTAACCGGTCTGGTCGGTTTGGTGGGATATCACGGTTGTGGTGACCCGCCTCCATGGCTCTGGGCAAGCAGTAAAAGGGGATTATTTACAAGGGATAGTTTATGACGCTAGCTGTGGTACTCAGCCAGGGGTGGCCGACGCTGCAGGATATGGCCGCTGGGGCAGATGTTAGTGCAGCCGGGATGGTAAAGCTCCCCACAGGTGGAGCTGGGTTCCAAGTATAGTCTGAACAGTCTATAGTGTTGGTGATGGTCATTGGGATGCAGGACTGAGGGCGCAGGCAATAATTGGAGGACACAAAAGGGCGCAGTTTCCATTACTTTACTTGGTGTATGGTACTGCAGTCCGGGGTACTGGTTACAGGTGTTAGAAGGGATCCGGCCGGCCTGGAAGCATTCTAGGATCCACCTCACTAAGTGGGATTGGAGGCCTTCCTGCTGTGCTCTTTCTTCAAGTCCCTGCGTCTTATAGCTACACTGCGGCCCTTCTCCTGCTTGATGGTTCTGACCTATATGGCAGGCAGCATGAGACTCTCTCCGGTGCCACCTTGCTGAAGGCAGCTCCAGGCTCTTGGCACACTGCTGTGCTGCTGGATATTCCGTGAGGCCAAGAGACTTGCAGTCTCTTGCCCTCCAGACATGGCTGTCGGGTCATTCAGCACCAGCACAGCCAAGGACACTGGCAACCTTTTCATAGCACTTCACTCTGGGGAGATCCCAGTCACTGTTCAACTTCCCAGAGCCTTCTTCTCGACTTCCTCTCTCTTCCCTGTACTCAGATGTTCTGACGAACTCCTCCTCCTGGCCACAACCAGGGCAGTTCCCCTGAAGTCAGGTTCTCGAGCTCCCCCTTCTGGTCTGCAGTCACAAAAAGTGTTGCATAGTGGTGTTACCTAGCATGGGAACCTCCTCCTGCTTCCAGGCATGACATCACCCCCTGTAAGGGAAGCAATGCCACTGTGGCAATCGGACCACTGGGGTGCCACACTACACCTTGTAATCAGATTGCTGCAGGGCCGTAAATGCATTTCTACACCTAATGCCACTATTTCAATCTATGAATGTGCATCATGTGTTTAGGGTCACTCTTGGCATGTGTTTTTTAAGGTGCTTTTTGACAGCCTGCGTTTTTGCATGCGTTTTTGCTGATAGGTGTGGGGGACCCTTGAAAAATGCATGCAAAAACGCATGTACCATTTAGTGCCACATAAAAATGCATGAGTTTCCCATAGGGCCTCATGTTAAATAAACGCATGCGTTTTTGAGAAAGCACCAAAAAATGCTGTTTGCAGTATTTTTTTGTGCTGAGCCAAAAACGCATCCCAAAAACGCATGGTACATTCAGACATGCGTTTTTGCTATTGGGGCATGTGTTTTTTGCATGGGGGCCTATGGATGCATTTTTGCATGCGTTTTCACAAAACGCAAGTCTCAAAAACACATGTAAAATCTGCAATTGTGACCCTAGCCTAAAATGCTGCAGGACATTTTTTTTTTAATACAGATTTCAGAAATATTTACTCAAATTTGATCCTCCATGGATCAATCCTCTCATCTCTTGTTGTGGCGTGAATTGTCATTCATTGGACTTGTGACTAGTAAAACTTGTAAAAATTTAGACCAGTGCACATTGTTGTTTTTTAGTTATTTATATTTTGTTTGTTTTTTTAAAAAAACATTATTATTCACTGTAACAACAAAAAAAAATCTTAATTTATCATACTATGTTGCTTGCGAGTTACACGCATTAAGGCAACAGCACTTAGGCTAGGGTCACACTTGAGCATGACGCCAGCGCTAAAATCTTTGAAAAGCAGCCGCAGCGCAGAGCGTTAATGCTATGCACTGCCAGTGAACTGGAGCCCCATAGCAACCCGCTGTTTATCTTAGCAGCGGTCACACACCAAGCTGCAAGACGTGCAATTTATCACAGCGCACAGGAATACGCTGTAGACAGTATTTCCTGTGAGCTGTAATAAAGCGCACTCCCTGTCTGACCGCTGCTAAGGTAAACAGTGGTTTGCTATGGGGCTCCGGTTCACTGGCAGTGCATAGCATTAACGCTATGAGCTGCGGCTGCTTTTCAAAATATTTTAGCGCTGGCGTCATGATCAAGTGTGACCCTAGCCTTACACTTGTTAAATTGGACCAGTACAGATAATAATGAACACTGGTGTGCTCACACCAGAAAATGGCCATTGATACAGTGTATCTGTGGCGCCCCACTAAGAGTGCGTCACAAAAGGGTACTGCACCCCTGCCTGAAGGTGTCGTATGCTTTGTTTGGTAATGAATAGAATAAGCCTCAAGCTCCAGCACACCATGCAAACACTTAGTGTTAGAGGACCAATTAGACACCAGTTGCTAGGGTAACCGGTCCTGGTGGGAGGAGAGGCTAGGTTATAAAGCAGTGGGGAAAGCAGCAAGGAGTTAGTCAAGAGAGATCAAGAGTGTGTGCAGTGCAGTGAGAAGAGTTCAGTCAGAAGTGAGTGAAAGAGTGGGAAGGAGAAGCTGCAGATGAAGCAGAGTTGGAGAGCTACAGAACAACAGAGAGAAGCTAACAGGGAGGGCACCTCAACCTGGTTACCCAGAAGAGAAAGGGGCCAAGAATAGAATGGATAACCAAATGCCCTAGCCCAGTCCAAACCCGGAGTACCGGCTCCGAAGTGGTCCAGCTGGCTACAACCCTGAACCACAAACCCGAAGTGGTCGATGACTTTATAGGAGCATGACCCAACCGCCC
Organism: Allobates femoralis; assembly: GCA_033576535.1. Lineage (NCBI taxonomy): Eukaryota > Metazoa > Chordata > Amphibia > Anura > Aromobatidae > Allobates > Allobates femoralis. Next base: position 164,018,796 of record JARQOC010000003.1, read on the forward strand.
TACAACCAGCACGGTCCTCACCAGAAGCGCCAAACAGAGTTGGGGTCTCCTTGGAGAGAAAAGGGGATCACATTTATCTCGACAGGCCTGGTCAAACAAGCAGGATCCTTGTAGGGCAGCAGAGCAAGGGACAGTGAGTGTGTTAGAGAAGGAACACCAGTGGAGCTTCATAGGGACACTGCTCATTGCCAGAACCAGTTTTGTATTATAGGAGAAGAAAAAGAAGTCGCACTCAGAGCTTCTATAAACAGCGGTTCTTTATTGTGCTTCAGTGCACACAGCAGGTGGTGGCATGCGGGTGGGAGGACGGGGGCACGACGTTTCGCGCCGTATAAGGCGCTTCAGCAGGTTAGTCCAGGACTAACCTGCTGAAGCGCCTTATACGGCGCGTAACGTCGTGCCCCCCGTCCTCCCACCCGCATGCCACCACCTGCTGTGTGCACTGAAGCACAATAAAGAACCGCTGTTTATAGAAGCTCTGAGTGCGACTTCTTTTTCTTCTCCTATAATACAAAACTGGATGTGACGTATCGGAATTTTGGGAGTGAGCACCAGAGCGTGCAGAGCGGTGCAGCAGGGAGGACCCTCCTCATCATCCTCCATAGCCAAGGGCTGAAAGCTTGCAGGCAGCGGTGAAATCTCCCCAGGCTGTATGGGAGACGCTGCAAGGTGGTGCTGACCCCATCCTAATCTTCAAAACCGTGAGTCATTGCCAGAACCACCCGATGCACTAGTCTGCAACAACAACTGCATTACCCTGTAACCCTGCAGAATTACCGGAGTAAAATACCCGTTCAGAGTGAGCAATGTGTCAGTGATTTCTTCCTTGAACTGTTATTTACCTGCCTTGCTCCACAGTGACTGTGCTGCCGTACTCCACCATCCATTACTACTTCCAACTCCCCGGGGACCCCGCTCCTCCTGTAGGGAGCCACTCCATCTTGCTGCCGCCCATCATCCCTGAGGTTCCAGCAGCTTCGGTGCCATCGCCGGGACCTACAGGGGGCGTCACGAACAAACATTTCTTTTATTTTTCTTTTATTTTCCCTTTTTCATTGACCACCAGGGCCACAGCCTCAGGCATCGCCACCCGTGACCTCCAGACTGCGCCTGAGATCTGAGTTCCCTGGCCTGGGTGAGTCATGTCCTGACTGCAATAATACAGGGAATTGTTGCAGTTAGATATATGACAATGTGGAGCCCACTGGGACGGGGTATTCAATACTGGACTGGGGTATCGCTGGGGGTATCACGGCAGTCTTGGTCCGGACCGTGTCCCGAGCCCAGAAGTAAAAGGGGAGTTTGTCGTGATGCCACCCACGGGTTGTGTTCAAGGTGACCACCGCTGCTGCAGAACCTTCGGGGATTATGTTTGGCAGCCGGTGATGTAAAGGCTCTCCGTGGGTAGAGCTTGGTTCCCCGAGGCAGTGATTATAATAGTCTATGATTGATGCTATGGATATTGCAGGATAGGGGTGGTAGTAGAGGTGATGGCAGTTTGTGAGGGAAGGTAGAGCTTGAGTGCAAGGATCACACACACTCATGGTTTTGTAGTTTTCCACGTATTTACTGTTGTTGTTATTCAGCAGAGTACTGTCCACGGAGTCTGTACCGGGGCCAGGTTGCTCCCACCCTGTCGGGTCCTTGGCTTCCCACTCCTGCGCTGTGTGTGTGGCCCTGCTGTTGCTTTAACTAGGCTGCTGGCCCTGATCTCCTCACAGGTACCCACTTGCTAGGCAACTTGAGTCTTTCCGTGTGTTTTTGACCCCGCCGTGTTGCTTCGCTGTGGTACAGTGTAGAGCTATAACCTCCACTAGTTCGCTGTTTACTGTGCTGCCTGTGTCAGTCACAGTTTCGGATCCGGTATCCGGTCTTTGCACTCCTCCGGGGCGAGTTATGAGGTAACTCAGTCTCCCAGACGTGTTCTCCTGTTTCTATTGACCCCTCTCCTCAGACCCTGGCTAGGCCTGGAATTGAGTAGCAGACTGTGGAGAAGCCTAAGGCAGCTCCTTTACACCACAGTCCCTCTTCCTCAGTTCAGGTACTGAACTACTTCCTCTCTACACCAGAATATATAGGGGAGCTGCTTTAGCTCCTCCTCCTGGCCTAGAGGTGCTAGTGCAGTGTTAGGTGTTGTGTGGGGAATTAACCCTGGTTGATGTTACTGTGGCATATTAACCCTTGGGGTGCCACATTAACAGTCAAACATAATCAAAATATATATATATATATATACATATATATATATATATATATATATATTTTATATTATGTGCAAATACCTTGACTTGAATAGTAGAGGGTAAGAACTGGCACAGCCAAAGTGGACAAAAAACTGAGCTTATCCCAAGCACACAAGAGTCAAGCGCAGTGCCTACATATACAGAAGCAAATTGGAACAAATAGATGTTTTAAAATGGCTACACTATGCCTGGTGTTGTAAAATGTGATATCATACCTGTCAGTGATTGATGGACTGGTGTGTGAGTCACTAGATTGCTAGAATTGACGGCTTGTGTTACATAAATTCTCTAATGTGATCCTACAAGCAGATGTTATGGTGGGTTTACACGCCGCGATATCGGCGTCCAACTCCGACCCAACTCCGACAAAAAGTCACGTGGGTCGTGAGTTGGAGCCGATATCGGGTGCGCGTTGTATTGTTTTAGCATCCAACGCGATGCTGGAACGATGCCAAAACGATATCGGAGTTGAATAGCAAAGCTATTCAACTCCCCGATATCGCAAGGCCGTTGTACCAGCATCGCTGCGTGTGACAGCCCAACTCCGATGCGTACTCGCACCTCACCCATTAACTCCCATGTTAAATGGTTGTTACTGGGTTGGTGGGCGTACACATCGGCGGGACGTTGTTTCCCGATATCGCAGCGTGTAAACCGGCGATGCGATATCGGGAAAAGCGCTCAAAAAATGCGCGCTCCCGCGGCGTTGCCTCCGATATCGCGGCGATATCGGGACGTGTAACCCCACCATTACACTTTATGTACAGCATGGAAATATGCTGAAGGTGGTGTACAGGGGATATACTGGAGTGTGATGAATTGCTGCTCCTGCACTGGACTAGTAAAGCAATGATGGAAAAAAAGGAGCTGTTTTTTTAACATGGATTCCTATTGGAAATGCATCCGTTAACGCATCGTACATATAAGTACCATTCGTTAACGCATAGCGTTTTTAGGTGCAAAAATGGCATTTTCAAAAAACGGAATAATGTTTTGGAAATGGAAAAAACTAATGGACACGTGTGACCCTAGCCTTATACATATTTTGGTTTTGTATCTCCTCTTAATATAAACACATTAACCCTAAAACTTATGCTGGTAATTAGGTGTATGCATTGATAGTAATTTGTGGCAGTTGCCAGCAGTATTGTTGTAGCACTTCCAATTGTTAAATTCAACTAGATAACCAATGCAAAACAGGGATGTTGCATGAACAACATGTAACTTAATCAATTGATATTGGAATAATAATAAGTTCCACAACTGAACGTGTTTAAAAATCTTTTCTTGTGCTGAGATAGTCTAGGGTCACACATGCCCATCAGTTTTTTTCCTTTTCCAAAACCGGATTCCGTTTTTGGAAAATGCCATTTTTGCATCTAAAAAACGCTATGCATTAACGCATGCATTAACGCATGGTACCTATATGTACCATGCATTAACGGATGTGTTTTCCATAGGGCCCCATGTTAAAAATACGCTATACATATTGCAGTTGATGCAGTTTCAAAAACGCATAGCATTTTTTTAGTGCACTTTTGCCACTGCATTTTTTGCATTGCAGCCTATGGATCTGTTAACGGATCCATTTTTCAACAAAATCTAAGTTGAAAAATGGATGCTTTTAGTGGATCCAAGGGATTATTTGTGACTTTAGCTACAAACTTATGTATGTTCTCCTGTTATGTATTTTTATGTGCTGTACCTGACCATGCAGATCTGCAGAAGCTTACAGCTGCTGCTTTCTGAAGTTAGGCCCCATTCACACGCTGCTTTTTTTGTTGTGTATTGTTAAGCACAAGCTCATCACAAACCAGGAGTGGGTGATTAAACATATAAGTGGAGCACTTGTTTCTATTAAGGGGGGTTTACACGTTGCGATATCGGTGTCCAATTTCAATGAAAAGTCACATGGTTCGATCGTTGGAGCCGATATCGTTCCTGCGTTGTATGGTGTGAACGTCCAATACGATGCAGGAACGATGTCAATGCGATATCGGGGATTGAATGAGCGTGCTATTCAATGCTCCGATATTGAATGGAGATTGGAGCCGGATCGTGCTGTGTGACAGCCCAACAACGGTGTGAAGTTCAACGTCACCCATTCACTCCCATGTTAAATGGTCGTTTCTAGGTTGGGGGGCGTAGACATCGTACGGACGTTGGATTCAGAAATCGCAATGTGTAAACCTCCGATGCGATGCGGGAGAAACGTGCACTAAATGCGCGCTCCCCAGCCATTGAATTGCGATATCGCAACGATATTGAAACGTGTAAGGCTGCTTCCACACTGCAGTTTTTTCACTGATCAGTGTCCATCAGATTTGTGTGCCAAAACCCGGAGAGAAACCAGGAGAGGAACTTGCAGAGAAAAACTATAATTGAAAGATTGACACCTGTTCTGAGTTTTGGAGACACTCCTGGTTTTGGCACACAAATCTGATGGACACTGATCAGTGAAAAAACTGCAGTGTGGAAGCAGCCTAACCCCACCTTTAGACCTTTTGGTGGGGTTACACGTCCCGATATCGCGGCGATATCGGAGGCAACGATGCGGGAACGCGCATTTAGTGCACGTTTCTCCCTACATCGCATCGCCAGTTTACACGCCACGATATCGGGATGCAACGTCCCGACGATGTGTACGCCCACCAACCCAGGAACAACCATTTAACATGGGAGTGAATGGGTGACGTCAGCGTACACATCGTAGTTGGGCTGTTACACGCTACGATGCTGCTACAACGGCCATGCGATATCGGGGAGTTGAATAGCTCGGCTATTCAACCCCGATATCGTTTTGGCATCGTTCCAGCATCGCGTTGTACGCTCAAAACCGTACAACGCGCAAACGATATCGGGTCCAACTCGCGACCCACGTGACTTTTTGTCGGAGTTGGGTCGGAGTTGGACTCCGATATTGCGGCGTGTAAACCCGCCATTTCCTCTGAGTGTGCCACTCCCGGTTTTGATTGTTCCACTCCTGGCTTTTTTTTGAGCTTCGGTGTAAAAATACGCAGCAAAAAAAGCAGTGTGTGAATGGGGCCTAAGGCCACGTGCACATGTTGAGTATTTGATGAGTTTTTTCACCTCAGGATATGTAGCCAAAATCAGGAGTGGATAATTAAATACAGAAGTGGTGCAGGTGTTTCTATTAGACTATTCCTCTGATTGCTCCACTCCTGGTTTTGTCTACAAATCCTGATGGTGGGTTTACATGTCCCGATATCGGCGTCCAACTCCGACCCAAAGTCACGTGGTTCATGCGATGGACCTGATATCGTTCGTGCGTTGTATGGTGTGAACGTCCAATACGATGCACGAACGATATCAAACCTATATCGGGGATCTAATTAGCCTGCTCTCCAACGGCCCGATATCAGATGGAGGTTGGAGCCGGATCGTGCTGTGTGACAGCCCAACTACGATTTCAACCCAGATTGTTTGGTCGTTCCCGGAAGTCCCGTAGGTGTTGCGAATGTTTAATTTCTAAGCCGCCCACCTCCAATGATTGGTGGCTAGGTAGTCTATGCGGATTGGATGAGCGTTGCGAAGCAGCCATTTTGTTTTGTTTTCAGTTTATTATTGTGATGTGCGCTGCATTATTCAATTGTTTATGGAGCAGCGCAAAGGTGCCGAACAGAATGTATCAAAACACTATTCCACAGCTCCTGTACTGCTCTTGCAAATAGTTTATGGACCTTGTCACGACTACTGTACCATGTAATGACAACATTTTGTTTAGGGTTTGCTGACGGAGACATGTGTTCAATGTTAATCTAATTAAAAGGAACATCGTACAAGCAGTAGTTTGCATTTCACAACTCCCTCCACATATATCTTTCTTAACTACAGACATCGTGTCTGTGCGATGCTAATGCGTTGTGCTGTGCACATTTCATAACCGCGGAGCGTGCCCTGGCCTCAGCCACTATGTGTGTGCGACTCCTTTGCGGAGTGACAAATTCTGCACCGCTCCTGCAATTTGCGTCATGATGTTGGCTTGCAGCAGGCTCAGCCTTATAGGTGGAGTCAAGTCCCAGCACTAAAGATGGCGGTGGAACAGCGTGCAGTAGCATGGGGCGAGCCAGAGCTCCTCATTTTATTTGACATCTTGGACAGACAGGATTACTGGTGTGTCCTACTACACCAGCACCCCCGGCTGCATAAAAAGCACATCGTGCGCAAGGTCCAACGTGCCCTGATGCGAGACCTACATGTTGAGCGAAGCACTAAACAAATTATAAAGAAGATCGCCGACATGAAGCATAAGGGCAGGGACCGCATTGCCGCCATCCGGGCACACATCCAGAGTATGCGTGGTGAGTATTATGTCATGATACATACAAACATGTGACATCATGACACAATATAGCATATTCCGCCTAACACAGAAGCAAACATCGATTGGCTACTACGACTCCTACTACTACTACAGCTATTATCATTTATGTTTACAAATACATTTACAATAGTGCTGTTGCCTGTCATTAACTAAACAACAGTGTGGTAACAAAGTCAACTACCCAAACCTAGGAACCTTATGTTGGAATGTTCAAAAAACATAGTCGGTGACGGTCACAAACATCTGACGGGTACATACCAGTGCAGACACACTTTAATGTCATCATGGACGTAAGGCCATCATGTATGTAACATGTTATTTACCCACCAAAGGGCATTAGGCACACACTACACTATGTGCATATTTACCACTAAATATTTAAAACATGCTACCTCCAAAATCCACAGATGCTGAAGATGAGGAAGACGAGGCTCCAGCTGCGTCTCCAGCACAAGGACAGGGCAGGTCACCTCAGCGATCACCTGCACCCTCAAATCCCCACATGACATTCCATCAAGGGGAACATTGTCCCCAGCCTCCCCATCAGCAGCAGAAGGTGGATCTCGACCTCCATCCACACCAGCATCACTGCGAGCACATCAAGGAGACTCCCCGGGCCCAGCTCCTGCCTACTTCCCTGTGCCAGCGGAAGAACATGGCCATCTGGGAGTGTGTATGGCCTCTGGAGCTGCAGATCAGGACACCCCCCACGGCCAATCTGCCTTACAGGCAATAATCGAGGCCTACGGCACATCATAGCCGGACTCACCAATTGACCAACATGGCAGTGATTCAGGTACTTGTGAAATGATTACAGGCCTTCTTTGTTTTTGGAAATCAAGATTTGGCTGTATGTTAAAAAAAAACCCGATCTTACCTCATTTCTTTACGTTTTTGCACTCACTAGGCCCAACAGCTGCTGGTTTGCCCTACAACTTCCGGCAATCACCCTCCTCCGAAAATGGATCCCCTCCTGGAGTTGGTAAGTAGTTTTTGTGGCCACCCTTGTAATGTTGTTTAACCTAACTTTAAAATGTAGGGCCAATGATGTGTGTCTTTGAACACTGTAGGTGGAACATCTTACCTGGACCTACTGCAGGCCCACCGAGAGGCTCTCGTGAAGCTCCGGGAGGCAACCACGCAGCTGGAGGTGGTGGGTGCCATGTTGCACCATTTTGTAAGGCAACATTCTAGGCGTGGACCTGTTGGGCAAGATCAATGACTTTGCTGGCTACATTCTTTCATAGATGGAATCCAACTTTAAGTGATGTCATGTTGACATCTGTGTTTTTGTTGCCGTTTGCAACAATTATAAGGTCATGTTGGCCAGTAAAGTGGGGCGGAATTTTCCCTGAGTACGCCCTTGTTTTTCTGGTTTTAGAAGTTTCAAGTTTTGGACCAATTTTTGGTCATGGTCCATTTTTGAATTAAAAAAAATAAAAAAAATTTGGTGTCTGACTTGCATTTTTTTGCAAGCCTCAAAATACAATGTAAAATACACCACAAATTTACTTTTGTGCGTTTTAATTTTGCTAAGTTACTACACATAACAAACACAATGCTTTAGGCCAAACCTGCTCAGGAAAATACCAAACATAGTAATGTAATTTCTGTTCAACTACGCCAAAATAGAGGACACAGGGCAGACACCTATTTTGGATTGGGGAACACTCTAGTAATACCGGGCCACACAGGGGCATATCTAGGGGGGTGCAGCCAGACCTTTTGCACCGGGCGCGACTCTGCGGGGGGGCGCCGCCGCGCCGGTGCCATCATCAGGTCGGGCATCCGGCGGTGGCACTACAGCGCCGGCGCTAATCTCCTCCGCGCCACCCTGCACGTGCGCAGCCCCTGCTGCTTATCTGCCCCCTGGCAGCAGTTCCAACCCTCCCCTCCCGTCTCACGTTGCGGCCGCAAACAGTGAGCGCGCGCCGCGCGTACAGTGGGACACAGAAGAGGAGCTGCTGCTGCAGCAGCCTGCCTGCCTCCCTCCCTCCTCCCTCCTGAGTCGTTGGTCCGTCCTGACTAGTAGGTACTACTCTACTAGAGTAATTAAATTGTAATAAAGTAACCCAGACGCGGGGGAAGGGGGGAAGTTATGAGGTGTATATATAATATATGTATACAACAGGCGCAGGCACCCACTATGAGGTACTATACCTCATAGTATGTGCCTGCCTGGTGATGTATACATATATACACCTCATAGTGTGCCTGCCTGATGTATACATATATATACCTGAGGCACACACTATGAGGTGTAATAACCCCCCATCCCCCCTGACAGCACCGACACCCGCCCCCGCTCCTCACCTTCCCCAGGAGGAGGGGGGGCGCCGAAATAGAGCTGTGCCCCGGGCGCCATGAACCCTAGTTACACCTCTGGGGCCACATACACAATGCCACATTGTGTGGAGGCAAACCTAAGGGCCACTTTACACACACCAGCTTATCTGTCAAACTTCTGACCAAATTGCTGCTTGCAGTGAAATCATGGACACATTGCTCCATTTTGTTGCTGTGTACAAATGGAGCAATGTGTCCATGATTTCACTGCAAGCAGCAAGTTGGTCAGAAGTTGGACAGATAAGTTTGTGTGTGTAAAGTGGCCCTAACACACAATGACATACTGCTAAATAACACATAAGTGTTTGACAGCTACTTGTAGGGTCTGGTACACCTGTGTGTGACATTATTAACCTTGGAACATACTTTCACCTGGTCTCTGACATTTAAATATTAACATATGAAAGACACCACTATGTTGTAATGGTAATTTATTTGTGTACCAAAAACACAAAGTAAAATATTGGTTTTATACACCATGGCAAAACACGTTTTTGAACAAAATTAAAAAAAAAGACAAAGTGCAGACACAAACTCATAGTTGTTGGTAGTGTCCCCAATAAGGATCATAGTCTGCAGCAGGATTGGCGATGGCAGACTCACCCAGTTCCCTTGCAGGAACAGGGTATGGTCGGTGCCGAGGGAAAGGTGGAAATGGCTCCCTCGGCACCTCAGAAATATGTCCAGGGCCAAACATAGCCATTTGCGGTGGATGATGGGACACTGACGGGGGCTGGGGGTGCTGGGTGGCCAGGGTGGGCTGGGTGGGCTGGGGGTGCTGGGGGGGCTGTGGGGGCTGGGCCAAGACGGTCTCCCTGTTCAGTGTCCCATTCCTCGACGCCTCCAGGGCCAGAGTGATGATCCGCTCAAGGTGTGTTCTTTCTGGCCGGGCCAGCTCTGACACCTGTTCACTGACCATAAGCCCGATCCCAGTCCAAGGTACACGTTCAAGGTTCAGCAGCACCCTCTTGGCCCAGTCACCCAGCTGGGTAGAGGGGGGAGCTGGTCTTCTTCTTAGTCTGGCCCCCTCACTGGGCCGAGGGTGCTGCATGGTGGGACCGGGATCATGCAATCCCCCCGATGTAGTGAGGGGCTCTTCCTGAACGGGTGCCTCCTCCTGGCTGGGCCCGGTGCCTTGAGGGTCCTGTTAAAAAATGGAAAAAAAAAAATTGTAAAAGCACGAAACATCTATGCTCTAACAGCAAACATCCCTTGGCCCACTTTAAGCATGCAATGTAAGCTATTTTAAAAGACGCCACTAGTGAGCCATTGACCGATTTAAAAGTATTGCAACACACACTGCTTACTCTACTCACATAAGTAAGCACCATGGTCACGCATAGCTGCTGAGACTAGCACACTATGTCTGTTAGAAGTACAAAGGCCAAAACCACACCATTCCCAAATGTGCACTGTTGAAAAGAACACACGCTCATATGTTTGATCAGTGACACACAACACCAGTGTCTCCAACCACCATTGCGGAGTGAGAGGACCACAAAGCTCTACAACATACCTCTTGTGGCGGAGCCGAGACTTGGAGAGTGGCGGAAGAAGTTTGTGCAAAGTCCCTGCTGCACAGTGTAGTCGGAGGGAGATGCTGGTCCTTGAGGAAAGGGAGGCGGTTATAGTACCACAAACGTGGCACATAAACCTCCCCCGTTCCACTCCCGGACCGCATAGACTTGTTGACTTCATTTAACTCCCTCTTGTACACTGTGCGCAGATTGGATATTTTACTTTGCACAAACTTCAAATCCACACTCAGCCCTGGGTTGTGCTGCTGGCTGAGTGCGATGAGCTGGTCATACGCCACTCTCCGCGCCGTATTGTTCTTGTAGTCCAGCGCTTTGGTCCGCCACAAGCACTCCAGCTCCTGGTATTTGGCTGTGAAGGCCCGGATATATTCCTGGTTGTCTGTCATCTGTGAACACAGAAAAAGGCTGTCAACACACACATGCATGTATCATGTCCTTTCATGTGTTTGCATGTGGCTAAATGTGTCCCTGTGAACACATGATTAATGTGTCATTCATGGGTCATACATTTCACCAGCTAAACATGACGCATGTGGCAATAAGGGCATGAAGCTACATGGGCAAACAGTATGTACATATGCCACTACATTCAAATGGATGTAGGCCAAACATTGGCAGCTTTAGGGTGGCCACACAACCAGCTAAAGTAGCGTCACTGAGGTGGTATGTATATCGCCCTCTCCTCCAAGGCATGATTGCTTAGGCTATTTTAAAAATACACATGGAGATGGCCAAAGCAAACATGCATGTTAAGGTAATGTTAAACCAAGTAAGGGAAAATTGTGTGGTGCTCATGTACATTTGCAACAATCAAATTTAAACAAACAATGTTGTAATGCAACAGGGCCCATTACAACACACTGAGGGGTTACAGCTCTCGACTTCAGTGTAAGGTAACATAAAGGCTGACAAAATGGGCCGGAGCCACATATCCCTCCAGCCAAGGATGTTGCTTGTGGTTGTTAAGTAAATTGACCTGGTTTATGTGGAGGCAACACCATACAGTGTGTGCACATGCAGCTTTGCAATACTTATCAAATCTGGCCAATGTAAGCTAAGATTGTAAGGTGAAAGGTCAACATAAACCAGTAAGCCACTTACATTCACGTCAGAAATGAGCCAGTCTCTCCACATGGTGCATAACGGGGACTATGGTACAACTTCATCTTTTTGATTAAATTGTTTGGCAATAACATGTAATGACAGCTAATGTGAGTGAACAAGCATGTGACGACAAGAGGCCGAGCAAGTTTGGCTAAACACATCATATGTTGAAAGTGTATAACGTGAACCACTATGGTCACATGATTGTTACACACCACTGTTGAAGAATGTTTTGAAGTTTGTTGTTCATTAACCATTAGCCAGCCACACAATACCCCGTATCCAAGATGATGACTGAAATGTTTACAAACAACATTGTGACGGGATTTTTGCACTTTAAAATGTTACAAAGTGAAAAAAATGTCAAAAAATTATTAAAAACCAATAAAAAAAAAAGGTAAAAATAGTGTAAGCTGCAGTTCAGAATATAATAGTGAGGTTCCATTGGACCCTTGTGGAGCCCTCCGCATGCAGCACCTGCTGATTAATTATCAATTACTTTACAACACAGTTACATAAAAAAAAAAACGCACAGATAGGCCACCAAACACAGCTCCAAACAACATCATTTTCGTTTTGGTGGCCAAAAAGGTGGCTGGAATGGTTTTTGTCTAAAAAAGGTAATAACAAAAAAACCAAAACCAGGCAATGTACACCAGCCTACACGTGCCTACTTTGGCAACATGTGGACAATGCATCTTTGCTTGCAGTGCTTATGGAATCCAAAAACCTATGCAAACACTGTTTCCTTTGTTCTTTCCAAATACATGGAGAATTTATATTTACAAAACACTGTTGTGAAGGGCACTCGGCATACAGACACACATATGTTTATAACTTACTGACATATATGTGTTTTCACGTACAATCATGGACACATTTTGCAATTTGGTGCCAGGATCACAAATGGAGCAGGACGTGTGCACGGTTGAACAGGGAAAGCAGAAATATGTATATGGCTATCAAAATTCACAATGTCTGCAAAGTTGCAATCAGTGAAACTACATTTAAATCCCCAAAAAAACCCTATACTTGAAATAGAATATCACAATTACACAAAACAACCATAACGAACGTGAGTCACCAATACATACCGTCAATCCTGCTGTGCGACAAGAGGGGACTCTACCACGGTGTCTTTGCATGTGTTGGTGTGGGGATGATGGAAAAGACGTCTTTAAAAGGACACATAGCCAACAAAATCTTTGATTAGCTGCCCAATCCATGACGTTGGGCGTTGTCCCTCAAGACGCGCTACCATTGGACACGGCAAGTGTGTTGTATAATTAATTGGTGTTTGGGCATTGATAAACCGCACACAGCTGAACGCAATTAGGTTTTCTGCCCAGCGCCATTGAGGTAAGTAATGTTCATCAGTATAATCTGTGGAAATATAGCCATAGTTAATGCATTTTGTAAGAATACACCTGCATGTACAATTGTAATTAGGCAGCATTATGACCATGGAGACGATGTGCAAAGTGTTCACATGTAGTTGACGTTGTGTAAAATATAATAAATCATAGGGACTGTGTGCTTGTTGTAGTCCCTGCGTCATGCAGGGCTTTGCAGGGTCTGGCCTTTAAAACACTGTGCTGATGGTTTTCAAAACCCTAATCATGGCCTTTGCACAAATGGAGAGCCAGTTGTTAAATGGTTTGTGCGTCGCCGTGTTTAATTGGAGCCTAGTCCATCTGTGACATTATTGTGTCCCAAAACTGTTGTAATTTGCTTTAACCATAGAAATTCATGTTGCAAATTTGGTCTCTTGTGATGTGTGAGGTGTATATTTGGCTTTTATGATGGTAGGGGGGTTACTGAGATTAGCACAATCCATAGTATACAACATCTGATCATTTTCTAATTTTTGCCGTTGAATGTGTTTGTAAATGGACATGATGTCCACACACCACAGGAGTATTACTATTGTTTGTGTGGGTACATGGATGCTGGATGTTTATAAACATGCTATGGTTATTCTGTATGACCTTCTATTGTATTTTCACATTTTAGTTCAATGTTTTGATTTTGGTCATGTTATTATACGAGATTTAGGGCCACAATGGGTTTGTAGTGTGGGGCCCAAGCGATGGCACGCTGCTTTGGGTGGCTTAAGTTCTGTTTAATACATACAGTGGTCGGCGTTTCTTTGCACATAGTGAACATGTAATAGTGCCTTGTTAACAATAGTATCTGGCCACCACAAGTTCACAGACAGATGATCCATATTACTAAATAGTGCTGTGTTTTTTATTACATCCAGGACAAACAGCCAGCCAGGCTATTGTCCCCCTTCCACCTGTGCTAATATGTCTCTCACTGATGAAGAGATGTGTATTTTGTTTGCTCAAGAATGTGCTACTGTGGGTGTGAGGCCTGTTAAAGAAATGTGACCCATACAACATTAGATGTTGTTTGCCATCATACGCCAACAATACATTACATTGTGGTGTGCAGTCCTCGTTGAGGCTGCTGTGCATGTTAAATTAGAGTTTTACTATTAATGTTTTAATAGTAATTTTGAAATTTCCCTTTTTTGAAATTCCAGATCTCTGCTAACACTGTTTGTCCGACATGCATCATTCCTTAATGGGAGTAGTGGCTTTGTCCCTGGTTGAGGATGCCTTGTTGATGAGAGGAATGAGAGACTGCGGAGGCGGAGACGACGGCATGTGTGGTCTAGGGACTGGCTCCTGCAAAGGGACGACCTGACTCACATGCGCCTTGTCAGTCAGCTGGAGAATAACAATCTGCAGGATTTCAGAAACGACTTTGGGATAGCGCCACTCCAGCCGTTAGGCCCAGGTCGACCTCAGCAGGATGCCAGAAGCAGCAGAGACAGCTACTGCTCATATCTCAATGGCCCTGGGGCAGTGCCCTGGCAGCCACACGACATGTAAGGGGGGTGTGATAGGTCCATAATGTGCCATGTGTTATTAATCTTGTAATTTATTTATGCTCAAACACTGTATTGTATCTTTTGTTGGCAAATGTAGCCCTTTTTATGTTTATGTATTATGTGACATTATGTTGTTATGATTTTCTAAGGTGTGTGTCAACACTATTACAATAAATATTTTTTGCCTCAAAAAGTGTGTGTGCATATTTAATTTCCAAGATGATGAAAGTACGTGACCTATTGCATTTTATGTTGTGCTGTGAGGTTTGGTACCCCAATGGGGGTTATGGCTCCCTGCACCATTGTCTGCACATGTACATTACACATGTCTTTTGTTGAGCAAACACAATGCATTTTAAAATGGGTATTTGTATGGCCACATTGAGTCATTTATACATTGCTGGGTCAACACATATGGGCTATAATTGAGTGTGTCACTTACACATATGCAGAGGTGTAAACACATACATACATTTTGCATGCAACAGCAGGGGTTATGCTATGTGAGATAGGGCCACGTCACACACACAGATATCTGTGCAGATATTGTTCGCAGATCTCTGGTTGCAGTGAAATCATGGACAGATTGTTCCATTTTGTGGCTGTGTACAAATGTAACAATGTGTCCATGATTTCACTGCAACCAGAGATCTGCAAACAATATCTGCACAATTATCTGTGTGTGTGACGTGGGCCTATGGAGCAGTTCTCAATAAAAAATAAATACAAGTATCTCTATAATGTGACAATTTAGCGACGCAACAGAGTGTTGCAGCAACTGCGACGCATAACATATGTAATTAGCGGCTTAACAGTAGCACACTATGGTAAAATCCATCCAGGACGCCAGCATGTTGTAGACGTTTATTGTCCAATCACGACGCACTGTCGCCGGCCAATAGGATTGTTGTGGGCACGGGAAAATACAACTTAATAGCCGCCTATGTCCTCAGCTCCGCGTAATCTACGCCCAGATTGGTTATGTGGTTGTGCTGTTTGAAAGCCCAACTACAATGTGAAATGTCGGCGACCCGTCGGACGCGGCCACTTCCGGATCGTTGGTCCATCGTTGGTCGGAGGTGAAGTTGGTACGTGTAACATCTCCTCCGTGATCTTGAATTTATGCAAAAAACGTTCGCGCTCTCGCACCGTTGGATCCAATATCGGAACGATATCGCGACATGTAAACCCACCATGAGGTAAAAAACTCATCAAATACTCAGTGTGTGCACGTGGCCTAACACATTTCCTTGCCTAAGTCCTCATTCACACACTGCTTTTTTTGCTGCATATTTTTACGCCCAAGCTCAAAAAAAGCCAGGAGTGGAACAATCAAAACCGGGAGTGGCACACTGAAGGCCACTTTACACACACAGATATCGGTGACCAACTTCTGAACAGATCTCTGGTTGCAGTGAAATCATGGACACATTGCTCCATTTTGTACACAGCCACAAAATGGAACAATGTGTCCATGATTTCACTGCAACCAGAGATCTGTTCAGAAGTTGGTCTCAGAAGTTGGTCTGTGTAAAGTGGCCCTAATAGAAACAAGTGCTCCACTTACCGTATATACTCGTGTATAAGCCGACCTGTGTATAAGCCGACCCCCCTACTTTTGCCCCCAAAACCTGGGAAAATCTATTGACTCGCGTATAAGCCGAGGGTGGACCCCAGCACAGGTATACAGCCCCCAGCAGTGGTATACAGGCCCCAGCAGTATGATATACAGCAGCCCCCAGTGGTATATACAGCAGCCCCAGTGGTATTGCAGCCCCTATATACAGCAGCCCCAGTGGTATTGCAGCCCCAGTGGTGTATACAGC
>JARQOC010000003.1:164035196-164096294 GCA_033576535.1 Allobates femoralis
TTACTGCATCTAAAATTGCTTGGTTTAAAAAGAACTATTCAATGAATACATGTATGTAAGTGATTAATTTCATTGACTGGAGGCTAGGAAGAACTCAATGAAGCAACACTAATGTATAAGGGTTATATAAATTTATGCAGTGGTTCACGGAGGTTTATATGAATATGGCATTAGCCTAATTGCTTTCTTTTTTCAATCATGACTTTTACTGATAAGATTACATAAATTTCAACAAGTTCAAAACATTTGTGTATTGAGCATTATAATGTAATTATCAGTAAAATTACAGTAGAATTATACTAGTAATAACATAAGAATGAGAAAACCCCAGGGTGCTCATTCTTATACATGAGCCTATGTTTTATTCAGTTCTCTAGTTTAAATGTACGTGCAATTGTTTTAAGGTCTGGGAACTTCCTATCTACCTTATGGAGAGAAGTTTTCCTGCAACCATAAGAAGACAGTTAAGTAGGTGAGGAGATTGTAGCCACATCCCCCCTCTAGGAAATATTCAAATTTGCACTTCAGTAAGGAAGTGGAATAACTCCAGTGCCACATTTAAGCAGCTCCTCAAAGTCATAATCGCTTTCCAACAATTGTTTTAAGGCACAGTAAAAATCAAAGTGTGTATTGGAAAATGATGCCCTTTTGCAATTAGTATATAAACCTATAGGTTGTATTTCGAATACAGGGATGCTGAAAATAACAAATGAACACCACCCCTCCAAAAGGCACCATAATATGGTTGAATATGAAGTCTAACAGAAGAATATCCATGCAGTCAACAAGCTCCTTTTTAGGGTTTCTCTACCTTTAAATTGTTATTGTGAAAATGTGGTGCTATTTCTATGTTGGGGTCATTGAATCACCTATAATCAGACAGTAACAAAGCAGCATACAGTCCCTCAGAGTGACAACTAAGTAATGAGTGATGTGATGTGGTGGTTTGTCCATCATTACATTTGTATTGACTGGTTGTTAGTCCAATGGTGTCATTGCACCAATCATGACATGAAGGGCCCCAAAAATAGGGAAATTCGCACAATAAATGTTTTATCATTTTTTCATCTGTATTACAACTCTCTAAGGCTGCTTTCACATCAGCGTTTTTCGCTGATTGCGGCAGTTGCGGTGAAAAAACGATTACCACATAACGGCCGCGATCGCGGCTCACTTGCCTATGGGGCTTGCGGTAAGTGCGACAGGTGGGGTTTTGGCACTTGTGGCTGCGAATAAACCGCACCTGCCGCAAGTGCCAAAACCGCACTTGCTGCACCTGCCGCACACTTACCGCAAGCCCATTAGACATTGTATGGGGCTTGCCGAAAGTGTGCCGCGATCGCGGCCGTTATGTGGTAATCGCGGCAGTTGCGTTTTTTTCACCGCAACTGCCGCGATCAGCGCAAAACGCTGATGTGAAAGCAGCCTAAAAAAACTACTTGTAAATACACTTTTTGTTCCTTTGTCAGTTATGGAGTAATCCAACCTGTAAACTGTTCTCTATGTTACTAGGGCAGCAATTATAAATATCATATGGTATTGCATAACTATAGAAATCTGTGTAAATTGTCTACTTTTGCTGCTACGGGTAAAACATATAAACATATAAACAATAAATCGAAATCATTACGGGTAAAACATGTAGAAGTAATCACAATCTCTGCTCATTTATTTCAGTACTTCTTATTTGTAATTATTTCTTGCCATTTGTATGTAACAAGTTATAAAATCCTGTTTTCTGTACCATTGTTTTATACTTAGCATTTAGTGCTACGTAGGGATTAAATATTACAGCACTGCAAATGCATTGAAGAATTACATATTTGCAGTACATGAAATAGTAAAGTTTTGGTAATCTAAAATAGTGTCCTATTTAACCCTAGAATGCGTGACATTTGAAATATACACTTTCACATAACCCGGGCCTTTTAGGCCCTTCTGCAAATCATGAAGGAACTCAAATAAATTACTTTTACAAGTTTATTGCAAAATTGCAAAGTAAGATATGAAAAATGCACAACATTAAAACTAGAATTGTTTCCAGAAAACACCAAAAACGTATGTACGTGAGCCTAAAAGGCCTGCATTATGCATTTTATGTGATTAATCTTATTGTTCATGTAACATTTTTTTTTCAAATTTCAAAGATATGAAAAACACATAAACAAGGGTATATAAATGTTGAAGTAAACTAGCTGAAGCTACTTTTCTTTACCAATTTTTCTTTTTCAATTTTATTGATCTTCCACAAAATTTATGCATGTTATCTTTTCTGAATAATGATCTTTACAGACATTTTCTCTACAAATGGTACAGTAATGCTCAGTTTTCCTGTCTTTGTTGTACAAATAAATCAGTGCTTTTGTTTTTCTTTCTCCTGGCTCTGGAATTGCCTGATAAAGTGTGCCACACCGCTTCATAGCTTCTCTAGTTTTGGAAGCATTTTATGTTGCTTCGCTGCATCATGTAAGGCATTACAAGTTTATGGCAAAGGTCCTTCAAGAATAAGTGTCTCCTGTCCTTCCTTCTAGCATGGAATCCGGGATGATTTTCAGTATAAATTATGTAGGAATTGAGGGATGATACATCAAGCATATTTGAAAAAAAGACTACAGGTCAACGTTTTGCTTGCCTCTTGCATGAATGATCTTTAGCCATTTCACTCATCTTTTCCACACCTTCTTTAGTTTTATTATAGTGTAGGATGATTGCTGGCTCCTGTTTCCTGTCATTGCAGTCAATACTGGACTCAAGGTGCATGGAGTAATATAATGGATTTTTTCTTCTTCGCTTTGTCAGACACCGTTGTTGCTTTGTGGCTGAAAGCAAAGACACTATCATTAAGTACTCACTATGGAAGGGGCTTCATCACTGGAGGAATATCTGGTCGATTTGGCTTCATAGTACAACAACTGTAATATCTTTTTCAAGTAAAAAATTGCCCAGTTCAACATTAGTAATGCAATTGTCCACTGTAATGTTTCTACCAAAGTTGTAAATTGTTACAGCAAGAGCCTAGGTCTTTCTGCACTGGGGCTCCAACGCCTTTGCAACAGTTGATAATTTTCAGAATAACACATCCAGAATATTTTTTCAAATACTTGTCTGGTTTACTAGGCATATATTGAATGATCTTACAAATTTCTCTGAAGGTTATTAATTGCTCCTCCATTGTTACATTAGCACTAGGAATGTAAGACTTGGTACAATTCTTGATGAAAATATTCCAGATGTAACTGATAGGTGCTAATTGATCCGTTTCCAACTTCGCAGGATGAGTTTGCTGATCATCAAATCGAAGGCTTCTCTAAATTACCCCATATTTATCTACTGATATTATTGCTTTGTAAGGGGGCCGTCACACGGAACGATATCTTGCCCGATATCGTTTAAGCGATCTCCTTTTTGATCGCTTAAGCGATATCGGGCAAGATATCGTTGCATGTAATCAAGCGATTTACGATGTTAAATCGCTTGATCGTGACATCGCTGATCTGAGGTTCGGTTCTCAGATCTAGCGATGAACGATGCAACGATCTGCATCATCGTGGTGTATGACACCACGATGATCCATCTCCCAGCGACCGCGCCTATGCTGGGAGATGGTAACTATGGTACACGTCGGGTAACTAAGCGACGCGCGGCGCCTAGTTACCCGATGTGTACCATAGTAACGAGCGAGATCGCGGCTCCGCATCGCTGGTGAGTCTGTCTGTGTGACATCTCACCAGCGATGTGAGCGATATTGTAAGCGATTGCGCGTGCACGTGATCGCTTACAATATCGCTAAGGATATCTCAGCGTGTGACGGCCGCCTAATATAGATCAGAAAGTGGGTCAAGAAGTAATACTGTCATAAAATACATAGTTTTGGATATTCTATTTATCCATTCCTCTGGATTCACTTTTTCATCAGAAGAATATATATATATATATATGATTTATTCGATATTTTAAACTTTTTTAACAAATAAAAAACTGAAAAGTGGGGCGTGCAATATTATTCGGCCCCTTTACTTTCAGTGCAGCAAACTCACTCCAGAAGTTCAGTGAGGATCTCTGAATCATGCAATGTTGTCCTAAATGACTGGTAATGATAAATAGAATCCACCTGTGTGTAATCAAGTCTCCGTATAAATGCACCTGCTCTGTGATAGTCTCTGGGTTCTGCTTCCAGTGCAGAGAGCATCATGAAGACCATGGAACACACCAGGCAGGTCCGAGATACTATTGTGGCAAAGATTAAAGCTACATTTAGATACAAAAAGATTTCCCAAGTTTTAAACATCTCAAGGAGCACTGTGCAATCGATCATATTGAAATGGAAGATGTATCAGACCACTGCAAATCTCCCAAGACCCGGCAATCCCTCTAAACATTCATCTCGTACAAGGAGAAGAATGATCAGAGTTGCGGCCAAAAGACCCATAATCACTCTGGATGAACTGCAGCGATCTACTGCTGAGGTGGGAGAGTCTGTCCATAGGACAACAATCAGTCATACACTGCACAAATCTGGCCTTTATGGTAGAGTGGCAAGAAGAAAGCCATTTCTCAAAGATATCCATAAAAAGTCTCGTTTGAAGTTTGCCACAAGCCACCTGCGAGACACACCAAACATGTGGAATAAGGTGCTCTGGACAGATGAAGCCAAAATTGAACTTTTTGGCCACAATGCAAAACGATATGTTTGGAGTAAAAGCAACACAGCTCATCACCCTCAGCATACAATCCCCACTGTCAAACATGGGGTGGCAGCATCATGGTTTGGGGCTGCTTTTCTTCAGCAGGGACAGGGAAGATGGTTAAAATTGATGGGAAGGTGGATGGAGCCAGATACAGGAACATTCAGAAGAAAACCTGTTGGAGTCTGCAAAAGACCTGAAACTGGGACGGAGATTTCTCTCACAACAAGACAATGATCCCACACATTAAGCAAAATCTACAATGGAATGGTTCAAAAATAAACGTATCCAGGTGTTAGAATGGCCAAGTCAATGTCCAGACCAATCGAGAATCTGTGGAAAGAGTTGAAAACTGCTGTTCACAAACATTCTCCATCCAAATTTGTATACACTACGATTACTATGCCTTTAAACAATATGGAAAAGCCCTTATAATGATGTCATGTGTTTGGAAGCTTCTGATAGATTTATTGTCAATATCTTAGTTAATTAGAGACACACCTGTGGATGTATTTTAATGCACACCTGAAACCCACTGCTTCTTTGTATAGCGTCATGGGAAAGTCAAAACAGTCAAGTTATTGGGAGGAGAATTGTTGACTAACACAAGTCTGGTTCATCCTTGGGTGCAATTTTCAGATGTCTGAAGATGCCTCTTTCATCTGTATAAATAAACATATGCAAGTGCTAACAAGATGGAAACGTCCAATAATTATATAGCACATGAAGCAGACAGATTCTGTGTCCCAGAGTTGGATGTGCTTTAGGCTGAGTATTTTCTTTTGCATTCCAAAGCCTGGGGTTGGGACAGCTGGACACTATGCTGGGACAGGGAAGTGCATGTGGTTGCTAATTTTGGCTGCAAATGTGCAAAAGGTGGGAACCTGTGGCTTGGACAGAGGATTTTCAAGCATGTAGCGGAAGGAAAGAGATAATGGTTTCATTAGCAGACATTGATTGTGGACCCATTCATTTGGCCTACATAGTTAGGTGCTTTGCTAATATTTGCCTGAGCATGCTGGAGTTGGTCAGACTAGTAGTGGTCAGGCCCCTGTTGATATTGGTAATTGCAAATTACAATTTTTTTATCGGCCACACTTTCTTTAAAAAAGCACCAGACTGCAGAACACCTATACCTTGAACAGAGAACTTGCTGCAATTGGGAGCAATAACACAATATAATGCCTACTTCTTCGGACCAGCCGACTTCATCTTCCTGCCTGTTGCAGTGCTTCAGATCCCTCCACTTCTGCGCAGCTGTCATCCTTTTGCATGGCACTTTTCCAGGTTGGGTCATTGACTTCATCGTCCTCCACCTCATATTCCAATTTTACAATCTGGTCCTCCTTCTGAATTGTTGACTTAACAGGACTTGTTGGCAACTGTGTATCATCATCATCCATGTCTTGAGACAGTAATTGCCATTCTCCAACGTATTCTTAGTGACTATTCATATATTTGGGCATCACCATACATGATATTCTCATATCCCTCTTGAAACGTGCACAGCAAAAGGCCAAAACAATCAATAAATAGAAAGGTAAGCAGATCCTAGAAGTGTATGAGCAGGGGCGTAACTAGAACTGGCAGGGCCCCATAGCAAACTTTTGAACGGGGCCCCCTCCAAGACACGCCCCCAATGACACTCCCCCTTCAAGACACACCCCCTTACCGAATCGGTGTTAACAGTCTGACGCCACCCAGTTTACCGTATATACTCGAGTATAAGCCGACCCGTGTATAAGCCGACCCCCCTACTTTTGCCCCCAAAATCTGGGAAAATCTATTGACTCGTGTATAAGCCGAGGGTGGACCCCAGCACAGGTATACAGGCCCCCCCAGTGGTATACAGGCCTCCCCAGTGGTAGTATACAGCAGCCTCCCCAGTGGTAGTATACAGCAGCCTCCCCAGTGGTATATACAGGCCCCAGCAGTATATACAGCAGCCCCAGTGGTATACAGCAGCCTCCCCAGTGGTATATACAGCAGCCCCAGTGGTATACAGCAGCCTCCCCAGTGGTATATACAGGCCCCAGCAGTATATACAGCAGCCCCAGTAGTATATACAGGCCCCAGTGGTGGTATATAAAGGCTATACAGCTCCCAGAGTCCCAGCACAGGGTATACAGAGTCCCAGCACAGGGTATACAGAGTCCCAGCACAGGGTATACAGCTCCCAGCACAGGGTATACAGCTCCCAGAGTCCCGGCACACACAGGGTATACAGCTCCCAGAGTCCCGGCGTGCACACAGGGTATACAGCTCCCAGAGTCCCGGCGTGCACACAGGGTATATACAGCTCCCAGAGTCCCGGCGCGCACACAGGGTATACAGCTCCCAGAGTCCCGGCACACACAGGGTATACAGCTCCCAGAGTCCCGGCGTGCACACAGGATATACAGCTCCCAGAGTCCCGGCGTGCACACAGGATATACAGCTCCCAGAGTCCCGGCGCGCACACAGGGTATACAGCTCCCAGAGTCCCGGCGTGCACACAGGGTATACAGCTCCCAGAGTCCCGGCGTGCACACAGGGTATATACAGCTCCCAGAGTCCCGGCGTGCACACAGGGAATACAGCTCCCAGAGTCCCGGCGTGCACACAGGGTATATACAGCTCCCAGAGTCCCGGCGCGCACACAGGGTATACAGCTCCCAGAGTCCCGGCACACACAGGGTATACAGCTCCCAGAGTCCCGGCGTGCACACAGGATATACAGCTCCCAGAGTCCCGGCGTGCACACAGGATATACAGCTCCCAGAGTCCCGGCGCGCACACAGGGTATACAGCTCCCAGAGTCCCGGCGTGCACACAGGGTATACAGCTCCCAGAGTCCCGGCGTGCACACAGGGTATATACAGCTCCCAGAGTCCCGGCGTGCACACAGGGAATACAGCTCCAGAGTCCCGGCGTGCACACAGGGTATATACAGCTCCCAGAGTCCAGGCGCGCACACAGGGTATACAGCTCCCAGAGTCCCGGCGCGCACACACAGGGTATATACAGGCCCCCCTCAGTGTCCCAGCAGCACACACAGGGTATATACAGGCCCCCCCCTCACAGTGTCCCAGCAGCACACACAGGGTATATACAGGCCCCCCTCACAGTGTCCCAGCAGCACACACAGGGTATATACAGGCCCCCCCCTCACAGTGTCCCTGGCAGCAGCACACACACAGGGTATATACAGGCCCCCTCAAAGTGTCCCAGCAGCACACACAGACACAGGGTATATACAGGCCCCCCCTCAGTGTCCCTGGCAGCAGCACACACACAGGGTATATACAGGCCCCCTCACAGTGTCCCAGCAGCACACACAGACACAGGGTATATACAGGCCCCCCCTCACAGTGTCCCTGGCAGCAGCACACACACAGGGTATATACAGGCCCCCTCACAGTGTCTCAGCAGCACACACAGACACAGGGTATATACAGGCCCCCCCCTCAGTGTCCCTGGCAGCAGCACACACACAGGGTATATACAGGCCCCCCCATGCTGCCGGCTGCTCACTGTCAATAAATATTGTTATTAGCGGCGCCTCTCACCTCCGGGCTCAGTGCAGCAGCAGCTCCTGCTCCTTCTAATCCTGCTTGTTGTCTGCTCTGTGCTGTAAGTGACTGGTCACTCGGTCAGTAAGTTAGGACAAGTCAAGGAAGGACTCACTCGGAGCGAGGTCACAGGCCGGCCAGGGGGCGGAGATCTGCAGAGAACACATAGCGTCAGGCAGGCAGGCAGCAGGCTACAGACTGGCGGCGGCAGCCCCTTGATCTTTGTGTGCGGCGCCTGCGGCCGCATTGAATAGGAGTGGCTGAGGCATCCACCTTGCCAGGGGGGGCCCGTCGGCCGGGCCCCCACCCCCACACCTGACGGCCACACACAATGACAACAGGTATCGCAGGCGCAGCTGCCGGTATAGCAGCGGCTGCGCAGCGGCTGCGTAGCGGCGTTGGGTCCGGGCAGGGCCGGCTCCAGGTTTCTGTGGGCCCCGGGCGAAAAGGTCTCAGTGGGCCCCCTTTAAGTACATATCGCGGACTATATATATATATATATATATATATATATATAATATATATTGCCGCACACTTACCGCAAGCCCCATAGACAATGCATGGGGCTTGCCGCCAACGTGAAGCAAGTGCAGCCGCTAGGCGGAAATGACGCAACTGCCACATTTTTTAAAAAACTCCTATGTGAAGGCAGCCTTACAGGAACAGTGACTGCTGAAACCAGCACGAGCTGTTTCTGACAGTGAGTATATTACACATTGTTAGGAGCGGGCTAAAATGCGATTGCGTTCCCTTGCGCTTTTTAAAAATACCCTTCAAATGCAAAATGTTGCATTTTTGTGCGTCTGAGGATGCTTGGTATATACACAAGCATCCTGAAGCGCACAAATAATGCAAGCAGCTCAATGGAGCCGCACTGCCATATGGTGGCACCGCAGCCAAGCGGAGTGTCTGGCCGTCCAGATCTCTCTTTCTCCTCACCTTTCTTCTTGCCGCTCCGGTCTCCTCCGGTCGCTCTGCACATATCAGTACAGTGATGACATCGTGCCCCTCCATGCTGAGCTGCAGAATGCAGACAGCGGCAGAAGAGACTCTGGAGAAGAATGCTGCTGGCAAAGGTGGCTGAGACTATAGGAGCGGAATCCGCGGGGGGCTATCACTGGTACACATACCTCGTACACACGCGGCTCTGCTCCGTACACCTCATACACACACGGCTCTGCTCCGTACACCTCGTACACACATGGCTCTGCTCCGTACACCTCGTACACACGCGGCTCCGCTCCGTACACCTCGTACACACATGGCTCTGCTCCGTACACCTCGTACACACTCGGCTCTGCTCCATACACCTCGTACACACTCGGCTCCGCTCCGTACACCTGGTACACACTCGGCTCTGCTCCGTACACCTCGTACACACTCGGCTCTGCTCCGTACACCTCGTACACACTCGGCTCTGCTCCGTGCACCTCGTACACACTCGGCTCTGCTCCGTGCACCTCGTACACACTCGGCTCCGCTCCGTACACCTCGTACACACTCGGCTCTGCTCTGTGCACCTCGTACACACTCGGCTCCGCTCCGTACACCTCGTACACGCTCGGCTCCGCTCCGTACACCTCGTACACACTCGGCTCTGCTCCGTGCACCTCGTACACACATGGCTCTGCTCCGTACACCTCGTACACACTCGGCTCTGCTCCGTACACCTCGTACACACTCGGCTCTGCTACATTCACACTGTAAATCCCTCCTGACCCCACACATAACCTTCACCTAATTGCCATACACCTAGTACACACTCACCTCTGCTACATTCACACTGTAAATCCCTCCTGACCACACACAAACTTCACCTTATTTGAGCATCATTCATTGTGGCCAGAACAGTCCTGGATACACTGAGGAGCTGATCATGAGACCCCTGACTCCTCCCCATCCATTGACATCATCACAGGTCCTGTAAGCACAGTGTGTGTGTGCAGCTCTGTCGGCTCCCGTGGAGGGGGGAGGAGGGAGACCTCCGGTGCTGCAGGCAGCAGGAGCCTGAAAATGACCCCCCAGCTGCCCCCTGGATATGGCTCTGGCCTCTGGCTGTGGGGGCAGTGCTCAGGGGCCCCTGAGGCTAGGGTCACACTTGCATTGTGACCCTAGCCTTATGCAAGTATAGTATGTTGCAGCGCATAGCGCTGGAGGCAGCCCATAGAAACCCGACGTTTACCATGACAACCATTGGTTGTCAATGTAAACGTCGGGTTTCTATGGGCTCAGTTGCTGGCAGCGCACAGCGTTCAACGCTCTGCGCTGCAGCAGACAATACTTGCGTCAGGCTAGGGTCACAACACAAGTGTGACCCTAGCCCTCAGGGGCCCGGTGGGCCCCCTCCAAGCAGTCGGGCCGGGCGCCGGGTGCTGACGCTGGCCCTGGGTCCGGGCCCCCCACAAGCGCCGGGCCCCAAAGCGACTGCTACGGCTGCTATGCCGGTAGTTACGCCACTGTGTATGAGTATGGGATAATTTGTCTTCTGGGACTTGTCATGGTTGAAGGAAGGAGGATCAAGAGAAATATCATGTGGTCCAGACTCTTGGCTAGTGAGACTGGACTGTGTGGAAGACAGGATGGTGCTGGGAAACAAACAAGACATCTCACAACCTATTCACATTGATCTGGGTTCAAAATGGGTGTCCTGTGCCCCCCTGCAAAGTGGATCAGGAAGCTAGGTCTAGATGATGAATGTGTTTGTTGTGCTCCTGCAGTGGGCACATTATTGATAATAACAATATTTATTCCTTGATACAAGACGCATTAATTCTATAGCACTTTACCTATTGTCTTTATTGGGGCTCACAATCTAAATATCCTACCAGTATGTCTTTGGAGTTTGGGAGGAAACCAGAGTGCCCAGAGAAAGCCTATGCAAACACAGGGAGAACATACAAACTCCTTGAATATGTTGTACTTAGTGGGAATTGAACTCAGGACACCAGCATTGCAAGGCAGCAGTGCTAACTACTGAGCCACCGTGATATTTTCCTGATAGCATACGTTATGACCTTTGTGGAGAGATACAGCCTGTAAACAGATGTTACTTTACTGCTGGTCATACATTGCCTTACAAAAACATATTTTCACTACAGGCCTATAGAAAAAGACTATTGCTATTAAATATTTGCAGTAATTGGGAGCCCCGTTGGAACTTTCGCATCAGGGCCCACAAGTTTCAAGTTACACCACTGACAACATGGATTATATTTGTTCATACGGATGAGGTGACATACAGTATCATGGTGTCAACAGCACATATAAACAGGATGATGTGCTGCCGACAAATACTGATGAGAACGGAAAATGTATTCTGTCTCCATACAGTATCATGGTATTAACAGCACGTTTAAAAAGAGTGATGTGGTACCAACGAATACTGATAAGAAGGCAATGATTGTTCTGTCCCTATACAATATCATGCTATTAACAGCACATTCACATGGGTGGATGTGCTACTGAAAACAATTATTTTCATGCCGGCATGAATGATACGGTCATTCAACAAATGAGTGTTCCGCTCATTCATTGAGTGATTAATGACATGTTTACAT
Organism: Allobates femoralis; assembly: GCA_033576535.1. Lineage (NCBI taxonomy): Eukaryota > Metazoa > Chordata > Amphibia > Anura > Aromobatidae > Allobates > Allobates femoralis. Next base: position 164,046,990 of record JARQOC010000003.1, read on the forward strand.
GGGCTGATAATCGGGAACTAACAATTTTACAACTGTCAGCTCATGAATACAAGTCATAAATACACATTTTAGGGGCCTTTCACACTTGCGTTTTTTTCCTGATTTGGAAGATCAGGCAACACCCGATTCTTACAGTATTTTGCACATTCACTTTAATTTTGTCAGGTAGAATCTTGTTGCTTCATGTTTTGTCCTGAAATCATTAAAGAGAATGGGCAAAAAAATGAATCCTGTAAGAATCAGGTGTTTTCCTGATCTTCCAAATCAGGAAAAAAACGCAAGTGTGAAAGGCCCCTTACCCTGGTCCACGTCTACAGCCTCTGTGTGAACACCCATAAGCCAGATGTTCTCTACCCTATTCCTTACTGCACACATTGCCCATTTTATATTGGGCATACAGCTAACAGAAGTTTTAATAGGGGCTAGCACAAAATAGATATAGACCTGAAAAGCACTTTAGTTTTACATTGCAGCATCAAGGACTATAAGGCAATCATCACTCCAATACACTTTCACTTCTCCAGCAGCTATCCCTCCACTAAATACAGTTAAGAGCGGTAATATTAGAGAATAGAATAGTTTTTAACATTGCAGTAGCATGAACTTAAAGAGGACCTGTCACCCCCCACCGCATGGATATGAAGCTAAGGGCAGCACTGAATGCAGCATGCCTGCTGCATTCAGGCAAGGGGTCCCCCATGTCTGATGGCGGCTAGTACCCCGAGATAATAGTTTAGTAAAACTTACAAGCTGGAGCCAAGTAGGCTGTCCCTGGTGTGGCAGCCTGTGTCTCTGTGCCGCCTCCCTGCTGCTAATCACGTCCTCCTCGCTCTGTCTCTGCTCCCTGTGCTGGTGACGCAAGCAGAGCGAGGTAATGCTTATCCCCGCCCCCGGCCGGCTGTACAACCTCCTGCTGTGATGTCAGAGCATTTCCCCGCCCAGCTCCATAGCATAACATGCAGCTGGGCGGGGAAATGATTTGATGTCACAGCAGGAGGCGGGACAGGCAGTCGGAGGCTGAGATAACATTACCTACTGCATCACCAGCACAGACAGAGCGAAGAGGACGTGATTGGCAGCAGGGAGGCGGCACAGAGACACAGGCTGCCGCACCAGGGACCGCCTACTTGGCTCCAGCTTGTAAATTTTACTAAACTATTATCTCGGGGTACCAGCCGCCATCAGACATGCGGGACCCCTTGCCTGAATGCAGCAGGCATGCTGCATTCAGTGCTGCCCTTAGCTCAACATGTATGGCTGGTCACAGGTTCTCTTTAAGACATCAATCCCTCTAATGGGCTTTCCCTTCTCTAGCAGCTCTCTCTACGCTGTTTCTGGGGTAGAGCAAGTCGAGTGACTAAGCTCAGACTATTGAAACCGTGAAAGGTTAATAAATATATTGAAATCAATGCACACCCTTTTTAAAGAGGACCTGTCAAGCCCCCATGGATTAGAATCTAAGTGCAGCACTGAATTCAGCATTTCTGCTGCATTCAGGCAAGGGGTCCACCATGTCTCTGTGCGGCTGGTACCTCAAGATATATGCTTAGAAAAACTTACAGTTAGAAGCCATGGATGCTAGCCCTTGTGCTGCAGCCACCTTGTAGCAGGGGGGCATGTCACGCCCCCTGCGCCTCTGTGCCACCTTTTTTAAATGTGTTTGCCACCTCCCTCCTGCCAGTCATTGTACCCATGTGTTCGCCTGTGCTCTGCGTGTCTTTGTGCTGTTGACGCAGGCGCAGAGCGAGGTATTGCTTATCGCTGCCCTGGCCGCCTGTCCCGCCTCCTGCTGTGATGTCCTCTACTTTCCCCACCCTGCTCTGTGTTATGGCAGCCTCCATGGCTTCTAACTGTGAATTTTTCTAATTCTATATCTCGGGGTAACAGAGACATGGGGGACCCCTTGTCTGAGTGCAGCAGACATACAGCATTCAGTGCTGCACTTAGATTCTAATCCATGGGGGGCTGACGGGTCCTCTTTGAGATAAACACATGGGTTTCAATTTTAGGATTACACCATTTTCTCTTTAAAAAAATAAAATAAAAAAGGGCACATACCTTTCCAAAATAGGATGGGACCAGAAAATGTAGGTAGAATCATATTTCAATAGGAAGCATGTTCGATTTACTGCTGTATTTAGATGGCATGTGTTGACATTTAGCATAATTTTTTATATAGTCAGGAGGGGAAGATTAAGACATTTTTTAATTTATCTTAATTAAAATTAATTTTATCCACAATTTAATTCAACATATAGTAATCAAAAAGTAATTTTTAGACAACAATGCTAATGGGAAAAAATTAATTGATAATGAAATCTTACATTAAACCTACAGACAGCAACAGCGATCTCCTTATAGATAGCTGTCACCTGTCTGTATGGTTGAATAACATCTCAAGAGGTCAATTTATGTGACAAGGAAGAAATTATTCTAGAACATAAGACTTTCAGGACGCAGCAAGTAGTTTGGTGGAGAAAATCATCTAACAGGAGTATGAAAAATAACATTTAGAAATAATGAAAAGGGAGGTAGAAAATATTAAAAGGGAATTGTATTGATCTAAATAATTCAAAAGGATAAAGATATCCAATATATTGAACAATATAGCAAGAAAAGTCTCCTTATTATACAATAAATGAAACATTCCTTTTTAATCATTCAATTCCCAAACACTGGACTTTTTTGAGAGAGGATAAAGTTGGCTAAGAACTTATCCAAAAGCAACCTAGCATCTTGTACATAAAGGAAAAAATTCCAGCGAACTATAAAGCACCAACAATAGTATAGAATTAAAAAGAAGAGAAATAACATGGAAAATCCAACTTTCTTTCCCTGTAAAAAATGTGCAATGTGTAGTTCAATAAAAAATATAACTTATGACAAAATACACTCTTCTACAATAATGGGAGAGAGTTATTGTTATGACATGAAACATCAGTTTATGCTGTATAAAGGATTGCAATAAAGGTTTGATATATTGCATTATGTGCCCATGTGACAAATTATATATAGGACACATATAGTGAAATGTAAACTCCTCATCAGATTAAAACATGTCTGTAAGGGTGGTTTCACACTGGAGTTTGTGTGCGTTGCGCAGGCATCCATCCTTCTCTCCAGGCATCCGAACACGTCATGTGTCCCTAGACTTAACATTGTGAACGCAGGGACATGAGCTACCATCAGTTTGTATGCATATGTATCCCTGTGTGTCGTTTTGAGGTGGCTGCCGAATGCAACATGTTGCAATTTTTGATGACCCAAAAATTTGCATGCATCCGCATGCGTACAAGTGCATCAAAACGACGCATGATTTTCAATGGGAATGCATGGGTATGCATGGACATGTGCATGGGTGCGTTAGATGTGGTTCAGGATTTCTGACTGCGCATGTCCAGAAAATGATTTCAGCCTTTTCCAAATCCAGGACTGAAGAGCTGTCTTAGGATGCTGGATGTAAGTATACAAGCTTTGAAAATGTCTGTTTGTTTGTCTGTCTGATTCTGCAGCCTGTACTCTATGTATGTGTCTCATTATGCAGTCTGTACTCTGTGTTTCTGTAATGATGCAGTCTGTATGTGTTTGTTTGTCTGTCTATCTCATTGTCCCCATGGTAGTCTGTTTTAGGTCTGATTTGGCAGCTTGAAGCGTGTGCGCGACTGTCTGTCTTATTCGGCAGCCTGTACTCTGTCTCTCTCTATTTGTCTCATTATGCAGTCTGTACTCTGCGTTTCTGTAATGATGCAGTCTGTATGTGTTTGTTTGTCTGTCTATCTCATTGTCCCCATGGTAGTCTGTTTTTAGTTCTGATTTGGCAGTTTGTACTATGTGCGCGACTGTCTGTCTTGTTCGGCAGCCTGTACTTTGTCTCTCTGTGTGTGTCTAATGATGCAGTCTGTGCTCTTTCAATCTCTTTTTGTCACATTGTTTATGCTTATCTTGGCCATTTTTTATTTTCCTTGTAGGCCAACCACTACAGAGGCTTGACCTCAGGCTTGAAAAATCCTCTTTGGTGTTGGCCCTCTCTGCTGCCACTAATGTAAGTATGAGTATTTTTGTTTTATTCTGTGTCTATATTTTCTGTGAGTGACACTCTGCAGAGTGTGACAGGCTGCAGGCTGTGACAGGCTGCAAGCTGTGAAAGGCTGCAGACTGTGGCAATATTTGTTTTGTTCTCTATAATTCTTTGTATGGTAATAGTATGTGGCACCCTGTTGCTACAGGTAACCACAGACTCACCTAAAGCACGGATGGGTTTCCACAGTGGGTACACAGACACAAACAACACCTTCCACCCCAGCACGGTAGGGGGAGCTAAACTTGCTGCTCTTAGGCATGATCCCCTATGAATTCTAGTGCTGGGGGCGGAGTTTGTTAGAGTGTACAGATGCTAGAAGAGCTGTAAAGACGTTCTGGTGGTTGGTGCCATGCTAGACCCGAGCCAGCAACCCTGAACAGGCTTCAGAGTAGTTTTGCAGGGCCCAAGAGTGGGGTCAGAAAGCAAGGAGAGAATAAAGAAAGAGAAAATTGGGGACCGAGGGGTCATCTTTGGTTCACTCCAGAAAGCATCCCGGAGAGCACCTAGCCCAGCAGTGAATACCGGTTTACCGTGGAGACTTCAGTCTCCCGGGCATCTGTGCAGCCTCCAACAAGGGAGCCAGGCACCACAGAGAGAGGAACAGCGGCAGTCCATCGTGGGTTTCCCAACAACAGCACAGGTGATAGGAGAGCAGAGGAGGCCAGCCAAGTTTCACACTGGGCAGGGGCTTCACACACACGGGAAAAGACACAAGGAGACCTATACCCGCTCACTGTGGAAATCCAGAAGTGCTTCTTGACCACCCATCAGTACCTGGACTTTTACCTGCCAACCCATCAGTAAAAGGTAAAGAAACAACCTATGGTGAGTGTGTCAATTCCTCAACCTTTGACCCCACCATCCACAGAGACTGGCCCGTTACCTCACAGCCTGGCCAAATCCCTGCTCCATCCCTCATCATCATTACCAGACTCCCTAGGGATCCAGCTCGGCCTGTGAGGAGCTTCAACACCTAGCTGCCCATCCATCATCCATGGAGACCCCACGCAGCGCTGGTGCAGTCACCAGAAACCACAGGTGGCGTCATGACAAACTATCCCTATTTCAATTTCCCCCTTTTTAAAGCTGTCCACCAGGGCCATGGGTCTGGGCAGGCCACCAGTGACATCCCCAACCGCATCTGAGGACCCAGACACCCGAGTCCACATAACCCTGGAGCGCGTTAGGTATCCTTTTTCTTAACATTGCAGAATTGCTGCTGGACTGCCTTTTGGGACACGTGACTGCCTTTTGTGCTCCCTCACTGCTGTGCTGTTGAACAGCTGACTGTAATGTAAGTCCATGTTTTTTTTAATTGTTTGCTTTAAATGTGTTATTTTTTTGGAAATTTTTTTCAACAATTTCACTATTTCTGATTATCTGTTCTGGTATCTGTAGTGTTTCACTTGACTGCTGCCTTCTCTACTGATTTAAGATGTCCTCAAGTGAAGGCCGTAATCCTTCCCTGAGTGGACATGACAGTGCTGAAGTAATCACCTTTGCTATACTGTTTGGTATGTATTGACTTTGAATAGGACATATGTACTAAAGTCATGTATTATCTTTACAGAACACTTCATCTGCGGAAGAGCAGGAACAGTCAAGTGTACACGAATTATCCCAGGGTTTTCAGGCTCCAGTTCGTGTTGATGAAAGACATGGTGTAAGTATTCTGTCCATTTAAACAGTTGTAAAGTTTTTTTTCACAGTTTAAAATGTAGACATTTTTTTTGGTTATAGTAATTTAGTTTTTTTTCTTGCATCTATAGGTTCCACAACGTGAAGGAGGCAATCCCTATAAAGATCGTGAGCTGCTGATTGCTCTCATTCAAGAGCGAGTAGCATTGTAGGACCCCCATGATAGTCAGCATTCGGATGCGGGATTGACTCGACGGCTCTGGGAAGAAGTGGCCACATCATTGATGGGTGATTGGGACCAAATCACTGCAAAATACAGTAAGTACTTCTGTAAGTGTTGCTATGTGCTTTGCAGCTGCAGTGAACATGTATATTTTGATGCATTTTTTTCAATTTTTTTCTTTCACATTTGGTAAAGCAAGGATACGTTGGCATTCAATGAGGGATCGCTTAAAGAAAGACTTCAAAGAGGAGATGCAGGTTCGAACTGGTGCGGCTCCACGCCTGAGCAAATAGAAGCATTATTACTTTAAACTGTATGCATGCCCATGTCTAATGTTTTTACTTCTGCAGGTCTGAAAAGTCCTAACAATATAATTTTTTTTTCCCACAGAACCTGGAGCAGCACATTGGAGCCTGCATAATCCTCTCTTGGAGCAGCCCCTCATCAGCTAGCTACTTAGGGCACGTCCCAAGCATTCACCAGAGAAGGAACAACCTCTCAGGCTTAACAGTCTGGGGAGCAGGTAGCCAATCAACCAGGAATTCTATCCCAGCCCTCTGCCACTGCTTTTATTTGGTCATCTCGACAGCGACAGAGGGCCTGGTATAGGTAAGTCATGCCCAAGTTTTCACACTTAAACTCAGTCTTTCAGGAAAGGATGAAGGGGCTTGGAGACAGAGTGAATAGTGGCTTCCATCATGTGAACACTCTTTTTCAGGAAGTCAAAAGCCGCCTTGACTGCCTGGAAGCCGACCTTCAGAGACTGGCGCGCCATTTTTTTCGGTAATTGAGCTGGACATGTTGGAAAACCTTAAGCCTTTCCCACAACTGCATGTCAAGAATGCCTGTCAGGCTGCTTACACCAAGACCCTGCAGCAGTCCCAAATCGACCTTCAACAACAGTCAGGATTATACCATCAGGTGGATTTTTTGTTATCTATACAGCATCAATGGGCAGCCCAGCAGCAGTGACAGCGGCACCACCGCTCCAGAGGACACAACAGAGTCATTACATGCCACCCCCGTTCCAGATGGCAGGACACAGTAATAATCCACCACCATTGGACATTATAACACCCCCTCACCATCCAGCCTGCACCACACTGCACAATGCAGCACCTCATCATCATGCAGCCTCAACCATGCTGCATAGTGTGGCACCCCCACAGCATTTAGCCTCCACTATGCAGCCTGGACAGCACCATCTCATTTTGCAGCCTCCACCACACTGCACAGTGTGGCACCCCTGTAGCATTTAGCCTCCAGCATGCAGCACAGTGCAACATACCCATCATGCAGCCTCCACCACACTGCAGAGTGCGGCACCCCCGCAGCATGCAGCCTTCACCACGCTGAGAGTGAGGCACCCCTGCAACATGCAGCCTCCACCACGCTGCAGAGTAAGGCACCCCCACAGCAGACAGAGGGTCAGAAGCATTCAGATGCCACAATTCACCCTCAGCTGGCACCCAAAAAGCAGTGAAAATTTTCTCTAAAAAAAGGTGTCTAGTGCAGGATCTATGCTTCATCAGTCCACACTAGAAAAGGTGAAAAAGAAAGTGAGGAAGAAAAGAGCCCCAAAACTGCCTCGTTCCGCACTTCGACCATATTGTCTACTAAAGTAGATTTTCCTTCCAAGTGTCTTTCCCTTCCAGTATGTCTTTCCTTTCCAATTTGTCCTTCCCTTACAATGTGTCTTTCTCTTCCAAAATGTCTTTCTCTTCCTATGTTCACCTCCCAATGTATTTGTGGAGCCCACAGGGACAGGGTACTCGGTACCGGGCCGGGGTATCACGGGGATTATCACGACGGTCCTTGGTCCGGACCGTGTCCCGAGCCCACAAGTAAAAGGGGTTATTTACAGGGATTGTGGTGACGCCACCCACGGGTTGTGGTCAGTGAGTAGACCACCGCTGCTGCTTACTTCTGCCAGGAGGAAGGATGGGGCTGCAGCCAGATGGATGAGCCCGCCATGGGTCGGGCTGCTCCTGACAGGGTGTAATAGGTATAACAGTACAGTTCAATATGCAGGAAATCACACACAGGAGACCTGAGCAGGGTTCATCGGGTTTTACTGGCAGTTCTTCACATTACAGCTTTACAACACTGTTCACAGTTTACACAGTTAACTCTGCACTTTCAACTACCTTCCTGCAGCCAGGTTTCTGCTTCAGATTTTTCCAGGGACAATGTTCACTCTATACATTTATTTGGATCCATCCAACGCGTTTCGGAACCTGCTATGCTCCTTCATCAGGGCTTTGATTAAGTTAGCAACATTAGAACAGGCTACTCCCCTTTTTCACACCTTGATGCAGTTTTAAGCACCTATATTGTGAGCACCTAGTCTGCTTACTGTCTCATCTTAACTGCATCATTTAAGTGTGCTATAATCAATTAGACCAGAATTGAACCAGAAGTGAACTGAAGGTAAATGGATACATAGACTCTGTTAACAGTGTTTCTATTTCTTTCCACTTTCATCCCTATAATGCTTCAATTTCTACTAAGTCCTCTAATGCCCCCGTTCGGTAATGAACTGGCAATCTCTCACTCAATCTTCCCTATACATCTCACTCCTTCACACATTTGTTCCTTAACATAAAACACTTTGTATCCAGACAAACATGGCCACCTCATGCCCTCTATTGCTCCCACCTACTAACACTTCTTTGCTTCCCCTCATTCCAGGTGATATATTTTCCAAATTCTGGCCCACCTCACCTCATTATAACAGTAATTTCTACCCTTCATTTGAGATCTATGAGAAATTTCCACAATCTTTCTAACCTCATACACATTCACCTCAGTCCATCTAACAGGATCCCTATGGAATGCTTGCTCTGTCTAGAACAAACTTACATACATCCATATTCTTTTCATTAAAAACAAACCTTCCTTCCTTGGCATCACTGAAACATGGCTCACAACCTATGACACAGCCTCTCCAGCTTTACTTTCTTAAAGTGAACCTGACCCCTCTAAATCACCCCCAACCCTATGAATACCTGTCCCTGCACCCTCAGACATCCTTTCTAGCTGTCCTTTTGTGTAATTAATGAGTGGGGTAACATTGACAAAAAGACAATTACATACTTACAAATCTGCGACTTCTTCTCCCTGAATAAGTCGAACAGGGCGTTCCCTTTGACTCAACCTCTGTCCTGTGTCCTTGTGTATACCATATTGAGCATGGAGAAAAGAAAGAAGACCAAAGAACTGTTTGAGGACTTGAGAAACCAAATTGTGAGGAAGCATGCGCAATCTCAAGGCTACAAGTCCATCCCCAAAGACCTGAATGTTCCTGTGTCTACCGTGCGCAGTGTCATCAAGAAGTTTAAAGCCCATGGCACTGTGGCTAACCTCCCTAGATGTGGACAGAAAAGAAACATTGACAAGAGATTTCAACGCAAGATTGTGCGGATGGTAGAACCTTGACTAACATCCAAACAAGTTCAAGCTGCCCTGCAGTCCGAGGGTACAACAGTGTCAACTCGTACTATCCGTCAGTGTCTGAATGAAAAGGGACTGTATGGTAGGATACCCAGGAAGACCCTGAGACATAAAAAAGCCAGGCTGGAGTTTGCCAAAACTTACCTGAGAAAGCCTAAAACGTTTTGGAAGAATGTTCTCTGGTCAGATGAGACAAAAGTAGAGCTTTTTGGGCAAAGGCATCAACATAGAGTTTACAGGAGAAAAAAAGAGGCATTTAAAGAAAAGAACACGGTCCCTAATGTCAAACATGGCGGAGGTTCCCTGATGTTTTGGGGTTGCTTTGTTGCCTCTGGCACTGGACTACTTGACCGTGTGCATGGCATTATGAAGTCTGAAGACTACCAACAAATTTTGTAGCATAATGTAGGGCCTAGTGTGAGAAAGCTGGGTCTCCCTTAGAGGTCATGGGTCTTCCAGCAGGACAATGACCCAAAACACTTCAAAAAGCACTAGAAAATGGTTTGAGAGAAAACACTGGAGACTTCTAAGGTAGCCAGCAATGAGTCCAGACCTGAATCCCATAGAACACCTGTGGAGAGATCTAAAAATGGCAGTTTGGAGAAGGCACCCTTCAAATATCAGGGACCTGGAGCAGTTTGCCAAAGAAGAATGGTCTAAAATTCCAGCAGAGCATTGTAAGAAACTCATTGATGGTTACTGGAAGCAGTTGATCGCAGGTATTTTGGCTAAAGGTTGTGCAACCAAGTATTAGTCTGAGGGTGCCAATACTTTTGTCTGGCCCATTTTTGGAGTTTTGTGTGAAATGATCAATGTTTTGCTTTTTGCTTCATTCTCTTTTGTGTTTTTTCAATGAAGACAAATTAAATGAAGATAATAATACCAAAGAATTTGTGATTGCAATCATTTTCAGGAAGAAACTGAGTATTATCTGACAGAATTTCAGGGGTGTCAATACTTTTGGCCACAACTGTATAAATATAACAGAAATTTAAAGGAAACAAATGTCAGGAAATAAAAATGAATAAACCAAAAAACTTTTTATACATGTGAGAAAAAATTCAGAAAGCAAAAAATAATAAGATAAAACTAAAAAAAAAAAAAATTACAATACAAAATATGAACATAAAACCCAAAACATACATAATTAAGGAAAGATCTAATAGCAAAGTACATTGCTATAAAAATAAATATATTTTACATCAATAATAAATATACATAGCATGATGAAGCAACCCAATGAAGAAAAAAACAAAAACTTGGCTTAATTATAAAGGCTTTTATAAATGTGGAGCAAATCGCTGCCAAACTTGTTCAGTAGCCTTCAAATGTACATCTTTTGAAGATTACAACCATTGTACCGTAATACGTATTCCATCCACAGCTATATTAACTGCAACACAAGGAATGTGGATTATTGTATTAGATGTACAGCCTGCAATCTAGGTTATGTTGGATGTAGGTTGAAAAACTGCATTGGTGAACACTTGCGGGATGTAGCTAATTTTAATTCATCACTTGTCTTAGGCACAAATATTTCGGCTGCGTCTAAAAACTTTTCTATTCGATATGATGTAAAATATATTTATTTTCATAGCAATGTACTTTGTTATTAGCTCTTTTCCTTAATTATGTGTGTTTTTGGGTTTTATGTTCATATTTTGTATTGTAATTTATTTTTTTAGTTTTATCTTATTATTTTTTGCTTTCTGAATTTTTCCTCACATGTATAAAAAGTTTTTTGGTTTATTAATTTTTTTTTCATGACATTTGTTTCCTTTAAATTTGTATTATATTTATACACTGTTTATTTTTATCATTCTGCATTATATCTTTAAGTGTACACTCTGACACAGTAAATCAATTGGCCACACCAGCTGTGAATTTTAAATAATTTGATTAGCCTAAATAATATTGGTCATCGTGCACACTTACAGGCTTGATAGAGGACTCTGTCTGAAACGAGTTGCCAGCAACACTTTCTGCCTTATTAATGCATGTGGATTGAGATACTGTACATGCGGTTAATGAGGAGCCTGATGACGATTTATTAATTAAAGGATTTATCATGCATTCAACCCCAGGAGCTGGACCGTTTTTCTATTACTTAACACAGAAAAACATTCTACAAGACAGAAATGGGACTCCCCTGAGGGTCCAGTCTCCACAGAGGTACTGCATCTCTATTAGGGTATAGAATCCCACTCACTGGTAAAGGGAGCACAGACCGGTACCCAGACACCCAGACCACTCTAGGAACGATTGTAGTGGGGTTGGGTAGTGAAGGGAGTTAGTTACAGGGAGCACTTTGGGAGGAGTGAGATCAGAAAGAACACACGTAGATGATGTGGGACATGTGAAAGAGGGTATAAATAGAGCAGGAAAGATCTAGAATGGAGAGACAGTTGAAATGTTGGAGAGAGAGTTGACCAGCTGAGAATACACCGTTGAACACCAAGGTCGAGTTGGAGTGCAGATAGAGAATATACGCCTGAGAAGTGTTCAGTGGACTGGAACAAGTGGGAGCTTGTCCTAAGGCCAAACCCTAGAGCAGAAGATCACCCAAGTGGTTCGGGAGAAAGAGGGGGTCCCTGAGGTACGGGAAGTGAGCAATCCACCCGTGGGACTCACATCCATTGTCAAGCACAGGCAAGTGGAGGGTCAAAGCCGCAAGGGACCCCGGGAACCCAAAAGACTGGTGGAAAATACCAGCTCAGCTAGCAACCCGGAGGCTGTGCCATTTTTAAGGTGACACAGTCGACAACTGCGCACATCTGCTGAAAAGGTGGTGACCATAAGGCTAAGGGGAGATACTGCATGGGAACCCTTAGGAAAAGCCTACAGTCACTGGCTCAGAGCTCTGTGTGGCGAGGCGCAAGGCAGGAAGGGCAAATCAAGTGCTGTGTGAGACGACATGCAAAGGACAGAGAAGGGGTGCCGGTTACGTACCATCCTATTACCAGTGAGTAGCTGGATCCCTACCTCCGAGAACCCAGTGTTCAGCGGGCTGCTGCACAAAGACTGTGAGTAAAAGCACTAAACTTCAGCACACTGTGTCTCTGAACTTTCTTAACATGTCTGAAGCACCAGAAAAACAACTACTAATTCACTCAGATACCTTCTGCTACTCTAAGGGTCAGCCCTACCTAGCTTAAGAACATTGCTGCCTCCAAACAATCAGTCCCTAGGAAGACTGTCATGCAGCGGCGGCCATTGATAGCTGCAATCTGCGGGTGGCGTCACATATAAATTAACAAGTATCCCCTGGTCCAGTCATCCCTGTCTTGAATGAACCCTCCATGCCAGATCCCTATCCCTAAGAGAAAGAGCCACCCACACTGTACTTTTAACGACACAACCAGGGTCATGGAGCCGGGTCTCAGTCCCTGTGATCCCCATGATTAAGCCTCAAGAAAACCTGGTTTCGAGTATCCTAAGGCCCTAGAGGGGCATGTCAGAAGACTAACCAGTGAACCAAAAGCTATTTCTGGCAGCTTCCAGCAAGTGGCTGAAAGTATTAGTAGGGTGAGATGGTTTTTAATAGGCTGAAACTTAAGAGAAAATGACCTCAGCATGGGAGTACACCCAGACACATCCACTCTGTCAGACTATGAAACACTGCAGATCCCAGCCACTCTAAGACTAGTGGATTAGTGGAGCCAGCACTCTCTAGAAATTCTGGTTCTGACTTCTCTAACACCAGCACCACCTACAGTGTGGGTACGGTCATGCCTGGTGACAGAAGTAGATGTCACAGGAGTAGGCTCTGGTGTGGGTGTGACAGTCTAACAGTTTTGTAAAACAAAAGGAAAGACAGAGAGGCGCCTATGAGAGGAACCTGTTGCTGTTTTCAAGAAAGTGAAAATACAAATTGTCCCAGCACAACCCTGGTGAAAGGTGTAGATCGTCGTCCGCTGCTGGAAGCAGTGACAGAGGGGGATTTGGCTGTGTTGTTCTGCCCGCCCTCCAGTCACGTGATTGTCCTCAACTGACTCTATCCTGACATCAGATTAAGCATAAAAATTGAGTAAATGCTCCATAGGTGAGTATGATATTTTTTATTTTTTAACAACTTTTATTCACTTTTAGTGCACTTTCGCAGTGTATATATAGATACACTGCGAAAGTACTCGCCCGGCCACATTCATTAACATTGGACTCGCTATACTTGCAATGAGTACCGAGTATTGGGACCTACTCGTTGCGAGTATAGCGAGTCCGATTAGTTCTGTACTCGCTCATCAAGAGTCCTGAGACAGAGATTTAAACAGAAGGGTTACACTCAAAGAATCCTCACCGATGCTTACTTAAAAACAAAGTCCCTTTCCCAGGACTGATGTCTGGACAAAATTGCAACGAAGCAGACAAGGAGAAATCAGGTGATTTGAGATTAATAACAACCTATAATCCATCACGAGTAGGAGTTAAAAAGTTGATTGAAAAATATTGGTTTATTCTGAAGGCTGATTCTATTTTAACTAAATCTATATAATAGATATAATCTCATAAACCCCTTATCATCTATAGGAGCAAATGTCTAAAGAATATGGTCTCACAACACGGAATTGAAAAAAATAAAAAAGGAAAGGATTCAGTTGAGAACCCGGGCTGTTACATGTGTAAATCTGCAAAATGCATGAACTGCAAAATGATCGTGTCAGGCACCACTGAATTCCGTTTTCACACCACAGATAAGAATTTTAAAATACCATCTAAATTGCCAATCCTAATACATGGTCTACATGCTCTCCTGTCCTTGTGATCTGCAATATGTGGTCCGTACAATCCAATGTGTTCATGCCAGAATGAACAAACATCGCCAGAATATAAATAACGGATTTATGCAACACAGTGTCTCTAAACACTATTGCTTACATCACCAAAAGGACTCATTAAGTCTGAAACTATATATAATTAATTGGATCCCTAACACCGTACAGGACTGATACAACACTCATTAAAAAAGAGAGCTACTGGATATATACCGTGTTTCCCCGATAGTAAGGCCCCCCCGATTGTAAGGCCGCCTAGGGGTAAAGGGGAGGCCTGCTAATGTAAGGCCTCCCCCGATTATAAGGCCTTACAACCGGGGGGGCCAATGTAAGGCCCCTAGCGGAGGGGGGGGGGGAGCGGGAGCGGGTCGCACGTCACGTGCGCCCGCTCATTACATATGCACTGCATCCCCCTGTCAATCAGCGACAGGGGGAGCAGTGCATTATACTGTATATATGGGCCCCCTATTGCTGGCACACTACCCCCCTGTTCTGAGGCCCCCACCGCTGCTGCTGCTGCAGAGATCTTACCCTCCAGGGTCTTCTTGCAGCAGCCAGCGCGTCCGGTCCGTCCTCTGTCCTCGGCTGTCTTCCGGATCATGTGACCCGTCGCAGCGCATGACGTCATCGCGACTGCGACCGGCCGGTCACATGATCCGGAAGACAGCCGAGGACAGAGGACGGACCGGACGCGCTGGCTGCTGCAAGAAGACCCTGGAGGGTAAGATCTCTGCAGAAGCAGCAGCGGTGGGGGCCTCAGAACAGGGGGGTAGTGTGCCAGCAATAGGGGGCCCATATATACAGTATAATGCACTGCTCCCCCTGTCGCTGATTGACAGGGGGATGCAGTGCATATGTAATGAGCGGGCGCACGTGACGTGCGACCCGCTCCCTCAGTGTCCCAGCAGTAGGGGGCCTGTAGGCCACACTGCTGGGGCACCCAATGTAAGGCCCCCCCCGAAAGTAAGACCGGGGGCCACTTTGGCCCCCAAAAAAATGTAAGACAGGGTCTTACTTTCGGGGAAACACGGTAAGTTGGGCACGCTATATCCAGAAGGTCTACACCTATCCATTGAAAATACGGTAAAATAATTTCAGAATTTTAAAAGAAAGGATAGCCCCTTGTTTCTGGAATAGAAGAATAAACATATGATATATGATATATTTTTCTTGTTAGGTAATCAAATGAGAATACTAACTTGCCTTTTTCTATCTTTTACATATTACCGTTAGAGAGCCCACTCTCTAAGTAAGTAAAAGAGTTTTTAAAGATAATTTTTCTTTTTAAATAATTTTTTTAGAAAAACTTTCAGAATCACAGATGTCAGTAGTAACCTCTATGGGAAGAGAATACTTCTATAAAAATATTTTTATATTTATATTATATATATTTTATTTTATTAAATTAAATAAATGTGTTAGTACGATTTTAAATTTTAGTAATTTTTATATTTATCAAGAAAGATAATTAGCAGATTTTAATGAGGTAATAATTGTTATAGCGATTTTACAATGATTTTATAGTATTTCATTCATTAGGTTTTAATCTGTGGTGTGTATCAACTATATCTATGCATTGCCTGCATTAAATATCCTATAGCCTTGAAATCACACCATTTGATAAAGTGAAGTGAGGGTTAAAAACAATTGAAACCAACTGGTTGTGATTGGATGTTAATATGTAAATGTCTATATAATGCAACTTCCCCTTATTTTGTGTAATCCCCACTTGATGAAGATGGCGTGCCACCATTTAAACACATTGTGGAATAAAGTTGAGTATTGTAACTTTATTTCGCATTAATGGGGAACTTCGGGAGATAAAAACAAAAAAAAGTGTTCTGTCCCTGTGTCCATGTGCCCTCCAACATGATGAAGCAGAGCTGGGCACTACAGTTCTAGGATCTATAGATTGCTTTTAAATCAATACAATCATATCTGCTCCTCAGCACTCACCCCTACCTTTGGGGACAGAATAATTCAGCCTCATGCTGCAGCAGTGACAGGAGGTGTGTAGGGGCCCTGGGGGGCTCCATGATCATCTTACATTCCAGCCCCCTCATACTTCTGAATGAACAGGGGGTGTCACAGGGGGCGTGGAAACCGGCTCCATGGTTACACTACAATCCAGCCCCTGATATACATCCTATGTAATGTAAGAACAGGTATGTCTCTTTTTAAATATAAATCATGTCAATAAGAAGATATAAATACATGCTGTGATCTTCTGCTGTATGATCTATGATCTATGATAGTGCATAGTGTGTGCTACCATGTATCAGGCCAGGAGCACAGGCAGAGCACTACATTGGTTTATTCAGCACTAACACAGTCTCCCCTCCCCCATATTACCCTGTTAGGTTCCTGTGCCCTGAAACTTTAGCACTATGTGTGGAGCCCACTGGGAGGGGTACTCGGTACCAGACCGGGGTATCACGGGGGTTATGATGCCGATCTTGGTCTGGACCGTGTCCCGAGCCACAAGTAAAGGTTGGGGGTTATTTACAGGGGATAAAGTTGTGACACCACACATGGTATGTGGTCAGGGTGACCACCGCTGCTGCAGAACCTCCGGAGATGATGGATGACAGCTGTGATGTGACGGCTCTCCACGGGCAGAGCCTGGTCCCCGGGGCAGTGTTGATGACAACAGTTCATGAGGGAGAACAGGGTTTTCAAGGATTACACAGACTCATGGTTTTATAGTTTTCCAAGTCTTTACTGAAGCAGATGGTAATTCAGCTGAGTACTGTCCACTGAGTCTGTACAGGGGCCAGGTTGCTCCCACCCTGGCTGGGTCCTTTAGCTCCCTGTTCCTGTGCTGTGTGTGTGGCCCTGCTGCCACTTTAGCTAAGCTGCTGGCCCTGTTTCCCTCACGGGTACCAACTTCCTAGGCAACTTTAGCCTTATTCTGTGTTCCTGACCCAACCGTGTTGCTTCACTGTGGTACAGTGAAGACGTGGGACCCTCACTAATCTGGTGTTCACTGTGCTGCTTGTGTCAGGCACAGCATCGGATTCAGTATCCGTTCTATGCGCTTCTCTGGGGTGTCTCAGGAGACTCGGTCTCCCAGGTCTGGTCCTCTCTGCCTGTCTCCTTTTCCTCAGACCCTGGCTTGGTCTGGAACTAGACATTGGACCGTAGGTTGAGCCTAACGCAGCTCTTTTACACCCCGGTCTTTCTTCCTCAGTGCTGCCCCGCACAGAACTAACTGCCACTTCATCTCCACACCAGAATATATAGGGAAGCAGCTTTAGCTCCCCTTCTGGCTTGGAGGTGCTAGTGTAGTGTTGTGGGTTGTGTGGGGAGTTAACCCTTTGTGGTGGTGTTACTGTGGCACATGAACCCTGGGGTGCCATATATGCATGACTGACTTTCTCTGTCCCTAAAGGGAGGGGTAAGTGCTGAGGAGCATATATGATTTTATTGATTTATAAGTGATGTATAGGTCCTAGCAATGTAGTGGACAGCTCAGCTTTATCATATAGAAGGGCAGGGACAGTACAAATGTTTTTTTATCCTCCAGGATAAAGATTCCCCTTTAACTCTGCAATGTTTCAACATACCCCAGAGATTATGAGATTGTTTTTTTTCGTAACATATTCAATTCTATGATGATTGGAAAATTTAGGTCAATATGTTTTGAGTTTATAAAAATATCAGAAATTTAACAGAAATGTCTAAAAATTTGAAATGTTCCAACTTTGATGATCCCATGGATCCAGAATGTCACACCACATAAAATAAATAACATTTATCACATGTCTGCTTTAATAAACACCATCTGTAAAATTGTAATTTATTTGTTAGGATGTTAGCAGCTTTAAAATTCTAGTAGTATTGTTTCATTTTTGAAGAAGCTAATAAGACTTATTTTTAGCAATTACAGTATTCATTTTTTTAAGTGACTTTGGGGAACTTACAGTATATATTTGAAATCCCCCATCCCATAAGTGATAACATTTTAAAAACAACACCCCTCATCATATTCAGCATTGTTTTCAGGTAGTTTATTAACTCTTCATCTGCTTTACAAGGAGGAATGCAAGTATGCAAGTGCTATTCTTTGGATTAAACAGGTACATTAGCCCAAAGTAATACATCAGAGCCATATTAGACCTTTTTCTATACCTATGCCTTGTGCTCTGAATTTTTTTATGGGTACACAGTACAGGCATATAATGTTTAATGGCCTGCCCTATGTTTTATATTGTCTGTGATAGCCCTACTGTGCTACTGCGATGCCCGCTACTACTCAGTAACGGTCTGGTCGGTTTGGTGGGATATCACGGTTGTGGTGACCGCCTCCATGGCTCTGGGCAAGCAGTAAAAGGGGATTATTTACAAGGGATAGTTTATGACGCTAGCTGTGGTACTCAGCCAGGGGTGGCCGACGCTGCAGGATATGGCCGCTGGGGCAGATGTTAGTGCAGCCGGGATGGTAAAGCTCCCACAGGTGGAGCTGGGTTCCAAGTATAGTCTGAACAGTCTATAGTGTTGGTGATGGTCATTGGGATGCAGGACTGAGGGCGCAGGCAATAATTGGAGGACACAAAAGGGCGCAGTTTCCATTACTTTACTTGGTGTATGGTACTGCAGTCCGGGGTACTGGTTACAGGTGTTAGAAGGGATCCGGCGGCCTGGAAGCATTCTAGATCCCCCTCACTAAGTGGGATTGGAGGCCTTCCTGCTGTGCTCTTTCTTCAAGTCCCTGCGTCTTATAGCTACACTGCGGCCCTTCTCCTGCTTGATGGTTCTGACCTATATGGCAGGCAGCATGAGACTCTCTCCGGTGCCACCTTGCTGAAGGCAGCTCAGGCTCTTGGCACACTGCTGTGCTGCTGGATATTCCGTGAGGCCAAGAGACTTGCAGTCTCTTGCCCTCCAGACATGGCTGTCGGGTCATTCAGCACCAGCACAGCCAAGGACACTGGCAACCTTTTCATAGCACTTCACTCTGGGGAGATCCCCGTCACTGTTCAACTTCCAGAGCCTTCTTCTCGACTTCCTCTCTCTTCCCTGTACTCAGATGTTCTGACGAACTCCTCCTCCTGGCCACAACCAGGGCAGTTCCCCTGAAGTCAGGTTCTCGAGCTCCCCTTCTGGTCTGCAGTCACAAAAAGTGTTGCATAGTGGTGTTACCTAGCATGGGAACCTCCTCCTGCTTCCAGGCATGACATCACCCCCTGTAAGGGAAGCAATGCCACTGTGGCAATCGGACCACTGGGGTGCCACATACACCTTGTAATCAGATTGCTGCAGGGCCGTAAATGCATTTTACACCTAATGCCACTATTTCAATTATGAATGTGCATCATGTGTTTAGGGTCACTCTTGGCATGTGTTTTTTAAGGTGCTTTTTGACAGCCTGCGTTTTTGCATGCGTTTTTGCTGATAGGTGTGGGGGACCCTTGAAAAATGCATGCAAAAACGCATGTACCATTTAGTGCCACATAAAAATGCATGAGTTTCCCATAGGGCCTCATGTTAAATAAACGCATGCGTTTTTGAGAAAGCACCAAAAAATGCTGTTTGCAGTATTTTTTTGTGCTGAGCCAAAAACGCATCCCAAAAAACGCATGGTACATTCAGACATGCGTTTTTGCTATTGGGGCATGTGTTTTTTGCATGGGGGCCTATGGATGCATTTTTGCATGCGTTTTCACAAAACGCAAGTCTCAAAAACACATGTAAAATCTGCAATTGTGACCCTAGCTAAAATGCTGCAGGACATTTTTTTTTTAATACAGATTTCAGAAATATTTACTCAAATTTGATCCTCCATGGATCAATCCTCTCATCTCTTGTTGTGGCGTGAATTGTCATTCATTGGACTTGTGACTAGTAAAACTTGTAAAAATTTAGACCAGTGCACATTGTTGTTTTTTAGTTATTTATATTTTGTTTGTTTTTTTAAAAAAAACATTATTATTCACTGTAACAAAAAAAAAAATCTTAATTTATCATACTATGTTGCTTGCGAGTTACACGCATTAAGGCAACAGCACTTAGGCTAGGGTCACACTTGAGCATGACGCCAGCGCTAAAATCTTTGAAAAGCAGCCGCAGCGCAGAGCGTTAATGCTATGCACTGCCAGTGAACTGGAGCCCATAGAAAACCCGCTGTTTATCTTAGCAGCGGTCACACACCAAGCTGCAAGACGTGCAATTTATCACAGCGCACAGGAATACGCTGTAGACAGTATTTCCTGTGAGCTGTAATAAAGCGCACTCCCTGTCTGACCGCTGCTAAGGTAAACAGTGGTTTTGCTATGGGGCCCCGGTTCACTGGCAGTGCATAGCATTAACGCTATGAGCTGCGGCTGCTTTTCAAAATATTTTAGCGCTGGCGTCATGATCAAGTGTGACCCTAGCCTTACACTTGTTAAATTGGACCAGTACAGATAATAATGAACACTGGTGTGCTCACACCAGAAAATGGCCATTGATACAGTGTATCTGTGGCGCCCACTAAGAGTGCGTCACAAAAGGGTACTGCACCCCTGCCTGAAGGTGTCGTATGCTTTGTTTGGTATGAATAGATAAGCCTCAAGCTCCAGCACACCATGAAAAACACTTAGTGTTAGAGGACCAATTAGACACCAGTTGCTAGGGTAACCGGTCCTGGTGGGAGGAGAGGCTAGGTTATAAAGCAGTGGGGAAAGCAGCAAGGAGTTAGTCAAGAGAGATCAAGAGTGTGTGCAGTGCAGTGAGAAGAGTTCAGTCAGAAGTGAGTGAAAGAGTGGGGAAGGAGAAGCTGCAGATGAAGCAGAGTTGGAGAGCTACAGAACAACAGAGAGAAGCTAACAGGGAGGGCACCTCAACCTGGTTACCCAGAAGAGAAAGGGGCCAAGAATAGAATGGATAACCAAATGCCCTAGCCCAGTCCAAACCGGAGTACCGGCTCCGAAGTGGTCCAGCTGGCTACAACCCTGAACCACAAACCCGAAGTGGTCGATGACTTTATAGGAGCATGACCCCAACCGCCTACAACCAGCACGGTCTCACCAGAAGCGCCAAACAGAGTTGGGGTCTCCTTGGAGAGAAAAGGGGATCACATTTATCTCGGACAGGCCTGGTCAAACAAGCAGGATCCTTGTAGGGCAGCAGAGCAAGGGACAGTGAGTGTGTTAGAGAAGGAACACCAGTGGAGCTTCATAGGGACATGCTCATTGCCAGAACCAGTTTTGTATTATAGGAGAAGAAAAAGAAGTCGCACTCAGAGCTTCTATAAACAGCGGTTCTTTATTGTGCTTCAGTGCACACAGCAGGTGGTGGCATGCGGGTGGGAGGACGGGGGGCACGACGTTTCGCGCCGTATAAGGCGCTTCAGCAGGTTAGTCCAGGATAACCTGCTGAAGCGCCTTATACGGCGCGTAACGTCGTGCCCCCCGTCCTCCCACCCGCATGCCACCACCTGCTGTGTGCACTGAAGCACAATAAAGAACCGCTGTTTATAGAAGCTCTGAGTGCGACTTCTTTTTCTTCTCCTATAATACAAAAACTGGATGTGACGTATCGGAATTTTGGGAGTGAGCACCAGAGCGTGCAGAGGTGCGTGCAGCAGGGGAGGACCCTCCTCATCATCCTCCATAGCAAGGGCTGAAAGCTTGCAGGCAGCGGTGAAATCTCCCCAGGCTGTAGGGAGACGCTGCAAGGTGGTGCTGACCCCATCCTAACTTCAAAACCGTGAGTCATTGCCAGAACCACCCGATGCACTAGTCTGCAACAACAACTGCATTACCCTGTAACCCTGCAGAATTACCGGATAAAATACCCGTTCAGAGTGAGCAATGTGTCAGTGATTTCTTCCTTGAACTGTTATTTACCTGCCTTGCTCCACAGTGACTGTGCTGCCGTACTCCACCATCCATTACTACTTCCAACTCCCGGGGACCCCGCTCCTCCCTGTAGGGAGCCACTCCATCTTGCTGCGCCCATCATCCCTGAGGTTCCAGCAGCTTCGGTGCCATCGCCGGGACCTACAGGGGGCGTCACGAACAAACATTTCTTTTATTTTTCTTTTTTTTTCCCCTTTTTCATTGACCACCAGGGCCACAGCCTCAGGCATCGCCACCCGTGACCTCCAGACTGCGCCTGAGATCTGAGTTCCCTGGCCTGGGTGAGTCATGTCCTGACTGCAATAATACAGGGAATTTTTTGCAGTAGATATATGACAATGTGGAGCCCACTGGGACGGGGTATTCAATACTGGACTGGGGTATCGCTGGGGGTATCACGGCAGTCTTGGTCCGGACCGTGTCCCGAGCCAGAAGTAAAAGGGGAGTTTGTCGTGATGCACCCACGGGTTGTGTTTCAAGGTGACCCCCGCTGCTGCAGAACCTTCGGGGATTATGTTTGGCAGCCGGTGATGTAAAGGCTCTCCGTGGGTAGAGCTTGGTTCCCCGAGGCAGTGATTATAATAGTCTATGATTGATGCTATGGATATTGCAGGATGGGGGGTGGTAGTAGAGGTGATGGCAGTTTGTGAGGGAAGGTAGAGCTTGAGTGCAAGGATCACACACATCATGGTTTTGTTAGTTTTCCACGTATTTACTGTTGTTGTTATTCAGCGGGAGTACTGTCCACGGAGTCTGTACCGGGGCCAGGTTGCTCCCACCCTGTGGTCCTTGGCTTCCCACTCCTGCGCTGTGTGTGTGGGCCCTGCTGTTGCTTTAACTAGGCTGCTGGCCCTGATCTCCTCACAGGTAACCCACTTGCTAGGCAACTTGAGTCTTTCCGTGTGTTTTTGACCCCCGTGTTGCTTCGCTGTGGTACAGTGTAGAGCTATAACCTCCACTAGTTCGCTGTTTACTGTGCTGCCTGTGTCAGTCACAGTTTCGGATCCGGTATCCGGTCTTTGCACTCCCCCGGGGCGAGTTATGAGGTAACTCAGTCTCCCAGACGTGTTCTCCTGTTTCTATTGACCCCTCTCCTCAGACCCTGGCTAGGGCCTGGATTGAGTAGCAGACTGTGGAGAAGCCTAAGGCAGCTCCTTTAAAACCACAGTCCCTCTTCCTCAGTTAGGTACTGAACTACTTCCTCTCTACACCAGAATATATAGGGGACTGCTTTAGCTCCTCCTCTGGCCTAGAGGTGCTAGTGCAGTGTTAGGTGTTGTGTGGGGAATTAACTGGTTGATGTTACTGTGGCTATTAACCCTTGGGGTGCCACATTAACAGTCAAACATAATCAAAATATATATATAATATATATACATATATATTATATATATATATATATATTTTATATTATGTGCAAATACCTTGACTTGAATAGTAGAGGGTAAGAACTGGCACAGCCAAAGTGGACAAAAAACTGAGCTTATCCCAAGCAACAAGAGTCAAGCGCAGTGCCTAATATACAGAAGCAAATTGGAACAAATAGATGTTTTTTAAAATGGCTACACTATGCCTGGTGTTGTAAAATGTGATATCATACCTGTCAGTGATTGATGGACTGGTGTGTGAGTCACTGAATTGCTAGAATTGACGGCTTGTGTTACATAAATTCTCTAATGTGATCCTACAAGCAATGTTATGGTGGGTTTACACGCCGCGATATCGGCGTCCAACTCCGACCCAACTCCGACAAAAAGTCACGTGGGTCGTGAGTTGGAGCCGATATCGGGTGCGCGTTGTATTGTTTTTGCATCCAACGCGATGCTGGGAAAGATGCCAAAACGATATCGGAGTTGAATGCAAAGCTATTCAACTCCCCGATATCGCAAGGCCGTTGTACCAGCATCGCTGCGTGTGACAGCCCAACTCCGATGCGTACTCGCACCTCACCCATTAACTCCCCTGTTAAATGGTTGTTACTGGGTTGGTGGGCGTACACATCGGCGGGACGTTGTTTCCCGATATCGCAGCGTGTAAACCGGCGATGCGATAACGGGAAAAGCGCTCAAAAAATGCGCGCTCCCGCGGCGTTTGCCCCCCGATATCGCGGCGATATCGGGACGTGTAACCCCACCATTACACTTTATGTACAGCATGGAAATATGCTGAAGGGGGTGTACAGGGATATACTGGGTGTGATGAATTGCTGCTCCTGCACTGGACTGTAAAGCAATGATGGAAAAAAAAGGAGCTGTTTTTTTAACATGGTTCCTATTGGAAATGCATCCCTTAACGCATCGTACATATAAGTACCATTCGTTTAACGCATAGCGTTTTTAGGTGCAAAAATGGCATTTTCAAAAAACGGAATAATGTTTTGGAAATGGAAAAAACTAATGGACACGTGGACCCTAGCCTTATACATATTTGGTTTTGTATCTCCTCTTAATATAAACACATTAACCTAAAACTTATGCTGGTAATTAGGTGTATGCATTGATAGTAATTTGTGGCAGTTGCCAGCAGTATTGTTGTAGCACTTCCAATTGTTAAATTCAACTAGATAACCAATGCAAAACAGGGATGTTGCATGAACAACATGTAACTTAATCAATTGATATTGGAATAATAATAAGTTTCCACAACTGAACGTGTTTTAAAAATCTTTTTTGTGCTGAGATAGTCTAGGGTCACACATGCCCCTCAGTTTTTTTCCTTTTCCAAAACCGGATTCCGTTTTTGGAAAATGCCATTTTTGCATCTAAAAAACGCTATGCATTAACGCATGCATTAACGCATGGTACCTATATGTACCATGCATTAACGGATGTGTTTTCATAGGGCCCCATGTTAAAAATACGCTATACAATATTGCAGTTGATGCAGTTTCAAAAACGCATAGCATTTTTTTTAGTGCACTTTTGCCACTGCATTTTTTGCATTGCAGCCTATGGATCTGTTAACGGATCCATTTTTCAACAAAATCTAAGTTGAAAAATGGATGCTTTTAGTGGATCCAAGGGATTATTTGTGACTTTAGCTACAAACTTATGTATGTTCTCCTGTTATGTATTTTTATGTGCTGTACTGACCATGCAGATCTGCCAGAAGCTTACAGCTGCTGCTTTCTGAAGTTAGGCCCATTCACACGCTGCTTTTTTTGTTGTGTATTGTTAAGCACAAGCTCATCACAAACCAGGAGGTGGGTGATTAAACATATAAGTGGAGCACTTGTTTCTATTAAGGGGGTTTACACGTTGCGATATCGGTGTCCAATTTTCAATGAAAAGTCACATGGTTCGATCGTTGGAGCCGATATCGTTCCTGCGTTGTATGGTGTGAACGTCCAATCGATGCAGGAACGATGTCAATGCTATCGGGGATTGAATGAGCGTGCTATTCAATGCCCCGATATTGAATGGAGATTGGAGCCGGATCGTGCTGTGTGACAGCCCAACAACGGTGTAAAGTTCAACGTCCCCATTCACTCCCATGTTAAATGGTCGTTTATAGGTTGGGGGGCGTAGACATCGTACGGACGTTGGATTCAGAAATCGCAATGTGTAAACCCCCGATGCGATGCGGGGAGAAACGTGCACTAAATGCGCGCTCCCAGCCATTGAATTGCGATATCGCAACGATATTGAAACGTGTAAGGCTGCTTCCACACTGCAGTTTTTTCACTGATACAGTGTCCATCAGATTTGTGTGCCAAAACCCGGAGAGAAACCAGGAGAGGAACTTGCAGAGAAAAACTATAATTGAAAGATTGACACCTGTTCTGAGTTTTGGAGACCTCCTGGTTTTGGCACACAAATCTGATGGACATGATCAGTGAAAAAACTGCAGTGTGGAAGCAGCCTAACCCCACCTTTAGCCCTTTTGGTGGGGTTCCCACGTCCCGATATCGCGGCGATATCGGAGGCAACGATGCGGGAACGCGCATTTAGTGCACGTTTCTCCCTACATCGCATCGCCAGTTTACACGCCACGATATCGGGATGCAACGTCCCGAATGTGTACGCCCACCAACCCAGGAACAACCATTTAACATGGGGGGTGAATGGGTGACGCAGCGTACACATCGTAGTTGGGCTGTTACACGTACGATGCTGCTACAACGGCCATGCGATATCGGGGAGTTGAATAGCTCGGCTAATTCAACCCCGATATCGTTTTGGCATCGTTCAGCATCGCGTTGTACGCTCAAAACCGTACAACGCGCAAACGATATCGGGTCCAAACTCGCGACCACGTGACTTTTTGTCGGAGTTGGGTCGGAGTTGGACTCCGATATTGCGGCGTTTTAAACCCGCCATTTCTCTGAGTGTGCCACTCCCGGTTTTGATTGTTCCACTCCTGGCTTTTTTTGAGCTTCGGTGTAAAAATACGCAGCAAAAAAAAAGCAGTGTGTGAATGGGGCCTAAGGCCACGTGCACATGTTGAGTATTTGATGAGTTTTTTCACCTCAGGATATGTAGCCAAAATCAGGAGTGGATAATTAAATACAGAAGTGGTGCAGGTGTTTCTATTAGACTATTCCCTGATTGCTCCACTCCTGGTTTTGTCTAAAATCCTGATGGTGGGTTTAACATGTCCCGATATCGGCGTCCAACTCCGACCCAAAGTCACGGGGTTCATGCGATGGACCTGATATCGTTCGTGCGTTGTAGTGGTGTGAACGTCCAATACGTGCACGAACGATATCAAACCCTATATCGGGGATCTAATTAGCCTGCTCTCCAACGGCCCGATATCAGATGGAGGTTGGAGCCGGATCGTGCTGTGTGACAGCCCAACTACGATTTCAACCCCGATTGTTTGGTCGTTCCCGGAAGTCCCGTAGGTGTTGCGATTGTTTAATTTCTAAGCCCCCACCTCCAATGATTGGTGGCTAGGTAGTCTATGCGGATTGGATGAGCGTTGCGAAGCAGCCATTTTGTTTTGTTTTCAGTTTATTATTGTGATGTGCGTGCATTATTCAATTGTTTATGGAGCAGCGCAAAGGTGCCGAACAGAAGTATCAAAACACTATTCACAGCTCCTGTACTGCTCTTGCAAATAGTTTTTTGGCCTTGTTTACGACTACTGTACCATGTAATGACAACATTTTGTTTAGGGTTTGCTGACGGAGGGCATGTGTTCAATGTTAATCTAATTAAAAGGAACATCGTACAAGCAGTAGTTTGCATTTCACAACTCCTCCACATATATCTTTCTTAACTACAGACATCGTGTCTTGCGATGCTAATGCGTTGTGCTGTGCACATTTTCATAACCGCGGAGCGTGCCCTGGCCTCAGCCACTATGTGTGTGCGACTCCTTTGCGGAGTGACAATTCTGCACCGCTCCTGCAATTTGCGTCATGATGTTGGCTTGCAGCAGGCTCAGCCTTATAGGTGGAGTCAAGTCCAGCACTAAAGATGGGGTGGAACGGTGCGTGCATGGGGCGAGCCAGAGTCCTCATTTTATTTGAAATTTTTGGCAGACAGGATTATGGTGTGTCCTACTCCCGCACCCCCGGCTGCATAAAAAGACACGTGGCAAGGTCCAACGTCCCTGATGCGAGACCTACATGTTGAGCGAAGCACTAAAAAATTATAAAGAAGATCGCCGACATGAAGCATAAGGGCAGGGACCGCATTTCCGCCTCCGGGACACATCCAGAGTTGCGTGGTGAGTATTATGTCATGTTTATACAAACTGTGACATCATGACACAATATAGCTATTCCGCCTAACACAGAAGCAAAATCGATTGGCTACTACATCTACTATACTAAGTATTTCATTTTGTTTCAAATCATTTACAATAGTGCTGTTGCCTGTATTAACTAAAAACGTGTGGTAAAAAAGTCAACTACCCAAACCTAGGAACCTTATGTTGGAATGTTCAAAAAACATAGCGGTGACGGTTCAAAACCTCGACGGGTAATACCAGTGAGACAATTTTAAATGCTCAGGACGTAAGGCCATCATGTAGTAAATTGTTTTTACCCCACCAAAGGGATTAGGCACACATACAATGTGTATTTACCACTAATATTAAAAACAGCTCCCTCCAAAATCCACGATGTGAAGTGAGGAAGAGGGCTCCAGCTGGGGCCCTCCAGCCAAGGACAGGGAAGGTCACTCAGCGATCACCTGCACCCTCAAATCCCCAATGACATTCCATCAAGGGGAAATTGTCCCAGCTCCCCTCAGCAGCAGAGGTGGATCTCGACCTCCATCCCAACCAGCATCACTGCGGGCACTCAAGGAGACTCCCCGGGCCAGCCCGGCCTTTCCCTGTGCCAGCGAGAAGAAATGGCCATTGGGAGTGTGTAGGGCCTCTGGAGCTGCAGACCCGGGACCCCCCCCACGGCCCAATTGCCTTCAGGCAATAATGAGGCCTCGGCAATATAGCGGACTCACCAATTGACCAAATGGCAGTGTTCGGGGTATTGTGAAATGTTTTCAGGCCTTCTTTGTTTTTGGAAATCAAATTTGGCTGTATGTTAAAAAAAACCCGATCTTCCCCTCATTTCTTTATTTTTTTGCACTCACTGGCCCAAAGCTGCGGGTTTGCCCTACAACTTCCGGCATCCCCTCCTCCGAAAATGGATCCCCTCCTGGAGTTGGTAATTATTTTTTTGTGGCCCCCTTGTTTTGTTGTTTAACCTAATTTTAAAATGTAGGGCCAATGATGTGTGTTTTGAACACTGTAGGTGGAACATTTTAATGGATACTGCAGGCCCACCGGGGGCTTCTTTGAAGTGGGAGGCAACCACGCAGCTGGGGTGGTGGGTGCCATGTTGCACCATTTTGTAGGCAAACATTTAGGGTGGCCTGTTGGGCAAGATCAATGATTTGCGGTAATTTTTTTTATAAAAGGAATCAATTTTAAGTGTGTCATGTTGAATCTGTGTTTTTGTTGCGTTTGCAAAATTAAAGGTCATGTTGGCCAGTAAAGTGGGGCGGAATTTTCCCTGAGTACGCCCTTGTTTTCTGGTTTTAGAAGTTTCAAGTTTTGGCCCCAATTTTTGGTCATGGTCCATTTTTGAATTAAAAAAAATAAAAAAAATTTGGTGTCTGACTTGCATTTTTTTTGCAAGCTCAAAATACAATGTAAAATACACACAAATTTACTTTTGTGGTTTTAATTTTGCTAAGTTATAACATAACAAACAAATGTTTAGGCCAAACCTGCTCAGGAAAATACCAAAATAGTAATGTAATTTTGTTAAAACTACGCCAAATAGAGGACACGGGCAGCCCACCTATTTGGATTGGGGGAACACTCTAGTAAACCGGGCCACACAGGGGCATATCTAGGGGGGTAGCCAACCTTTTGCCCCGGGCGGATCTGCGGGGGGGCCCGCCGCGCCGGTTGCCATATCAGGTCGGGCATCCGGCGGGCACTACAGCCCCGGGCCCGAAAAATCTCCTGGGCGCCACCGCTCCGGCCCCTTGTTTCTGCCCCCTGGCAGCAGTTCCAACCCTCCCCTCCCGTCTCACGTTGCGGCCGCAAACAGTGAGCGCGCGCCCCCCGCGGTACAGTGGGACACAGAAGAGGAGGCTGCTGCTGCGCAGCCTGCCTCCCTCCCTCCTCCCTCCTGAGTCGTTGGCCGTTGACTAGTAGGTACAATTACTGGTTTTAAATTGAATAAAGTAACCCAGGGGGGGAAGGGGGGAAGTTATGAGGTGTAATATAATTATATGTATACAACAGGGCAGGCACCACTATGAGGTACTATCCTCATAGTTTGTGCCGCTGGTGATGTAACATATATACCCTCATAGTTGCCTCCCGATGTAACTTAATACCTGAGGCACACACTATGGGTGTAATAACCCCCATCCCCCTGACAGCAGAACCCCCCCCCCTCACCTTCCCAGGAGAGGGGGGCGCCGAAATAGGCTGGCCCCGGCGCCTGAACCCTATTACACCTTGGGGCCATACACAATGCCAATTTGTGGAGCAAACCTAAGGGCCCTTACACACACCCTTTTTCTGTCAAACTTCTGACAAATTGTGTTGCAGTGAAATCATGGACACTTGTCCATTTTTGTTGCTGTGTACAATGGAGCAATGTGTCCATATTTCATGCAAGAGCAAGTTGGTCAGAAGTTGGACAGATAAGTTTTGTGTGTGTAAAGTGGCCCTACACCAATGACATATGAAAAACAATAAGTGTTTGACAGCTATTGTAGGGTTGGTAACCTGTGTTGGACATTATTAACCTTGGAACATACTTTCACCTGGTCTCTGACATTTAAATATTAACATATGAAAGACACCACTTTTGTAATGGTAATTTTTTTTTGTGTACCAAAAACCAAAGTAAAATATTGGTTTTTATACCCATGGCAAAACACGTTTTTGAACAAAAATTAAAAAAAAAAACAAAGGCAGACACAAACCATAGTTGTTGGTAGTGTCCCAAAAGGATCATGTCTGCGCAGGTGGCGATGGAGACTCACCAGTTCCCTTGCAGGAAAAAGGGTATGGTCGGGTGCGAGGGAAAAAAGGTGGAAATGGGCTCCCCGGCACCTCAGAAATATGTCCAGGCCAAACATAGCCATTTGCGGTGGATGTGGGACATGACGGGGGCTGGGGTGCTGGGGGCCAGGGTGGGTGGGTGGGTGGGGGGTCTGGGGGGTGTGGGGGCTGGGCCAAACGGTCTCCCTTCAGTGTCCCTTCCCGACGCCTCCAGGGCCGAGTGTGTCGCTAAGGTGGTTCTTTCTGGGGGGGCCCGCTCTGACACCGTTCAATGAACCCTAAGGGTCCCAAATCAAAGGTACACGTTCAAGGTCGCAGCACCCTCTTGGCCCAGCACCCGCTGGGTAAGGGGGGAGCTGGTCTTCTTCTTAGTCTGGCCCCTCACTGGGGGGGTGCTGCATGGGGGAAGGGGGATCAAACCCCCCCCAGGGAGTGGGGGCTCTTCCTGAAAGGTGCCCCCCCCCGGCTGGGCCCCGGGCCTTGAGGGTTGTTAAAAAATGGAAAAAAAAAAATTGTAAAAGCACGAAAAATCTATGCCCAAAAGCAAACATCCCTTGGCCCCCTTTTTTAAATGCAATGTAAGCTATTTTTTTAAAACGCCACTAGTGAGCCCTTGACCCCTTTAAAAAATTTTTCAAACACACTGCTTATCTACTCCAAAAGTAAGCACCATGGCACGCAAGCTGTGAGCTGCACATATGTTGTTAGAAGTACAAAGGGCCCCAAAAAACACCTTTCCCCAAAGTCATTTTTTAAAAGAAAATATATTTTTGATCATGACAACAACCCGTGTCTCCAACCACCTTTTCGGAGTGAGAGGACCACAAAGTTACAACATACCTCTTTTGGGGGGAGCGAGACTTGGGGTGGCGGAAGAGTTTGTGAAAAGTCCCCCTGCCAGTGATCGGGGGGGAGATGTGGCCCTTAGGAAGGGGGCGGTTATAGTACCCCAAACGTGGCACAAAAACCCCCCCGTTCCCCCCCCCACCCTAGACTTTTGATTTTATTTAACTCCTCTTTTACACTGTGCGCGATTGGATATTTTACTTTGCACAAACTTCAAATCCACATCAGCCCGGGTTGTGCTGCTGGCTGGTTCGATGAGCGGGGATAGCCACTCTCCCCCCCTATTGTTTTGTAGCCCCGCGCTTTGGTCCCCACAAGCCCGCCCCCCGGTTTTTTGGTTGAAGGCCGGGGGTTATTCCTGGTTTCTGCATTGTGAACACAGAAAAAGGCTGTAAAAAACAATGCATGATCATGTCCTTTATTTGTTAAAGTGGCTAAATGTGTCCCTGTGAACACATGATTAAAGTGTCTTTATGGGTCATACATTTACCAGAAACAGAGATGTGGAATAAGGGCATGAAGCTACTTGGCAAACAGTTTACATATGCCATTTAAATGGATGTAGGCCAAACATTGGCAGCTTTGGGGGTGGCCCCACAAAGCAAAAATAGGTCAGAGGTGGTATGTATATCGCCCCCTCCTCCAAGCTGATTCTTAGGTTTTTTTAAATTACCATGGAGATCCCCAAAGCAAAAATGTTTTAAGGAATGTTTTAAACCAAAAAAGGGAAAAATTGTGGTGCTCATTAAATTTTTGCAAAAATCAAAATTTAAAAAAAACAATGTTGTAATGAAGGGGGCCCCTTACAAACATGGGGGGTTTTAACTCTCGACTTCATTTAAGGTAAAAAAGGTGACAAAATGGGCCCGGGGCCAAAAATCCCTCCCCCCAAGGGGTTGCTTGTGGTGTTAAGAAATTGGCTGGTTTTGTGGAGGCAAAAATACGTGTGTGCACATGCAGTTTGCAATACTTATCAAATTGGCCAATTAACTAAAAATTTTAAATGAAAGGCAACATAAACCATAAGCCCCCTTTCTTCCCCCTCAGAAATAGCAGTTTCCAATGGTGTAACGGGGGGGGATGGTAAACTTCATTTTTGATTAAAAATTTTTGGCAATAAATGTAAGACAGCAATGTGAGGAAAAAACTGTGACGACAAGAAAACGAGCAAAATTTTGGGTAAAACCAACATAAAATTGAAAGTGTATAAGTGAACCAAAGGTCACATGATTTTCCCCAACCCCCGTTGAAGAAAAGTTTTGAAGTTTGTTGTTCATTAACATTAGCCCCCCCCACAATACCCGTATCCCCCAAAAGATGATGAAAGTTTTTTAAACAACATTGTGACGGGATTTTTGCACTTTAAAATTTTAAAAGTGAAAAAAAAATCCCAAAAAAATTTTTAAAAAAATAAAAAAAAAAAGTAAAAATGTGTAAGCTGCAGTTAGAAATAAAAATGAGGTTTGGCCCGTGGAGCCCCGCATGCTCACTGTGTTTAATTACAATTTTTACAAAAAAAGTTACAAAAAAAAAAAAGCCGATAGGCCACCAAACAAGCCCAAACAAAACCTTTTCGTTTTGGGGCCAAAAAGGTGGTGGAAGGTTTTTGTCTAAAAAAAGGAATAACAAAAAAACCCCAAAACCGGGGGAAGTACACAGCTACCGTGCCTACTTTGGCAACGGGACAATGCATCTTTGCTTGCAGGTTAGGAAAACCAAAAACCATGCAAACATGTTTCCCTTTTTCTTTTTAAATAAAAGGGGAAAATTTTATTTTTAAAACCTGTTGTGAAAAGGGCCCCGGCAACAGACAACATATGTTTATAACTTACTGACAATATGTGTTTTACGTACAACTGGACACTTTGCAATTTGGGCCGGGGGACAAATGGGCAGGACGTGGCACGGGTTGAACAGGGAAAAACAAAATATGTATATGGCCTTAAAAAACACAATGCTCAAAGTTGCAATCAGTGAAATAATTTAAACCCAAAAAAACCCAACTTGAAAAGAATTTCAAAATTACACAAAACAAAAAAAAGAACGTGAGTCCCAAAAAATAGTCAATTGCTGTGGAAAAAGGGGGGGCCTCCACGGTGTTTTGATGTGTTGGTGGGGGATGAGGAAAAAGACGTTTTAAAAAGGACACATACCACAAAATCTTTGATTGCTGCCCAATCCTGATTGGGGGTTTCCCAAGACCCCCCCTTGGGAAAACCGGAAAATTTTTTGTATAATTAATTTTGGGTTTGGGCATTGAAAAAACCCCACACAGCTGACGCAATTGGTTTTTGCCCACCCCATTGAGGAAAAATAAGTTCATCAGTTAATTTGGAAAATAGCCATAGTTAAGTTTTTAGAAACACCTGCATGTACAATTGAAAATTGGGGAGCATTGACCATGGGACGATGTAAAAGTTTTTTAAGTAGTTGACGTTGTGTAAAATTAAAAATCATAGGGACTGGTGTTTTTTGTGTCCTGCGTCATGCGGGGGTTTTCAGGGCGGGCCCCTTTAAAAATTGGGGGTGATGGTTTTAAAAACAAATTTGGGCCCCTTTTCAAAAAGGAAACCCCTTTTAAATGGTTTGTGCGCGCCGTTTTTAAATTTTGGAGCCTAGCCTTGTGAATTATTGTGCCCCAAAAAGTTGTAATTTTTTTTTTTAACCCCTAGAATTATGTTGAAAAATTGGTTTTGTGATGGTGAGGTGTTTTTGGTTTTTTTATGGAGGGGGGTTACTGAGATTACACAACCCCTGTTAAACATCTGATCATTTTTAATTTTGCCGTTAATGTTTTGTAAATGGAAATGTGCCCCCACACCACGGAGTATTACTTTGTTTGTGTGGGTAATGGATTGGTTTTTTATAAACAGCATGGTTATTCTGTAGCCCTTTTATTGTATTTTCACATTTTATTTTAATGTTTTGTTTTTGGGGATTTTTTATAGAGATTTGGGGGCCCAAGGGTTTGTAGTGGGGGCCCGGATGGCCCTGCTTTGGGTGGTTTAAAATTTGTTTAATAATACTGGTCGGCGTTTCTTTGCACATAGTGAAAGTAATAGTGCCTTGTTAACATAGTATCGGGGCCCCACAATTCACAGAAGATGACCTTTTTTCTAAAAAGTGCTGTGTTTTTTTTACACCCCGGACAAAACCCCCCCGGCTATTCCCCCCTTCCCCTGTGCAAATATTTTTCCCTGAAAAGGGAAAGTGTATTTTGTTTGCTCAAAAAAGTGCACGGGGTGGGGGCCCCGTTAAAGAATGGCCCCCTACAACTTTAGAGTTTTTTTTCCAACAACGCCAACAATCATACTTGTGGTGTGCAGTCCTCGTTAGGCTGTGTGATGTTAAATTAGGTTTTCTTTAATTTTTTTAAAGTATTTAAAAAATTTCCCCTTTTTGAAATTAGATCTCTGCTAACACTGTTTGTCCGAAGCATCATTCCTTAATGGGAGTAGTGGTTTGCCCCGGTTTTTAGGTGCTTTGATGAAGGAAGAGGATGCGGAGGCGGAGACGACGGCTTTTGGTCTAGGGAGGGGCCCCCGAAAAGGGGACCGACTCAAGGGCCCTTTGGGGTTCAGTGGAGTAACAATCTGAGGATTTCAGAAAATTTGGGATAGCGCACTCCCCCCCTTCCCCCCGGCGCCCCAAACGGTGCCAAAAGAGCAGAGACAGTACGTATTTTCCAAGGCCCTGGGGAGTCCCTGCAGCCCCGAATGAAAGGGGGGGGTGATAGGCCATAAGGGGCCATGTGTTATTATCTTGTAATTTATTTATGCCAAACATGTATTTTTTCTTTTTTGGCAAATGTAGCCCCCTTTTATGTTTAGTATTTTTTGAATTAGTTGTTATGATTTTTAAAAGGGTGTGTAAAAATATTACAATAAAAAATTTTTGCCCCAAAAGTGTGTGTGCATATTTAATTTCAAGTGATGAAAGATGACCCCTTGCTTTTATTTGTCGTGAGGTTTGGACCCAATGGGGGTTATGGCTCCCTGCCCTTGTCGCACTGTACATTCACAGTCTTTTGTTAGCAAACCAAGCATTTTAAAATGGGGGTTTTTATGGCCACATTGAGTCATTATACATTGCGG
Organism: Allobates femoralis; assembly: GCA_033576535.1. Taxonomy (NCBI): domain Eukaryota; kingdom Metazoa; phylum Chordata; class Amphibia; order Anura; family Aromobatidae; genus Allobates; species Allobates femoralis. Next base: position 164,082,419 of record JARQOC010000003.1, read on the forward strand.
GCAAACATATGGGTTAATTGTGTGTCCTTACAAATGCAGAGGGGTAAACACATACATCATTTTGCATGCAACAGCAGGGTTATGCTATGTGAGATAGGGCCCCGCCACAACGAATTTCTGTGAGATTTGTTTTTCAGATCTTGGTTTTAGTGAAATCATGGAAGATTGTTCCATTTTGTGGGGTGTACAAAGTAAAAATGTTCTATTTCACTGCAACCAGAGATCTGCAAAATATCTGCAAATTATTGGTGTGTGACGTGGGTAGGGGCAGTTTCAAAAAAAAAAAATACAAGTATCTCTATAATTTACAATTAGCGACGCACCCGAGTGTTGCGCAATGCGACCATAACTTTTTTAATTAGCGGGCTTAACGTAGCACACATGGTAAAAACCTCCAGGAGCCGCATGTTGTAGAGTTTTTTGTCAATCACGAGCATGTCGCCCCGGGCCAAAGGTTGTTGTGGGCACGGGAAAAAAAAACTTTAGGCCATGTCCTCAGTCGCGTAATCTCGCCCGATTGGGGTTTGTGGTTTGCTGTTTGAAAGCCCCCAATACAATGTGAAAAGTCGCGACCGTCGGACGCGGCCCCTTTTCCCGGTCGTTTGGCCGTTGGTCGGGGGGGAAGTTTTGGACGTGTAACTTTCCGTGTCTTTTTTTTATGCAAAAAACGTTCGCGCTCTGCCCCCTTGGATCCCCAATATGGAACATTGCGACATGTAAACCCCCCTTAGGTAAAAACTATCAATACTCAGTGTGTGCAGTGGCTAAACATTTCCTTGCCTAAGTCTCATTTTACACCTGCTTTTTTTGTGCATATTTTTCCCCCAACTAAAAAAGCAGGAGGGAACAACAAAAAGGGAGTGGCACATGAAGGCCATTTCAACACAGATATCGGTGACCAAAAATTTTGAACAGATCTTGGTTGCAGTGAAACATGGAAAATTGCCCTTTTTTTACACAGCCCAAAAAGGAACATGTGTCCAGATTTCATGCAACCGAGATCTGTTCAAAGTTGGGGCCCGAATTGGTCTGTGTAAAGGGCCCCTAATAAAAAAAAAGGGGCCCCCTTTTTTAAACTCGTGTATACCGCTTGTAAAAAGGCCCCCCCTTTTTCCCCCAAACCCCGGGAAAATTTTGATCGGTATAACCCAGGGTGGCCCCCGCACGGTTACACCCCCCGCGTGGATACAGGCCCCAGCTTTGAATCAGCACCCCCCCTGGATTACGCAGCCCCATGGTATTGCACCCCTTATACAGCAGCCCAGTGTATTGCCCCCCCCTGGTGTAAAAGCACCCCCATTACAGCAGCCCAGTGGTATTGCAGCCCCAGTGGGTATAAAAACCCCCTATATAACCCCCCCGGGATTGCACCCCCCGGGGGATTGCACCCCCTTATACAGCACCCCCAGGGGGATTGCCCCCCGTGGTATTCACCCCATATACAGCAGCCCCAGTGGATTGCAGCCCCTATATACAGCACCCAGGGGGATTGCCCCCAGGGGTATACACCCCCCATGGAGTATATTGCAGCCCAGGGTAGTTCAGCACCCCCCCAAACCCCGGGCCTCCCGGGGGCCGACTCCGGTCACTGTAAAGGAAATATATTACACAGTGCCCCTGTTGTCCGCTGCGGCCCTCGGTTCCTCTTCAGCCCCTTTTCCCCGTTTCCTGTGTTCGCAGGGAATGACGTCATTGCCTGCGACGACAAGAAACGGAAGAAGACGCATGAAGTGGAGGATCGCGTAGGCAGCTGCGGGGGTCAAAAAGCGGGCCGGGGGGCGGACTTGATAAGTATAGTTTCCTTTACAGGTGAAGGGGCGAGGCGGGGGGGCCCCGCTTTACGGGGGCTGTGTTACGATGTACCGGAAAACATGGGTTTTTAAAGCACTGACCCCGTAAAAACCGGGGGGGGGGACTTTTCAGCCCAATTTTTGGGCTAAAAAAGCTTAGCGGTATATACGGTTTAGTTTAATAAACCCACGGGTTTTTATGAGGTTGTGCTTAAAATAAAAACAGCAAACAAAGCAGTGTGTAAAAGGGGCCTTAGGTGGTTTTACACTGCAGTTTTTACCCCGATCAGATTCATCAGGTTTGTGGGGTTAAAAAACCAGGATGTCTCCAAAACTCAGAGCGGGTGAAAACTTTCAATTATAGTTTTTTTTTGCAATTCCTCCCCGGTTTTTTTGGACAAAAACCTGATGAACCCCATCAGGAAAAAAATGCGTGGAAAAGCCCCAAAGGGCCCTTTACCTTCCCCAAAAGTACAAAGGAGAAAGTGTTTTTTGCTGCACCTCAGCCCCTGAGATTTATAAATGATTGATTTATGAGCTCAAGAATGGGGGAGAAAAGAAAAATCGCTTCTGAAAACCCAGAGAAGAAAATGTTTTTCCCCCGAAAATAGTAGGTGAGTCCGTTTTTAATTTTGAGTTAGGTTGGTTCCCATTTGGAAGGCAATTGGTTCACGATCCGTCCCGGGCGGGGGAACACAATTGCTTTCCCCCCAAATTTTTTTTCCCCAAAAGGTGCTGTGAATGCAATGCGATTACCAAAATTCTCCGGGGGTTATTTTTGGAGCAATGGGTTACTGTATACTTTTTCATCCCCGCTGTGCAGGGATAAGCAAAGTGTTAATTGTGTATTAAACAGTAAATTGATTATTAGTGGGGCAAAAAGTTCTAAGGGGGGCCCCCCCCCCAAGACACTGTCCCTCCTCAGTTTTTTGGGGTTAATAAGCCATTTACAGTAAACCCCGGATTGTCACTTTTTTCAAATGTTTAAAAAGAAGCCCCCGCTCCCCGAAGTGACAATACTGTAGTAATGACGTTGTTCTGCCCCGTCCCCGGTCCTCTAACCCCTTTGCATTAGGGGTTTGGGCAGCGCCCCCCCATAGACCCAAAATTAATGGTTACAGGACCTCAGACAGCGGAGATACTATACGTACATTAGTACAGTATCGCTCTACTGCGGGGACTGCGGCTTCATTCTACATTTTACAAACCGACAATGCCCCGGTACTGTAAATGGCCCCTTTTAACCCCTAAATGCTGAGAGGAGTGGAAGATGTTTAGGGGGGTGGGCACCCCCGGCAGGGGCCCCCCGTAATATTATATTTCTGTGTTTTACAATTTAACACTTTCTTATGATAAAGTAACGGAACCGCAAATTCTCAGGTTACACATTGAGCAAACCCGGTTTTTCCCCATTGCGGTTGCCAAAACCACTAAAAAATGCAGCCCATGATTTTTAACGGGGCTGCAGATCCAGAGCCCTAACCGGTTGATGTAAAAATCTGGGTTCCCTAAGGGGGTCCATGGGGGCTTTTCTGATCGGTTTCGGGCTTTTTAAAGCTCAAAACATTAGATTTAAAAAACCTGCCCCCTGTTGCCTAGCCTTATAAAATTTTCCCGGAGCTGTGAATTCGCGATTAACGGAGCGCTCCCCCAAGCGACCGCCATTACACAGTCATAACAGGAAAACATTTAGGCCACGTGCACCGCTGAGTATTTGAGAGTTTTTCACCCAGGATTTTTTTGCCAAAACCAGGAGTTGATAATTAAATATAAAAATGGTGCGGGTTTTTTGTTTTCCTCTGATTGCTCCAACCCCGGGTTGTCTAAAAATCCTGGGGTAAAAAAATTTAAAATATCAGCGTGTGCAGGGGCCCTTATATCTCGCACGGGAAAAGGTTTTGTAACACATAAAATTGTAAAAATTATTATCTTTCCGCTTATAAATTAAAATGTCTTTTTTCTGGAAAACCCCTTTTTTTTTTAATTTATTTAGTTTGGTAGTTAATTTTTTTTTAATGTGCCCCCTCTGAAAAAAAAAGTAATTTGACTTCAAAATTTTACATTAAAAATCTCATTATATCAACATGTTTATGGTTAGGAGATGACTTTTGTTTTAAATTGTAAAATTAAAATTTGGTTTTAAAAATGTTAATGTGGATTTTTTTTAAAAAATTTTGTAAAAAAAAAATAGCATTTAAGCCCCACAAAAAAAAAACGGTGCCTCATACACCAAAAGCCTGCCCCCACAAGTTTGTTTGTTCATTTTATGATTGGGCCAAATATTGGCCAACAAAAAAACAAATGTCACAAAATATATACTTATGTAACATACCTTTGTGACATTTGTTTTGGATATGTTAGAAAAACCCCTTGGTGACCCCCTGCAGCCGAAGGGGCCCAAAAGTAGGGGGGCCCAATTCACTCCTAACGGGGTTGGGGAATTTTGCATTTTTGGGGAAATTAGGCTGCAAATGGCCTATATTGTTCTTACGCGGGGGCCCCTTTTTGTCTTGTTCCCCCGTTTTTTGGTCATGGAAATGTTTCTTTTTTAAAAAAAAAATATATATATTAGGTTTTCCAGAACCCCGTCCACGTCGGTCAGTTTAAAAAAGTTTTTGTTATGTTTTTAGGTTAAAAAGCACATTAAGATTTTTTCTCTTTGTGATCACCCCTGGTGGCAGCCCCCGCTGTATGCCCTGTGGCGACCCTGAGGACACAGGAATTTGGCATGATTAAAGTACACAGGTTTAGAAAATATGGTTTTTCGTATCTTTGCTAATGTTTTACGATTTGAGAACAGAAAATTTAGATAATAGGCAATTGTAAAATGGTTCAAGTAGCTATAGGGTATTTTTTAAAAAAAAAGCTAATTTGGACAAAAACAGAGTTTAATGAGTGAAATAAAAATTTTATGTAAAATTTTTCTGTTTAAACTTTTATTTATTTGGTTTTTATTTTGGGTTTAAATTTAAAATTTTTTCTAAAGAGAAATTTCCTTTATTTTTTTTTAGAAAAAATTAATTAAAAAATAGAAATATTACCCTTGTATATGCGAAGTAAAAAATGTTAGGTTTAAATTTATTTACCCCTTTTTAGCCCCCCCCCATTTCTCCCCCCATGCAGATTTGTCGAGAATAATGTTTAATCCCCAAAAAACCCCAAACCCACAAATGCCCCCCTTTAAACACCCCCCTTTTCCCCTCGCACCAGGGATGGGAAATGCCGGAAAAAGGGGAAGCCTAATGGGGGACTGCAGGTTGCTATTTTTCCCGGGGGGGGGGAAAAAAATACAGGCCTCACCCCGCGAAAATACCCTCCCGCTATGGATTTTACCTACTTACCCCCCCATGTTTAAACTAAAATAGGGCAAAAACCTACAATTTTTTTCATTTTTTACTTGAATAATTAAACAAAAAAAAGGGTCCCCCATATTTTTGATTGAAGCAGTTTAAAAACCCGGCAGCTCGGGATGGCAGCCCCCCCAGCTGTTGCTTTATCTGTGCTGAGAATCAAAAACACAGAAGCCGTATGCATTTTTTAAAATTATTTATTTATTTTTAGACTATATATGGATGTTTGTTGCCTATGTCAACCAATACGATGATGGCACAATAGGGGGGTCAGCAGACAATATAGATTTTCAAAAGAAAGTGGATGTCTGTGATTGGCCTACAGTGAATAAGGTAAGTATAAGCTTTGTTTAATCACTGTAATATCATAGTCAATATGGGACCGAACTACTGACCCCCAAAACTGTTTATTAATCTTTTGCACTTAACATGGTGTTGCAGTTTTTTCTGCCCCCCGTATGGCTGTGCTATACCATCTAAAAATGTGCAAACATAGAAAAGAAGGAAAGAGGAGGCAACCACCCCAAATGAAAAAAAATCTTTTACTGACACAAAACAGTGACTAAGCTCACCGAGAGAGACAGGCATGGGGGGGAGCCTGGGGGGGTGTTAGGGAAATGTTTAAAAGTCCCCCCTAAAAATCTGATTCAGCATCCCCCTCAGAGACTAGCATATGCCCCCAAATGGGGAGGGCCCGGTCCCTTAAAAAGGGGTTAGAGCATGAAAAAGGTGTTGCTGGAGGTTCTCCGGCCTCCCTAATGCTGCGTTGGTCCTGGCGAGCTTAATGTCTCGTTTTGTCAGTGAAGGATTTGCCTTCATTTTTGGGGAGTTCCCCTTTTTTCCTATTGATACATGTTTAACACTTTTTTGTTTTTTTTACAGCCCCCCGCCCCTAGCCCCCATTATAAAAGTTTTTTAAATCGGGGTTTGGTTTTGAATCTGTAGGTCAAGTATAGTCTGAAGGACTTTTTTAAAAAAAGTCTTTGGATCCACCAAGCCCCAACATTTGGGGGTTCACCCATCACTAGCTGAAGTTCTCCCCAAATCCATTATTTACATATTTCTAAACTTTTTTTTACAAAAAAAACAAAATACGGTTGTAAAACCCAAGTTTGATTTTTTAGGGGTAATTCTATCTAAATGTAAAAGGGGTTTTTTTCCAGCTTTTGGGGTTTAAACCCCTTTAATTTAAAAATTCCTAGCTGTATAATGGTATGTAAAAGGGACGTTTTTTAGCAGCCCCGAAGCGAAAAACCTGAGGCCCTAGATTTTGACAGGATTTTTGCTATGATTTGTATGCATTTTCTGTGGTTTTCTGAGTGTTTTGCACGTTTTTTGATATTTTTTTGATTTTTACGCTTTTTTTTTATGCGGGTTTTTTTCCGCGTTTTTTTTTTGTTTTTTGCAAAAAAACAGGAAAATAATTAACTGTCAATTTTTCCCCCTCCCACCAAAAAACGCAGGTATTTGACAGTTTTTGACAGTTGCAAAAAAAAGTGTGGCCGTGTTTTTTTGAAAACATTGTTTTTTGGGAATCAAAACGGGGAACAAATTAGCATAAATGCCCCAAAAAAACCAAGGTTTTCTGCATGAGAAAACACGCAAAAAAAAGCGAAAAAAAACCCCCGGGGGGCACTCCCCCCAACCTGAATTGGAAAAATATGATTCAGTGAAAAATATGTTTAAAGGTTACAGTGGGTATGCTATAAAATGGGCCCCAACCATAGGCCCTATAAAAAAGTTATTAGTGTTTTTTTAGTTTTTTGGGGGTGATTCACATCTTGGGGTTTGCGTTTGGAACGCATTGTAACGGATGCGTAAAAAGCTGTCTTTTTGACTTGCATTTTGCAAAAAAATTGTTTGCTTTGTATGTGACACACCCGCCTCGGGGGAGTGGTACTGGGAAAAAAAGGGCCTTTGATTTTTGTTGAGGTGTCTGGGGGGCCCCCGGGTTGTGGCCTGGATGTCATAAAAAGGGGGGAAAGGTTTGTAGGAAATTAATTATGAGCCCCGGGGTTTTTTGGATTTAATTGGATGTAGATCAATGGGGGGGTTTGGTGACGCAGCAAGTTGTTATCCTCTTCTTTAGATAGGCATGGCCCCCCAGGAAGTATAAAGTCTTTAGATGATGGCATTGATATTAAGCTACTTGCATATTCACTGCATGTAGCAAAAAAGCCAATCAGAGAGGTCACGCTTAAAAGGAGCCTCAAGAGTTAACTCCCGCTTACGATAACGCAGTCCCGGTATCAGGGAATTAACTCTGTGTCACCGCAGTGCTCCAGTGCCTAAATGGGAGCCTTTGGGGACGCAGGGTTAACCCCGTTTACCAGCTCGCTGTAATTGGTAAGCGGGAGTTAACTCTGAGGTCCTATATAAAGCGGTTATCTAGGAGCCATGGAGTTAATCCTTGCTATCGGGCCCATACAACGCTGCTCTTGAATGCTGCGGTGCTAGAGGTGTGCTAAGCAGGATGTGAAATGTGGGGTCCTGAGCTCACCTTTTATAGTAATGTCGTTTAGTTTCTATGGCAATGGTTTTCAGCAGTGACTCACCGCTTAGCAGGATTCTATTCAGTAATCACCAAGCACGGGGAGTGGACTTTTCCCGTTCTCAGTGATGAAGAGTTTGCATAATTTGAAGAAGAAAGAAGAAGAAGACCAGAATTTGGAGCGATGCAAAGGGAGTAATTAAGATGGTGTCCCTAAGATGTCGGGGTATTTATGTTAAAAAGTATTTTTTCTCTGTGTGGGTCTTTTTAACCCCTTTATTGGAGATCCTTATGGCGGTCTAAGTTGGCCGACATTAAGAATTTCAGGTTAAAACGCTGGTATAATAAAGTGGTATTAACCCCTTATTACCCAGCGTGCCACCTGTCACTAGGGTGCTGGAAGGCCTGGTAGGGACCTGGCAATGGCGATGATAAAAACACCATTTTAGGGGTGACTGCGGCCCCGCTTACGTTAGTGAGGGGCCCTAAAACAATGGGCATCAACACGCTGAGAATACCAGCCCTCAGATGCCAAGTTTTACCTTGGTGCAAATAAAAAATAGGGCGAATCCTGCATTTTTTTTTTCCAGCCAAGGTACAATTAGGCAGTGAGGTGTAGCTTTTAAATGTTCGCTTTCATTGGACTGACTTAAAAATGTGAAAGCCCCACTGTTTTTTTTTATTAATTTTTATTTTACCCCTATAATGCCAGGTTGGTTGCCTTCATTAATTTGTATGGCAAGAAACAGAATCATCTCCCGATTTTAGGAAATCTTGTTGACTACAACAGACAATACAGAGGCTCTCACAGAGTGTGAGCCTCTGTGATTGGCGGGTTTTGGGTTTAGGTGCAGTGAATATTCAAGCAGTTTAAAGCCAGCCCGTAAGTAGGGGTACGAGCGGGAGACAAAGCAGGGGGCTGGTAAAGTATTTTGACCTAATCTGTCTTTTATGGTCCTACCTATAAAATTTGGGCTTGGTTTTTTATTGCGCTTCTGTTGAAAAAGCATGACAAAGTTACAGACCACGTTCGGCATTGCACTTGAAAAACATTCTCTTATGCAAGCCTTTCTTCAGCAAAAAAAGGCTTGATTAGTATCGCTTTTTTAATGGTGTCTATGGGGGGTAATTAAACGCTTATGTACAATGCGTTTTTGAGCGAAGCGCATGTGTTTCAAGCGCAAGAAACCTAGATGTGAAAAAAGGCCTAAGTCTTTCTAGATCAGGGGTCTCAAACACCGGGCCTGGGGCGCATGCCGCCCCTGGGGTTCACTGTGCGGCCCGCGGAACTGTGGACAACTTCAGATGCCCGCGTCCAGTGAGGGGGAGCCAGGTTCCCATTTTTTTTGACTTCTCTGACGCTAAAAAAGATCAATGCAAAACGCCAGCCAAAGAGAGGCATGCAGCTGCTGTCGGCATATGACATTATGTGAGCTCTCATTGGTGGCGGCTTGCATTGGGTTGCTGAGTGGCAGGCTTGTGTCCATGGCCGGAAGTCTAACAAAGTGGGAACTGCACTGTATGCTTTACCGGGGGTGTTAAGGTTAGAAACTAATCTGTGAGAGAGTGTGTTAGAGTGTGGAGTGTTTTGAGGGAGGTGTGTGAGAATGGTTGTTTTAGTTGTGTGTGTTAAGAATGTGTGTGTGTGTGTGTGTGACAGTGAGTGTGTGAGACAATTATGTGTGAGTGTGTAAGTATGTGACAGTGGGGGGTTGTGACGTGGTGTGTATGGAGTGGTGTGTGAGAAATCTGATGAGAGGTTGTGAGGTGAATGTGTGTGTGAGAGTGATGTGTGTGAGAGTGTGTGAGATAAGTGTGTGAGTGTGAGAGTGGAGTGTATGAGAAAATGTGTGTGTGTGTGTTGTGAGTGTGGGGAGAATGTGTGTGTGTATTTGAGGGTGAATGTTGTGAGAGAGAGAGTGTGGTGTATGTGTAAAAAGAAGGTTAACCAGGTTGGGGACATCAGACAAAACGGAATAGCATGGGGGAAATTCTACATAGGAAGCCGGGATGTGGAATTAACAAAAGGGGCCAGAAATGGGGGAATTACACAAAAGTGGGTTCAGTATGGGGGACATTACTACAAAAAGGGCCCCAGGATGGGGGGAAATTACTCAAAGGGGGATCAGTAGGGGGACATTATAAAAAGGGGGATCAGTATGGGGGACTTTATAAAAAGGGGTTTCAGTATGGGGGACTTACTACAAAAAGGGCCCGGATGAGGGGCTTACTACAAAAAGGGGGATCAGTGTGGGGGAATTACACAATATGAAGACCATGATGGGGACATTATACTTATGGGGACAGAATGGGGAACATTATAACAGAAGTGGGCCGGGGAAAAGGAAATTTCACAAAAGTGGACAGGGTGGGGTTAAAATATGAGGCCCAGGATGAGAGCTTTACTACAAGACGGAACCGGATGGGGACAAACTACATTAGGACCAGGATGGGGACATTACTCCCAAGATGGGGATCAGGGGCGGAAATTAATACAATATGGGGACCAGGATGGGACATTACTACAAGGCGACCAGAATGGGGACATTATAAAGATGAAGCCCAGGGGAGAACATTTTAAACAAGGGGTCAGGATGGGACATTACTACATATGGGCCAGGATGGGGACATTAAACATGATGAGGACAAGGATAGGGAATTACTAATGATGGGGGACCGAATGGGGGCATTTAAACATGATGAGGAAAACAGGATGGGACTTACTACATGATATGGACCAGGATGTAGGAATTATACAGCCAGGATAGGGACATTAATGATGAGGATCAGGATAGGGACATTACTACATATGAGGACCGTATGGGACATTACTACAGTGGGGACCAGGATGGGGAAAATTATACAATATCAGGACAGGATGTGAGACATTACTATGGTTTGGGGACCAGTTTGGGGGGTTATAAAAAAAGAAAGGGGCAGGATGGGACATTACAAACAAGATGAGGGACCAGGATGGGGACATTACTAAAAGAGAGGACCACGATGGAGGACAAATTCCTACAAGAAGAGGGGGCCCAGGTGGGGGACATTACTACATGCGGGGGAGCAGGTTTGGACATTACTAAAAAGAAGATCATCAGATTTGAACATTATACATTGAGCAAAAAAGTGGTTATAAAAAGGACTTAGTTACAAGCAATGTGGCCCCCCAATACCAATTTTTTTCTAAGTGCGACCCCAAATCAGCCAGTTTGAGACCCCTTTCTAGATATGATTGTTGGAAGAATTTCATTAGAATACCGTTGAAACCAGAAGTTTAATACCTACATAAAAATAAATATGATGTTTTTTTCACTTGACATTTGAATGAAATCAAATAAACCTTTCCTGTTTTAGGTAATTAGGGTTACCCTTTATTATTAATATTTTCCAAATGTCAAAATTTAAAGAGAGAGAGAGAATGTTTGACATTTTTATTATTTCTGAAAAGTCACAAGTTTACATTTCATCTCAATTTAAAATTTGGTACATTGCCCTTAAACTGTATGACTTGGGTCAAACATTTTGAATATACTTCCACAAGCTCCTCACAACATTTGAAAGGATTTTGAGCCCATTCCTCCTTACAGAACTAGGGTAACTGAGCCGTCTTTTTAGGTTGCCCTTTGGGCAACCTGCCCTTTCACCTTTGCCCAAACATTTTCAATAGGATTATGATCAGGGTTTTTTTGATGGCCACTCCAAAAAATTGACTTATCGTTAAGCTACTTTTTAACCAGTTAGCAGTATGTCTCTCATCATTATCCATTTGGAAGACCCATTTCCGCCAAAGCTTTAACCCGACTGATGTCTTCAGATGTTGCTTCGTATTGCCCAAATAATCTTTCTCATGACGTTTAGTGGTGTACCCTCCCTCCTGCAGCAAGGCCACCCCATAACTGATGCTGCCCCCCCCATGTTTCACAATTAGGATGTGTTTTAGGTTTCCCAAGCTTCTCCCTTTTTCTTCCAAATGAAACGAGGTCATTATGACCAAACAGTTAAATTTTAGTTTTGCTAGACCACAGGGCATTTCTTAGATATTTAGGTCTATGTTCCTGGGTTTTTTGCAAAAACTAAGTTTGTTTATTTTGTTTTTTTGTAGTAATGGCTTCATCCGGGATGTGGCTCTTCGTAGATGTTGCTACATTATCGTTTCATTGGGATGATAACAAAATGCATTCCCATAGGTTGTATGGGTTTGCCCGTGGACTTTGACAAAGGGTGATCAAAGAAACATCGATTTCTTTGAATTGTGGTTCTAGAGGAGACTCTACAAATTCTGGACAGCCAATATAACAAAAAGGCTGTTCGGGAACATGTCAATCCAAAAGAATTCCCTGGTGGGAAAAGTCATAAAAAAAAAAACTGTCTTAGGCTAGGGAAACATGCCTATTTCAAGGGTTTTTTTGGAGACCTGCATTTTCAAAAAACGAGAAAAAAACGCACCTATGGGCCCCCATGCAAAAAACGATCCCCCAATAGCAAAAACGCATGCCCCAATAGAAAAAACGCATGCCTTAATTGCCATGCGTTTTTGTGCTTAAGTGAGGAGCGCCTTTGAAAAATACTGCAAAAAACGCATGGTCCATTTAGTTCCATGTAAAAAGCTGTGTCTCCCACGGGGCCCCTTTTGTTAAAAAAAACGCATGCTTTTTTAAAAAACACCAAAAAAATGCACTTGCAGTATTTTTTGGTGCTGATTCAAAAATGAGAAAAACGAAAAGGGGGGTGTCAAAAACCCCTTAAAATGCATGCAGAAAGGGAAAAAAAACGCTGGAAAAACGCATGTTTTTTTTTTAAAGCCCCAAAAAAAAACGCATGGCATGTGTGACCTAGCCTAACTTTGGTATGTGATGAGAGAAAATTTCCCCTCAAGAAGGCATGATGTTTGGTATGATGAGTGGCAGTGAATTTCGCAGAAGCCCAAAAGATCTGTTGGTGGACACCATCATGGCGACACTAAAATGAACATCTTTTAGCTGAAAGATGCTGTGAAAAACAGAGAATTTGAAAAAAATGGTTCTATGGTATCCAATTTTGGATATGACTGAATGTTTGAAATTGGAATTGGAAAAAAAAGGAACAATTTTTCCCCGTTCTTCATCATCTTTACAAGGTTTTTTGTTTTTGTTTTTGGGGTTTGTATACACTGTCGACAAAGTATGTTTGTCTAAGGGCACACAACCCACCTCCTTCCTGAGCAGTATGATGGCTGGACATTCCCAGGTTATGACTAAGAGGCACTTTAGCCTCCCAAAATGTAAACCCGTGCCTGGGATAGCTTGTATCTTGGACTATACTATAGCCTCAATTTTTCCCTGTTTTTTTGCGTAAATCAATAAAGAAAAACTTTTGGAACTAAGAAATTTTGGTGTCGGACCTTAAAGTTTTTTTGGATGTTTTTGGGGAATTTTCTGGGACAAAAGGGAAAGGTGAGCTGGTTATGAACTTTTATAACTTCCCCTTTTGTTTGTACTTGCATTTTAAAGCTTGTACAGATGAACAAGGCCCTTAGGTATTTGGAAATTGCACCCCAAAAATAAACCAAACGTGTGCAAGTCCCAAATTTTCTTCTTGATATCTTGCGATTTCTTTAAATGTCCCCTGATGTACACAAAGAAGCAGTTGTGTTTCAGGGTGTATAATAAAATAAAAACCCTTGGGGTGTCTTAATTAACTCAGATGTTGCCAATTTTACCTGAAGTATAAACACATACATTTTTCATATGGGCTTTTTAAACTTTATAAAGGCATAGTAATCTTAGTGTATGTAAAATTGTGTTTTTTCAGAAGGGAAACCTAATTGCCTAAAACAGGAAAGATTTATTCTTATTTCATGTCAGATAGTGCGAAAAAATGCTATTTGTTTTTTATGTACTGTACATTGTGGCCAAAAGTTTGACACCCCTGCAATTCTGTCGATAATACTCAGCTTTTTGAAAATGATTGCAATCACAAATTCTTTGGTATTTTATCTTCATTTAATATGTCTTCAATGAAAAAAACACAAAAAGAATTGTCCCCAAATCAAATTGGATATAATTTTACACAAACATAATAAAGGGGGGGAAAAAGTATTGCCATGTTAGAAAAAATCATGTGATGTTTCTCTAATTTGTTTAATTAACAGCATCTGTAAATTATCTGTGGCACTAACAGGTGTTGGCAATAACTAAATCACATTGCACCAGTTGCTGGATTAAAGTTGACTGAAACCCCTGTCCTGTGTCCTTGTGGGTTTT